>ML660772.1:10460561-10770171 GCA_007570785.1 Antilocapra americana
TGTGTGTGTGTGTGTGTGTGTGTGTGTGTGTGTGTGTGTGTGTGTGTGTGTGTTGGAACTAGCAAAGGCAAAGTTTGTGAACTAGGCGGCAGTTAAATTGTTGAGGGTAGGGAGTGGCTTCTGTAGGGTGAAAGCTAGGATAGAAAATCCATGCGTCTAGCCATGGGAGATGAAGTCCAGATTTAAGCCAGCTCAACTCTTAGTAAAATCTGAATGATCACTTGCTCCTCAAGTGATCATTAGGAAAGAGTTGGCACTCTAGTGGGAAAACAAATCAAAAAGTAGTTCCATTTTTTTATATGAATAATATTTAAGAGATAATTTAGAAAATTACAAAACATGAAGGAAAGCAAGGAGATGTGATAAATCAACAAAAAAATCTGTTGATAGAAGCAGGTCCATAGGTGAACCAGATATGAAAACTAAAGAGAAAGATTTTTTTTAAGTGTCTTTTATTTTATTTATTTATTTTTTTAATTTTCTTTATTGTGTTGGTTTTGCCATACAGTGACATGAATCTGCCATGGGTATACATATGCTCCTCCTCCAGAACCCCCCTCCCTCCTCCCTCTCGATTCCCTCCCCCTGGATCATCTCGGTGCACCAGGCCCGAGCATCAAACCTGGGCTGGTGATTGATTTCACATATGATAGATAATTAACATGTTTCAATGCCATTCTCCCATATCATCCCACCCTTGGTAAAGAGAAAGATTTTAAAACATCTCTTAATATACATTCAGGTATTTTCTGAAAAAGATGGCTACAGTGGTTGAGTAGATGAAGAATTTCAGTAGAGAAATGGGAACCATAAGAAAAAGAACCACATAGAATTCTAGAGTAAAATTACCTGAAATAGATTAGATGGGTATTTTAGTCTGTTTGGGCTGCTACAACAAAATACCATAGAAACAACAGAAATATATGGCTCACAGTTTTGGAGGCTGGGAAGTTCAAGACCAAGACATAGTCAGATTTGATGTCCATTGAGGGCCCACTTCCTGGTTCATGGGCAGCCATGTTTTACCACATATGGTGATAACCACATATGGTAGAAAGGATGAGGGAATCTCTCTGGGGCCTCTTTGGTAAATGCACTAATTTCACCCTTATGATCTAGTTGCCTCCCAAAGGGCCTATTTAATACCATCCTACTGAGGATGAAATTTGACATCACAGTCAAATTTCTGAAAACCAAAGATAGAGGAAAATATCATGCAAATATCTACAAGAAAAAAATGACATTACACAGATGGGAACAATGACCAAAAATATTACAGCTGATTTTTTTAATCAAGAATAAAATCAGAGATTTTAAGTTGGGAAAGGTTATGTGGCGAAAGAATATACCATGCTCTAAGGTAAATAACAAAGGATATGACCTAGTGAAGGGGTCAGGAAAGGCTTCCTGAAGAAACTATCATCTGAGCTAAGAGCTGAAGGATGAGATGTTAAGTAGGCAAAGAGTAGAAAAGATGTTTCAGGTCTGTGCAAAATTTCAGTGGCAAGAGGAAACTTGCTACATGGTAAAACTGAAAGGTTCAAAGTAGGTGGAACACAGATATCCAGCGAAAAATAGGAGCCAGACTAGCCATTACAGGTTACAATGTGGACTTCTGTTTTCACTCTAAGGAAAAAAGGGGGAAATTTCAAAGAATTTTAAGCAGCAGGAATCATTTAAATGGATTTGTGTTATGAAAAACTCTTTAAACTCTGGATAACGAAGAAGCACACAGATGTAGCTGAGAGGAGAATAGGGGGGCGTAGGAGTGATTCCAGTGAGAAATGGTGGTGGCATGGACTTGAGTGGTATCGGTGAAGATGAAGAGAGGTGACGGTCCAACTCGAGAGAATATGTTCCTGACGATTTCACCAACTTGTCTGTGGGAAAGTATAAAGATGATGAATTTCAGGAGGTAGAGACATTCATGTGGATATATAGGCAGGGAACTCAGAAGAGAGGTTTGGGCTAGACATGAATATTTGAGGGTTATAGGCATTGAGAAGGTAGATTGTCTTGGATGTAAATGAAATTGCCTTTTCTCCTTAAAACCCTTTTGTCTGGAGTACCAACTTTGCTGCTGGGCTCTGCATAGCACCCCAGGTATGGTCTCTGGATGGGGTAGAAGGAGCAGCCTTTACTTGAATGGCTTCTGGTTACATAGTTGTTGGTCTGCACCTTTTGCTGCCCTCTAAGAGTGACCCTTGAAAGCTCTGCCCCACATGCAGGGCAGTTTAACCCCTTGTGTCCTGGCTGCTTTTCGTGGGGCCTCAGGACCTGACAGCTCTGTGACTCTTGAACAAATCTGTGGTACAGGTTACAACTTCCACCCCAATTACTTGAAACCTTCAGTTAAACAGGAGGGATAACCACACCAGCAGCCAGAAAATCTTTTCTTCCATGCCAGGGCTATAGTTGTTGTTTTTTTTAAAAAAAACAAGTGGCTGTTGGCAAATGAATACTCAGATTTAATGAGTTTTGGCCATATCAATTATATCTTTATTGTGATGGTGAGGGACCCATCACTAGTGCTTCTGTCTTGTAACAAGTAACTGGCAGATTTTTGTTTTTTGGTGTTATTTGCTTATTCCTTGTCTAGACAAATTAACCAGTAAAAATCTACAAATCTAAGAAATTGATAAATGTTTGGAGCTACAAGAAAGTTAGAAAATAATAGCTATCAGTCGTTGAATAATATCTACACATCACCTATTTTATTTTATGTGATTTAACATTCAGAGACCAACAAGGCATCGATATCATTTCACCCATGAGAAAATAGACTTGGATATGTCATGAACCTTTTCCAAGAACCCATAATTACTGAGGAGGAGGAGACTCAGGTGGACTTCAGACTCAGTCTTTGTGGGGTCCTGTTTCCTATGTTATGATGTCTCCAAATCAATCTATACTTGACCCTTGAACAATATGAAGTTTGGGGTGCAGTCAAAAACTTGTAGTTAGCTCTTTTTCTGAGGGTTCCTCCACATATACAGTTAGGTTCCTCTGTGTCCACAGTTCCCCACCTGGGATTCATCCGACCATGGATCATGGAATACAATAATACTTACTATTAAACAAAATTTGCGTATAAGTGGACATGCACAGTTCAAATCCATGTTGTCCAAAGATCAGTTGTATAATTAGTTAGCAGTTGTTTTATCAGAACTACATTATGAAATATAAGACCTCATTTTCTTCTCTAAAGAGTTGTCAATCTAGTAATGAGGTAAACTTGCATTCTAAAGGGAAACAGACTATTAAAAATAATTACTTTATAGTTAAAAATGTGATTTCCTGCTTTGTTTCCTCTGCACAGCTTCTCTAAGTAGAGCAAAATGACTAGATAAATAACTGCTTCCAGCCCTGGGAAATAAGCAGGGCCAATATCTTTGTTTATAGTTTACACTGACCTCCCCACTCTCAGTTCCTCCACGCCTTCCAATTCAGCCTCTTACACAGTTTGACCTTGGCTAGAGGGAATCACCCCAACAGTCACATTCTATGTTTGCTGAAAAAAACAGGTTACCTAAAACCTGCAAAAGTCTTTTAATGCATAAGTTGCACTTAAAAGACTAGATACCCAAAGGACAAGAGTGGTTATTGAGGACTGGTAGGATGTTGAATAACTTTTCTCATCTGTATGTCCTGATACTACTTACCATGTAACAAAGAAAAAACAATACAATTTAATTTATATATTCTAAAGAGAGAAAAACTATTTTTTCCCTCAGAGAGGAAATTATAATTTCACTAAAACATCTAAAAACTAAAAGATCTCTGCCTCTTCAAAGAGACAAACAGGTGTGGATTTTCACTAATTTACCAATAAACACAAAGAATTTTAGAAAACTGCAAATATTATTGTCAGGACTAGTACGATGGAACACATTATCTATTGCTAAAATACTCTGAGCTCTGTTACCAGTAATGAAAACATAGGAAGAAATACTAGGGAAGGAGGGAGGGTGGAAGGAAGGGAAGGGAGGAAGAGAAAGAGACTCTAGGATTTATTTTATTCTTTCTAGTATTATATTTTTTTAAGTTTAAGCTCATATTTCTCTACAGTTTGAATTTCTTTTTCATTATTAACCATTCATAAAATACAAAGACATGATAAAATGCATAAATCTAATAATTTTGCTCTTTGCTCTTCTTAGGACATCTGTCTTCAGTAAGAAATATTTATTACTATTAAGAAATGAATATATGTACTGTCTGCTTTCCCTTCATGAAATTTATAAAGGTAATTAGACTAAATGACTTAGTATATTAAATTCATCCCTCCATTTTTTCTTATTTACCGTGAAAACATGAGCACATAGAAGCAAAATTACATCGTTCATATAATAAAGAAACTGGGAAAACAAAGGGGACAGAAAGTAGGTCAGGTTACAGTGGGTTATTTGTGGTAACAACCCCTCCAAATCTCAGTGACTTAAGCAGATATTACGTTTGCTCACTCAGTCACTAGTCCATGATTCTGCTCTGCACACGGTAGTCACTGTAGGTCCTGGGTGATAGACAGCCACCATCTCCAGGGTTGCCACCTGCCATCTCAGAAGGAGCGAGAGCTCAGAAAGGTTCTGCAGAGTCATGTAAACACCTCAACATGAAAGTGGTAGACTTACTGCATGGTTATTGGTCCAGTGGCCCTCCTAAACACAAGGGGACCAGAAATGACATCCTACCATGTGCCTGGACAGCTGAGGGAAGACGTATTTGGAGAAGGGCACAGATTTTATCATGGAGAGGAACCACACAAGATAGAAACCTTAATATCAGATCACATGTGTTAAAATACACTTAATTGCTAATATCCTACTTTGACCTACAAAAATGGCATTCTCATAAACTTACACTAATAAGATTGACTTCATCAATCTTATCATCTTATCTTATCTTTTATTCTAACACAAAGTCTGACACTGAACATGTGCTTTTCCTGTACCAATTCTCCAATATCAACTGGGTGTCCAAAAGTTCAATTCAACACTAACTCCTAGAGAAATGTAGACTCTACAACTTAAGGACTCAGTCCCACCTCACTGCCCCCACCTTAAACCCCACTGTCAAATGGGGTTCCCAAGCTACCCTCTAGCAGACCAACTATAAATTCTGCCAAGTCAAGTGTAAATTTGGGGATTCCCACAACTTCTTCTCCTGGAATTTGATGATTTGATAGAATGATTTACAGAACTCCAGAAAACACTGTACCTGTTACTACAGTTTATCATAAAGGATATAAAGAGGACATCCAGAGGTACATAGGGTGAGGTTCTGAAAGTCCCTAAGCATAGGAGCCTCAGTCTCTGTGGAATTGGGGTGCACCACCATTCTGGCATGTGGGTATATTCATCAACTTAGAAGTTCCTTTAAACACTGCCATTTAGGGTTTTTTTTTCCTTAATTGGAGTATAGTTGCTTTACAGTGTTATGTTAGTTTCTGCTCTACAGCAAAGTGTATCAGCTACATGCATACATATATTCCCTCCTTCATTCAGGGATTTTTATGGAAGCTTCATTATATAGACATAAATGATTGAATCACTGGTCAATTCCAGCCCCTCTCACCTCACTGTAATTTGAAGCTTTCAGCTTTTTAATCACATCTTTGGTTTTTCTGGCTGACCAGCCCTCATCCTGAAAGGGTCCACTGAGAGTTATTTCATTAGCTTAAACTCAAATATGGCTGAAGAGAGGGCTGGGGCTCATTGTGAATAACAAAAGCACTCCCATCATGCAGGAAATTCCAAGGGTTTTAGCTGCCCTGTGCCAGGAATGAAGAACTAATGGACAGAGGTTCATGACATTGTACAGGAGGCAGTGATCAAAACCATCCCCAAGAATAAGAATTGCAAAAAGGCAAAATACTGTCTGAGGAGGCCTTACAAATAGCCTCCCATCATGGTGGTGGATGCCATTTCCTTCAGGAGGCTTCCTCTGAGACTCCAGACCTGGACACCCATTTACTGCTCTCCCTTGGCACTTCCCTATGATACGCAATATTTTAGGGTTCCAAGAAGTAAACATTTGGAACATGTTTGGGTTGGAAAAACAATTTCAATACAGGAGTGGGTGAAACTAGAGAAGATACTTGGAGAGCTAAAAAAATAGAAAGAGCAAGATCAGCCACCTATGAATGCAACAAATCTAAAGAATAACCAGTACATAGAAAACTGGGGCATTTCTCAAGCACTTCTAAGTGAGGTCAAAATCTAAGCTGTCTGACAACACACAGCTGGTCTAATGTAACTAAGAGAACGAAGCAGTGATTCTCAGCAGGGGGATAGTGGGTGGATAGCCTAGGGAATGATTGGCAATGTTTGAAGGCATGTTTTGGTTTTCACAATGGGTGACTGCTACTGACATCTGGTGTGTAAATGCCAGGAACCCTACAGTGCCCAGGACAGCCCCCAAATGAAGAATTATCCTGCTCAAAAATTGAGATGCACAGTACTCACACTGTGCATCATCACAGCATAGCTGCTGCCTTCCCCTCGAGCAGGTGAGCTGGGAGACCCAGGTGGAAGCTGCAGTGCCTTTATGACTTAGCCTGAGAGGTCACATGTCCTCATTCCCACCATATTCTCTTTGTCACACAGACTAGCTCTGACTGGGAGGAAGGGGGACGGGAGGGAACTTCATAATGATGTGAACACCAGGAGGTGGGAATCTCCGGGAGCCATCTTAGGAGGCTGGCTAAAAACCTACCAAAAGAAGCATAGATATTAGAAGAAATCCATCACCCCCAGTGGTCCAATGGCTAAAACTCCCTGCTCCCAGTGCAGGGGGCCTGGGTTCAATTCCTGGTCAGGGAACTAGATCCCACAAATAGATGATTTTTTTAAAGTAATTATTTTTTTAAAAGAAAGGCATGTCATAAAAATAAAAACTAAGAAATCTAAGATCACATTTGAAGATGTCCAGTTGTCAAACTAAAAAACTGCAGTGATTCAACTGAAATATTACTAGAATTTAAAAATTAAGTAATATGTGGCAGGACACAAAATCAGTATAATAGATATCAACAGATTTTACCTAAACCAGAAATAGCAAGTTGGAAAATGTGAGGGAAAGAAAATTCTATTTATAAAGTACTTAGAGATAGCTTTAAAAAGAAGTGTGTGGAAATTGTGAAGAAAAATATAAAATCTCACTAAGGGACATAAGATTGAGATATATTAGAGCTCTGCCAGTTGGCTGGGGTGGAAACATTAACTTTATATAACTTCAGTTTTTCACTGTAACTTTCAGTTTTCATTTATAAAGGTTGGCTTAAAATCTGAAGTCTAAAGGAGATAGATTAATGTGAATATAACACATATAAGTGATATGTATTTCATTAAACAAGTCCAGAAATTATCTAGAAGAATACATGGAACAACATAACCAAGAAACTTAGGGGAAAGAAGTGTACTTGTTCAGTTTAACATTAATATGTTATAAAGTAATTGAGTTGGTGTGGTATTACTATAGTCATATAATGGAAGACCAGTGGAACCATATAAATAAGCCAGAAATTGACCCTAATAAAAATTTGTAAATAATAGTAGTGGAAATAAATCTGAGTATAAAACATATTATACAACAAATTAACTACTTTGAAAGACCCTAAATATACTTTTATTCCTTTAGCCATACACCAGTCCCTAGTAGATTTGAGTTAGATTTAAATGTGATATCATAAGTCAAGAGGAAATATGGATGAATATTGTCTTGAGTTGGAAAGAGTGTGTGATTTCAAGCATAAAACAACAATGATAACAATGGAAAATAAATCCAAATATTTGCCAATATAAAAATTTAAACTCTTTGTAACTTGAAAAAAAAACACAAAAATGAAAAAACAAGTACATATTGATAAATTCTGTCATATTTAATAAAAGGGATGAATATCCTCTGATAGTTCAGTTGGTAAAGAATCCACCTGCAACACAGGAGACCCAGTTCGATTCCTGGGTTGGGAAGATCTGCTGGAGAAAGGCTAGGCTACCCACTCCTGTATTCTTGGGTTTCCCTTGTGGCTCAGCTGGTAAAGAATCCACCTGCAGTGTGGGAGACCTGGGCTCAATCCCTGGGTTAGGAAGATCCTCTGGAGAAGGGAAAGGCTACCCACTCCAGTATTCTGGCCTGGAGAATTCCAAGGGCTGTATAGTCCATGGGGTTGCAGAGTTGGACATGACTGAGCAACTTTCACTTTCACATCCTAAATATAGGAGAGAAATAGTAAAAAGTGCTTTGTGATAATAAGAAAAGCAGTAAAATCCTATTTCAAAAATAGGAAAGACATGAATCATCTCCCCATTGATTATTCATTTGATATATATTTATCCAGCACCTATGATGTCTCAGACACTGTGACGAGTGTGAGTCATACATGTGAAAGATTATTAAACCAGTGAGAATATATTTAGCCTTACTAAGAAACAAAGCACAAACTAGTGAAAAAATACTCTGCCATTTTGCCTGCCAAATTGAACATTTTAAACGATACTACTAAATGCCGTTGAAGATGTCCTGGGTCAGGCACTCAAAAAATGCAGAGGAAGCCAGTGATCTCACTCCCAAGTAACAATGAGTACTGAAGCTTGGATTCTTAAAGATACAAAGTTGATACCAAATACTAATAAGCAAAGATTAAAAATCTAGAGTAAAGATTGGATTCTCAAAAATACTTTTACAAAAAAAAAGAAAGAAAAATAAAGAATAAAATAAAATAAGAAATAAAACGACAACAACAAAAAATTCAATTAAAAATAAAAAAGGGAAAAAGAGGAGATATAAAAGGAAAGAAAAGAAATAAAATGGAAAATAAAATAAGGGAGAGAGAGGAGATTAAAAAAAAGGAAAATAAAAATAAAGAAAAAAAATAACGGGATTATAGGGGACTTAAAAATTCTAAAAATAAAAATAAAAAATAGTATAAAAAAGTTTTAAAAAATTTAAAAGATGGACCTAGTAAAATTATATTTATATTACTCAGCATTAAAAAAAAATTTCATTTGAATCAGTTCTACTCAGGTGGACGGAACTGGAGCCTATTATCCAGAGTGAAGTAAGCCAGAAGGAAAAACAACGATACAGTATACTAACGCATATATATGGAATTTAGAAAGATGGCAGCTAGAGCCCTGCATGCGAGACAGCAAAAGGAACGCAGATGTATAGAACAGACTCGTGGACTCTGTGGATGAGGCCAAGGGTGGGATGATATGGGAGAATGGCATTGAAACATGTTAATTATCATCTGTGAAATCAATCGCCAGCCCAGGATTGATGCTCAGGGCTGGTGCACCGAGATGTCCCAGGGGGAGGGAGGAGGGAGGGGGGTTCTGGAGGGGGAGCATATGTAAACCCATGGTGATATTATGTCATTGTATGGCAAATCCAACACAGTAAAATAAAGAAAATTTTAAAAAAAATGCAGAGGAAGTGTACATGAGCCAAGTTCCTGTGCTTTAGCTGGCTGTTTGGCAGGTCACATCAAGACTATGCTGAATCTTCAGAGAATAACTAAACAGGACAGATACTGGTACAAAGAATAAGCGTTAGTGTTTATTTGCTGTGTATTTACAATAGTGAAAAGTTAGAAATACCTTACAGAACCCAACAAAAAGATTACTTAAAGTACTGAAAGTAACATAAAATGAAATGATAATAATATATAACCTTTATAAAACAGACCTCCTAAGAATATTTAATAAGACACTTCCCTGGTAGTCCAGCAGTTGGTATACCAACCTTCCACTGTAGGGACATAGGTTTGAGCCCTGGTCAGGGAATTAAGATTCAGCATACCTCTTGGTTTGGCCAAAAAGTAAAAGAAAAAAATTTTTTTTAAGGTTTAATAAAATAAAAATTGTTCCTGACATGATATGGAAGTCTAGCACACTATTTTGCTATATGCAGCATAATACTTTTTTAAAGATTTTTTTAACGTGGACCATTTAAAAAGTCTTTATTGAATTTGTTGCAAAGTTGCTTGTTTTATGTTTTGGTTTTTTGACCATGAGGCATGTGGGGGATCTTAGCTCCCTAAGCCAGTATTGAACCTGCAGCCCCTGCATTGGAAGAGGAAGTCTTAGCCATTGTACTACCAGGGAAGTCCCTGTAGCACATTATTTTTTGGCTTAAAAAGCACTTATGCTTGCACTGAAAATAGTTGGGAAAGAAATTTCTGATATATCAGTAGTGCTTACCTTGGGGTGATGGGACTTGAGGTGGTTTTTTGTTTCTCTCTGTTTGCTTTTGTTTATTATATATTTATAACTAGCATTATTTTTATCATAAAGACTGTGAATATGGAAAAAATAGTAAGTTTTTGAAAAGGCAAGAGGAGGAAGTAATATAGATGCAAGAAGCATCTGCCCAAATGATGGAGCTGCCTTGCAGCCTGGTCATTAGTTCATCCCTACTGATTACTCACAGTCTCTCTGGCCCCTCACACTCTCCCTCGCTCACACACACACACACGCATGCAAACACAACACACACACACACACACCATGCCACCCTCCTGCAGCAGATCTAGTCATTGTTCTTTCACTGGATAGACGGCTTTACGCTTATTCAGTCAAATGCTTTGCAGCATTTTTGCCAATATTCTGCTAATTGATCCATGGAGCTGTTTCCTCAAGTGATTTATAGCATTTTTGTGGTGTCAGCTTCTATTGAATTTCCTTAGTGGATTTTTGTCGTTACAATTGTTTCATAAATTGAGAGCTATTGTAGTGAGTGGCATTCAGTACTGGTGCTGGGAGGAAGCAAAGGCAGTTTTCAAGAATTGATTGTGCAGAACACCCCATGTCAAAGGGCTCACTCTAGTTCCAGCTGATGGAGGCCCTGTGGTGAGAAGTGACCCTTTATTTATCTTGTTGTCTGTAAGGATAGCAGAAACAGTAGGAAATCATGTTACATGAAAACTATATAGTGGACACTTGGTTTGGAATCAGTCTAACTGACTGACCACCTGGTCTGTTCTTCAGAAGTGTCTACAGGCCAGCGACATTGATTTCCATGTCAGGACTCATAAATCCTGGTACGTGTGGCTCCCACAGAGAATTCCCCTTCTGTCCCAGCAAGAGATCCCCAGTGATACTGATCCCAGTTTGTCATTGATTTTAAAAATTTAAACATCTCACATAGTGGCTTATAGAATTTAAGTAGATGTTAAATTTTTAACAAAATTTTATCACATGCTATTTGAAATAAAACGTAAGCAGAAATTCACCTGATTATTTATTAAAGGTTGTGATAAGTAGCCCTTTCTCCTATACTAAGGAGAATTCCATCATCTTTATGTCATCATCAATTATGAATCCCAATAAAATGTTATGGGGTGGTTGGATCATACTATTTATTTTTATACAGCTAGGTGCCTTAAGCCAAATGTAGTTTTCTGGGATCAGGCCAAGAATGTGGGGAACATGTGGGAATGTCAGAACCTCTCCCAAGAACATGCCTATCCACTGACATATTTATTCTACATTTGAAGTAGACTTCAAACTGAAGCCTATTACTACTTGATAGTATATGCAGAATTAGCTCAGCTTTGCTGTCTCCTGAGGAGTGAGTCCTATCTTTGGTACATGCTCCGGTGTTCTATTTCCTGTTTTGGTTTTCCTAAAGTGCAGTCAACTAACCTGAGACATAAAGAATGCATGTATGTCTCAGAATAGAAAGTATGTTCAGCCGAAGCACCGATATATCTTATCCTGCTTTGTCAGGTTCTCTTTGTGTCAGAAGACATCAGTTACTCTTCTCTGTGTCCGCCAGAAGCTTCATTTGGAGTTTACCTTGGGCTCATAGGATGTTCAGGCTTCCCTGGTGGCTCAGACAGTAAAGCATCTGCCTGCAATGTGGGAGACCTCGGTTCAATCCCTGGGTCAGGAAAATCCCCTGGAGGAGGAAATGGCAACACACTCCAGTACTCTTGCCTGGAAAATTCCATGGGTGGAGGAGCCTGGTGGGTTACAGTCCATGGAGTTGCAAAGAGTCAGACACGACTGAGCAACTTTACTTTCAATTCACTTAGGATGTTCTGGGCTTTTTCTTCTCCTCCTCTTCTAGCTGGCCCATCTTCTTTTTCCATATAATGTAGAACAGATTTTATATTTGCAAAAGAAAAACCAAGCCATTAATTAATTAAAATGTGATGATGAATCAGTTTCCATCATCTCCTTCCCGTCCTCCCACTCAGATGATAGATGACCCAGAACTCACTTTCTTGAGACAACTGAAAGGATCAGAAAAACCTCTCTACTTTGTATGGTGGAAAAACTACCTACGACCCTCTCTAAACCACTTGTGCACCAGACCCTGCCCTCCACCTCCTGTTGACAGCACCATGCAGCACCCCCTCCCTCTCTGTGATTTCACTCTCAGCTCTCTCCTCCACATCTCCTCATCTCCTCACCGATGTCCCTTGCATCTCCACACCCATCTCCTCCTTCTCCTTATGTCGTATCTTCCTCAGTCAGGAGTCTGGACTGTGTCCAGTTCCCCTCCAGTTCTCTGCTCAAGCATCCTTAATTCAAGCTCTCATTAGTCACTGTTGGCCCCTACTTTGGAAAATCCACTGGTCAGCTTTCAGTTCTCACCTTCCTGAACTTGACATGGTTGACATCACCTTCCATAAAAGTCTGCTCTCTCTGCTTCCTGGACTTTTTCTTAATTTACTGATTACATTTTGAGCTTTTACCCTGACTCCCCCGAAACTTTGAACTGTGGGCTGCCTCAGGGTGCACCGCTCAGCCCCTTCATCCCATCTATACTCACACCTCCTGCTTTGTAGTCTAGTGGCTCCCACATTTATATGTCCATTACAGACCTTTCCCCTGAACTCCAAGCTTGAATTCAACTCCTGCTTGAGATCTCCAGGAGGATGCCTATTACACACCCCATGTTTAAGTTGTCCAGCCAACATCCTCATCTGTTCGCTAACCCCCTCTGCTCACAGTCGCCCTGGTGTCAGCTGATGGCACATTCTGTCTTTCCTGTTTCTCATGCCAAAAACTATAGTGTCTTCCTTGCCTCATTCTTTCTCTGTACCTCATATCCAAACCTCTGTCCTCAAAAATATATTATTTCTCAGTATGTCCACAGTTAGCCACTCTGACCATCAGCTTTTCTCCCCTGATTACTACAGCAGCTTCTAACTGCCCTACCTGTGTCCTCCATTGGCATATATGGCAACAGACCCACCATCATATACCTTTTCCAGCCTAATCTGGAGCATGTCACTTCTCTGGTGGAGCTTCCCATGGCTCCAGAGCCGATTCAATGGCCAAGGAGGCCCTACATAATCCAGTCCCCTTTCCTTGGTCACTGTGCTCCAGCCACATGGGCCTCCTGCTGTCCCTCTTGCACTCTAGACACTCCTGCCTGAGGATTTCTTCTTTGGTCTCCCCTCTGTGCCAGATGCTCTTTCCCCTGATGTCCAGGCAGCATGTTTCCTTCCTCTCCTCCTCAGACACCACCTCCAGGAAGTCTTTCCTGACTACCCCATATAAAATTGAAGCTACCCCCACTCCCTAATACCTTTTCCTTCTTTCTCCACAGCCCTTATCCCCTTCAAATACAGTCTGTAGTGTATTTAATTGCCTCATTTATAGTCTCTCCCCCTGTAGAATTTAAGTTCTCTGAGGGCAGAGGTGTTTGTCTATTATTTGATGCTTTATCTAGTGTGCCTAGCACAACAGGTACAAATAAAAGCAGTTGCATGAATGAATAAATCCAATGGTTGTCAGTGATTAAGAACAAAGACTCAGGTGTAAATGCAAATATTATTCTTTTGAGTTGGGTCTAGGCTACATTTCCTACACATTTATCTCATATGCAACCTTTAGGGTGGGCTCAAGGGATTTGAGTTATAAATAAGGCCACTTTCTTTTCTGCCAAGGGGACACTGTGATAGTGAACTAAGTTTCATTTCCATGAGCTCATTTTGAACAGCAGGATGGTCTTGGGCTTTTGTATTGCCACTTTTTTCTTCCTTTCATTTTAAATTACTACTTAATGGATAAGAAGAAATTATACATTTCCAATTCCCATCTCAGAGCCTTCACCTGTGCTCTGCTTCTGCCTAGGAAAGCATCTCCTTCTTGGTTCACTTGGTGCATTTGCTGTCAAGTCTCAGATGATGTATCACCTCTGCAGAGTGGTCTCTGCCACTATCTTCAAGGTAACCCTCGTCTTGAGTCTCTTAGTACGGCTAATCTTTCTCCTTTGTGGCATATTGCAATTCTTTTGTAAAAGTATTTTTATTTATTTGGCTGCACCTGGTCTTAGTTGCAACATGTGAACTCTCAGTTGCGGCATGTGAGATCTTAGTTCCCTGAATGGGGATCAAACCCAGGCTCCATGCATTGCGGGTACAGAGTTTTAACCACTGACCACCAGGGAAGTCCCTGTAGTTCTTAAGGATATTTTTATGTGTATATTTCTTTCTTTTACTGTCTTGCCTAAGCTGTAAGCTGCCTGAGGACAGGGCCATACCTGTTGTGTTCAGCTGTGTAAACTCAGCAGCTGGGTGACAGTCACAGTGAATGCTCACTGGGCACTTTCCTGTGGTCAAGGGTGTGCAGAGCCCATCTGGGATGCAAAAGGGAAGAAGGTCAGAGAGAGATGGGAGTGCATCAGATACAGCAAGGGAGTGGTGAGTGCAAGAAGTCTGGCTCCTGCCATGAGTCTATCCCAGATACTGGGTCAGGACCAGGAGTCCTTTCATTACTCATGCACACACACATGCCCAGGGCACAGATCTAGCTGACACCAGTGAGGCAGAGGCCATCTGTGCTTTCTCTTTCATTGGTGAATTATAGTTTATAGTGACTGGAAGTACAAGGAGACACATTTCACAAATTTAACCAAGTCGTATAAGGACATACTCACAAGTCTTTCCAGAGAAGGTGCAACCAGTCATTGTGAATTCTAGCAAAATGAGAAAGCCAGCACCCTCTCTCTGAGTCATCATTTCAGTCCAAGTGAGGTAATATAATTATTTTGCATAAAATGTTTTCCATGTTAATATGCGTGTTACTATTGTTTTTAGTGAGTTCATATGTATACTTAAATTTATTTTTCAGTTTCAATTTCATTTCTAATATGACAAA
This sequence comes from Antilocapra americana, assembly GCA_007570785.1. Taxonomy (NCBI): domain Eukaryota; kingdom Metazoa; phylum Chordata; class Mammalia; order Artiodactyla; family Antilocapridae; genus Antilocapra; species Antilocapra americana. The sequence goes on from ML660772.1 coordinate 10,475,678, forward strand.
TATTGATAGGTATAACCCATATAAATAAAAGTCCTTTGAGTTCCTCAATAGTATTTGAGAATGTAAAGCAATCTTGAAACCAAAATATTTAGAGCTACAGGAGTACCAGTTAAGAGTAATAGGTATTGCTTAATAATATGAATGTCCCACAGCCTCTATCCAACAAGGTCCTGAGAGCTCTACAACCCTGAATTGGAACAAGAGAAGTAAGAGCTCAACTTTGCTGGGAAAGGGTACTTTATTATGCAATAATCTATTTTATTTATGCTTCCTGAGAGACACATTTGACAAGTTAATGAAGTCTTCTTTTCCTTTTATCTGAGCACTGCCCTGTTCAAATCCTCCCCAAAGTAGAGGCTCCTTCTGGGTCAGCAGTAAAACAACCACCCATCCCTTCCTGGTGCTCAGGCACAGTGGCTGCCCTTTGAGTAAAAGACGAGGAGAGTATGTATCTCAGGTCTGGGGTCCCCAGCAGTATGGGCTGTCATGTGTTTGAGATTTGTGACTTCTCTAAAGCAGAGTCCCAAGACTTGGAGCCTTTCTTTTTGGTCTGTAGGCTCTCCTACTCACAGGTCATCTTACTCTAAGAAGTGGGAGGACTATTTCCCCAAGGATCTGAAATAATTTTCATTCTATTCTGAATAGAACAATAACTTTATGAGATAAATTCACAAGCATTATTCAATTGTCATCCCACCTGTAAAGTCTTAGTATTTACATTTTGATGTTACAGATGAGGAAATTGAGGAGGTTATAGATTACAAATCTAGCAAGTGGTAAAGCAAAGCCATTAGCAGGGTTTATCATTCAGAACCTTAAAGAGCTCTGACCTTATTCATTTTTGTGTTTTATTCCCATCTGTCTGCTTTGTATATGGATTTTTCTTCTTGTTTTAAGGCTCTGATTTTTACTTAAATTTATTAAACTAAGTTATATGAACTTAGTATAACTTTTGTTATAAAATGAGCTGGCTGTTTTTTAAAAGAGCAAGCCTTACCAATAACTGAGAATTGCTAGGAAAACATTTATAGACATAGCATAATTAATTCCTTGAGCCTTCAAGGCAAAGACGAGGGATGAGTGGTTAGGAAAGGGAAATAGGTCATTGTGAGAGCTTCCTGGTATTAGATGCTAGACAAACTGAATCAGGGTCTTATCTGGGGAGCTTTGAAAAACTGGGGTGTCTAGGCCATGTGTGTGCTAAGTCACTTCAGTTGTGTCCAACTCTTTACAACACTATGGCTTGTAGCCTGCAAGTTTCCTCTGTCCATGGGATTCTCTAAGCAAGGATACTGGAGGGGGTTGCCATGCTGTCCTCCAGGGAATCTTCCCAACCCAGGGATCAAACATCTTTTACGTCTCTTACATTGGTAGGTGGGCTCTTTACCATTAGTGCCACCAGGCCACACTACCAGCCAATTAAGTCCAAATCCCTAAGAGTGGGAACCAGACATTAGCTACTTCTTGTTGTTCAGTTGCTACGTTGTTTCCAAGTCTTTATGACCCAATAGACTACAGCATGCCAGGCTTCCCTGTCCTTCACCATCAACCAGAGATTGCTCAAATTCATGTCCATTGAGTCAGTGATGCCATCCAAACACCCCATTCTCTGTTGTTCCCTTCTCCTCCTGCCTTGGGCTACCAAGTGCTTCCCAAGTGACGACCAGTGGACTGGAAAATCAAGAACCAGCCCTGAAAGATCAGTGGGAATCCCTGAAGTTCTTGAATCATATGCTACTTGGATTCTAACTACTTATGGGAGTTCAGTCAGAAATGAAGTTGCTCAAAGTCACAAAAATTAAAGGACTCAGATTGGTCTGAGGGGGAAAAAAGCAAATAACAGCAAGCTTTAATCTCTGTACACCCAGGAAAATGCTTAGACATGGAAGAATAGGTCATACTGAAGGCATCGGGAATCCAAGTTGACCAAAGGTCATTGGTCTAAATGGGAGTACTGGGCAGAAGTCTCTTAGCCTACACTTACAAATAAATGAGAGAGCATGGACATGGGATCAGAGAGGACTTGAACCTGTGTCCAAAAGTGAAAGGACAGACTGGGGAAAGTACATCATTGTCCTTGGTTCCAAGGGAGAACCCTGAGGATTAAGGGGTCATGGAAGGCAGGTAGAGAGGCAAATTGAACAGATACAGGATGAGACATCACCACAGTCCCAACCAGCTGCACTCGGGCTGAGTGCAACAGAAAATGTGAAGTCCAGTGTCAATGCTGCCAAGACTGACCTATCCTACAGTGATGGGTAGCCCTTAGGATGCCCCCATTTAGTCTGCAGCTAGGTTGGGTCCTCTGAAGAGTGTGGCACAGCAGGATGCGTGGCTGTGGCATTCTCTGATCTTGCTTCCTTTCTCCTGATTATTTAGTTGATCAAAGCTCAGTTTATACCCTGGAGAAAGTAAGGTCAGTTTCACTTTATATTTATATGATTTATAAATTTATGTATTTCATTATGTTTATAATTATTTAAAATAATATTGCACAAAAATGCTGACAAATTGTAAACTCTCAAAAATTGTCACTGTTATTTTTTCATTACTACTCCTATTGGCAGATACACAGAGTTTCTGTTTGCCACTCTTAAAATGCTTTGTATCCAATAAGAATCCACACTGCCACCCTAAAAGAAGTATCATTCACCTAGAATCCTCACCTGGAATCACACCATTTAGCTCTGCTGGAAGGTTGTGTTTATAGTTAGAAAGCTATGGATAGGGGTCAGGAAGTTCCATGATGCTCCATAAATGCCTGCCATGAAGCACTCTGAACTTCCCAGGGTGGTCCTTTAAGGTCTCCATACTAATTAAATGGGAAAATCAATAGATCTGCAAAGGATTTACAACCACGATGGCAGTAACGACACTCCTTTATGTACCTACTCTAAAGTTATTGAGTGATTTGCTGTGTCCCAGGCATCAGTGAACAAAACAGTCCTGACTCTCAGAAAATGTGCCTTATAATGGAAGAAGATGGACAATGAATAAATGGATGCGTATTTGTTGGTCACTGGTGCTAAGTGCTATGAAGAGAGTGCAGGGGAAAGTGAACATGAGAAAAGAATGCTACTTGCTTCAGGGCAATTAGGGATGAGTAGATGAGTAGGTGATGAGTGATGTTGGAACAGAGGCCTGAGGGAAGGGAGATGGAGAGGTATAGAAAGAGCACCTTCTTCCCTGGAGGAAGAGCACCCTGGTCAACAGAGCACAAAGGGTAGAGGCCCTGTGGCACCACTTTGATCAGTGGACTGGAGGAATGGTCATGAGGCTGTGGCTGCTGGAGCCAAGGGAGGAGGAAGGGAAAGATGGGAGCTGACGTCAGGGAAGTAGAGCAGGAGGATGGATCACGGAGGTCTTAAAGGTTTTGAATTTAGACTGTGTGAGAAGGAAACAATGGAGGGCTTGGCAGAGTGGAATGCATCTGATTTATATTTTTTAAAGATTGCTCTGGCTGTTGAGTGGGAAATAAAATATCAGTGGAGGGAGAGAGACCCATCAGTCTGGAGGAGACTCTGGCAGCTGAAGTTAGGAAGACCACAGTGAGGGTGGGTGAGAAATTGTCAGAGGCAGGGCCAATTTTGAAGCGAGCATTGCTGGGTTTAGGCCGAGTTGATCTGAGGTGTGAGCAGAAGAGGTAAAGATGTCTCTACATATACAGACTGAGCACCTGGAATAGTGAAGTCACCGTCTCCTGAGATGGGGAAGAGCAGACCAGAGGCTGAGTTGGCCAGAGCTTGTTTAGACTTGCTGTGTTTGAAATGCCATTAGATATTCATGGAGATGCAGCTGGTTGGAAAGGGAAACCCACCAGCATTAGTCATATGATTTTACTCATATTACAAATGGAGACACTCTCCCCGTGTCTTTTGCATGAGGAGTGTTATATCAACATCTTTCTCTTAGGGTTTAACTTGAACGCCCAGGACTGCTTTGTTAATGAGGGGAGGAGCAGGATTAGTAAACAGACTGTAGCAAAGGCTGATAGATGCTAGAGTCACAAATCTCCTGAAAATTAGATGCATGGAGGTGACACTGTCAGAATTTGGTGGACAGAGCAGGGAGGGAGGAACAGGGTGCCCATATGAATTTGGAAAAAAACAAAACAGGGAATTCTGGTACTATTTCTCTTGCTTGATATTTTTTTCTGGGAACATTATAATAAAGTTTTCCAAATCTTATTCTTGAAGAGAAAATATGTATTTGGAGTAAATAACATTTTTTCTGGGAAAGGAAATACACAGACTAGAAGTCTAAGAGTTATAAGCGGGAGGTCCAAAGCTCTACTTTGCTGTTCTTTGTCTCTGGGACCCCAGGCGGGTCCCACATCAAAGTCCAGCTTCTCCTCTGATGGAGACTATGATCTGTCTCTCTGGCCACTGCCACTAAGAGGATTATGTGGCATGACAGCTGAGAAAGCCTCTTATAATTTGACAAACATTATGTAAAAACTTGCTATTATTATCAACCCACCTCTTCTATCAGAATTGTTTTTCTAGAAGTTTTTGTCATCCCATTACCACCCACCCTTCCTGGAGAATGTATAATGGCAGGTTCTTCCCTATCTGGGATAGTAAATTCCAAAGATAAACTCCTCTGCCCACATTTAAGGCTCCCCAAACCCAGCCCCAGCCTGCCTCTCCTGCCTTATCCTCACCTTCCAATTAGGTCAATATTCTGGTGTGCTAAGTCTAATTGGATGCAGGCTTCATATGGGCAAGACCTTCTGATCTCTTTAGTTCACTGGTTTGTCCCATTGTCCACAACAGTGCTGGCTGGTAGCAGGCATTCAGCAAATACTGTCCAATGAAGGAATGGAGTACAGACTCCTAGGACTTGCTAATGCTATTCCTGTGTAAATGGTAGCACCACCCAATAAGGTGGGCATTCTGGCCCCTTTCTTAGGCTTCCCTGATGTTCTCACTTACCAGGATGTCTAGAATGGAAGAGAAAGAGGACCTGGAGACAGTTATTAAACCTGTTGGTGGATCAGGTGTACAGGATTTGCCTGGCCCACAGGTGGCACAGGAGAAGTGGGCAGGATGGTCATAATGTCCAGAGCCCATACTGATAAGTGGCAGGTCCCTGCCAGCAGGGTGTCCATGAAACCCAACAAGGAGTATCCCGTGTATGAGACAGCAGAGGGAGTCTTGGGTGCAGCATTTGGGGAGACTAGGTGTTGACGTGGTAGAGACCTGAGAGCTGATGGTAGGACTGAACTGCAGGGGCAGTTCCCTGTCCAAATAGAATGGCAGGACAAGGCAGGGACCCAGTTTCAAAGGATAAAGGAGAGACATGAGGTTTCCTTCAAGATAAGATGTAAGAATACTCAGTAGTGAAGCTGAAACTTCAATAGCTTGGCCACCTCATGTGAAGAACTGAATCATTTGAAAAGACCCTGATGCTGGGAAAGATTGAAGGTGGGCGAAGAAGGGGACGACAGAGGATGAGATGGTTGGATGGCATCACCGACTCAATAGACATGAGTTTGAGTAAGTTCTGGGAGTGGTGATGTACAGGGAAGCCTGGCGTGCTGCAGTCCAGGGGCTCTCAAAGAGTTGGACATGACTGAGTGACTGAGCTGAATGTATACCATTGCCAAGAGCCCACTGGGGCCGGTTACCTCGCCTCAGTTCTCTTCATTTCTTACAACCATCTGGGGTAGTTGTCCAGCTGATGAAACTGAAGCTCAGAGGAAGGAAACATTAGGCCTTTCTGGCTGAGCATAGCTGCCTTATGACTGCATCACTAGTCACTGGTACAGCCACCGCTTTGCATAGGGGTGTCCTTATCCAAAGCAGGTGCTCTTTCCTCCGTATCATGTGGTCCCAGGGAACCAGCCACACTCACAGGGAGCCAAGGTGGAGATAAATTCCTTGAACAACCAAAGCCCAGCTAAAAACCAGATCACAAGGTCACAGCAAAATAGAAGCAAATTGGATTTCATGCTGCATCACCAAAGTTCCCCACTAAGGACTAAGCACAGGGGTGGTCCAGAGCCTCAGAAGGAGCTCAGGGTACCACCAGCAGTAAAAGGAGTGCTGGAGTACAGAGGTGAGCAGGTTGCTGATCTCGGACAACACCTTCCACCCAGCCCGCTTCACGCTGCCCTGTGCTCTTCTCTGACTTTACCATGGATACAAGAAACATCTCCCAGGGAGTTGTGGTTGCTCTGCATTCAGCCCAACTCCTCTGTTAGTACAAAGTAAACTTGGGAAGTTTGTATCAAAAATGCTATATTGCCAGCATCTGTACCTTCCCAAAGTCTAGTCCTCAGTCTTGAGCATCACTTGCTTTAGGGCACTCTCCAGAACTAAAATGAGTTCTCTGGTGTGGCAGTGAGATTTTGTTTCTCTAAAGTAGGAACAACTTTAAGTGCATTATATAACCCAACTTTAAACCCAGAGGGAAAAAGTCTAACACACATTAAAGCAGAAGCCTCTTGGTGCCACCTGGCCAAAACATACTGCTGCATCTCCTGTGTCTTCGGATGCTCAGGTACTATCCACATTTCCATCATCTCTCTTTGAAAGCAACATGTACATCCACACAAGTGACCACAAGACCACAACAGGGAAAACCTTCAAGACAATGGCAGCAGTCCTACAACCAGCCTTTCTGGGGCTTGCAAGTGGGTGGTGGGAGGGAGGATGTTTCTGAGAAAGCATTTTCTGTGCAGAGAGAAGTGAAGTGACTCAGAAATCCTCAGGGCTTGGCTGCCACTGTTGTAAAACCAGCTCCTTCCAGTCCTGTGGGAAGCAGCCTTATGTAAGGCTAAGCCAATGCAGGTTCTTCACTTCACTAACACCTGGCTCTTTAATCCCCATCCCAGTCCAGCTTTGGCTGTAGCAACCAGCCAAAGGAGGAGGAGGTCAAGTTTTATTTTGTTGAATCAACTAAAGTTTGGAGGGTCTTCCCACGTGGCTTGGATGGTAAGGAATCTGCCTGCAATGCAGGAGACCTGGGTTAGATCCCTGGGTCGGGAATATCCCCTGGAGAAGGGAATGACTACCCTCCAATATTCTTGGAGAGGGCTATTAATTTGTTTAGGATTACACAACAGGTGAAAGAGTATTTAGGCCTGAATCAGTCTGACTTCAGAAGCATTTCCCCCCCAATACCTAGCCTTTATACTAACTGAGAAGGATGTTCCCTTATTCTGCCTCCTTGGGTGCAGGCAGCAGGACTGACTGACGACCGTACAGACACGGCACCTGGATCAGCCCCTTCTTGGAAGTGAGGCTTTCCATAGAATGCAGGGAAGACCAGAGACAGAGAAGCGACCAGAGGCAAGAGGGAGCCTGGATGATTGGTGGAGGAGGATGTCTGTGTTACACATATATTTTCCAGCCTCTCTAAAGACTTTCAGATCAACCTTTGTTTCTATTCAACTATCTCCCCATCTCATAGCCCATAGTCAGTCAATAGTTTCTCAGTCAGTAGTTTCTACATCGCTTCGGTGAGAGAGAAACAAAGTGATAGCAAGCCTGTTCATACCAGACAAATGAAAGGAGATTCACTAAATCAGTTTTAAATATTAATGGCATCTGTGACATCACCATATTGGTTTTTTAAATTAATTTTTATTGGATTACAGTTGTTTTACCATGTTGTGTTAGTTTCTACTGTATAGCAAAATGAATCAGCTCTACATGTACATACATATTGTTTTTACGTATTTTTAAAATCTCAAATCTATAAATGAAATAATGCTTTTGACTTGAAGATTTTCACTGATACATGGTCATGCCAGCTTGATAGCACTACTTATAGCGGAGAAATATTCAGTTCAGTTGCCCAGTCGTGTCTGACTCTGCAACCCCATGGACCGCAGCATGCCAGGCCTCCCTGTCCATCACCAGCTCTTGGAGCTTACCCAAATTCATGTCCATTGAGTCGGTGATGCCATCCAACCATCTCATCCTCTGTCATTAGAACAATCTAAATTTCTAAAAATAGAATTAGTGTGATGATGATTATAAATATATGTTAAAATATTATAACTTTGAAATTTACATGATGTATTTTTAATAAGAAGGGGAAATTCTTATATATTGTAACAGCTAAATGTAAAAAGCAGAATGCAAAAATGTGTGTTCTCAACTGTCTAACAAAATGCATAAATAGTAAAGGAAGGACATATTGACAAATAACCATTCTGGTATTCTCTGTGTGGCAAAATTAAGGGGGCATGAATTTAAATTTTTTTATTTAAATTTAAACATAATTTAAGTTTTAATTTTTGTGTATTTTTCAAACTTTTAGCATGCTTCTTTAAAAAAATTTTTTTGCCGCATCCCTTGGCATGTGGGACCTTGGTTCCCCACCGAAGATCGAATCCACGCCCCTTGTATTGGAAGATAGAGTCTTAACCATCCAGGGTTAAGTCCCAGCATGTGTCTTTTTTATACTCAAAAGTCCAAACAGAATTTCCTCAAGTGCTTGGAATTTGCACAACGTGGCTCAGCTTTCCATGATGCCCAGGAAAGGCTGTGTCCGTGTCTGCCCAGTGGCAAGGGCGAGGTGTTGTGGTCTCTACGAGACACACCCCCATGTTTGACTTTGAGGTCAGCAGCACAGCCATTGACACCACGGGGCAGTTCCAGCTGAAAGAACTGCTGGAGACGGTCTCTGCTCTCATTCACCACTGGTGCTGTCAGGTCCAGAGCAAACTCGTCCATGTTACTTTCACTCGACAGCTAAGGTTTGTGGCCCTTCTGACCACTCTGGTTCAAGAAATGAGGCCAGATGTGGACTAAAGCTGGTGAGTCCATTTAGGAGCAAACTGTTCCAAGGTTCTTCCTGGCGTCTCTCAAGACACTGCAGGCCTCAGGGTGTGCTTGGCAGCCTCAGTAGCTCTGCTTCTGGCTGGAAACTGCCTCCTTCTCCATCCTTTGCTTCGCCAAGTCTGACCCATGCCTTCAAGTCACTTAATGCACAGTTGTTGCTAAAATAGCCTAATAGCCAGCTCCTCTTTGCAGCTTTCTGTGATTACCACCTGTTAGAGATAGTGATGAATGCTTCTGGGGGCATTAAAATACAGCTACCTGAACCCCATCCCAGTCTGCTGAATCAGAATCTCCATGAAGGCGGGTCATTTGTTTTGTTTTTAATTTTGCTTGTACAAGCAGCTTTGTCTGCCTCAGTTGTCTTAGTTACATGAGTCCAGGGATCATGTCTCAAACAGCTAGCACAGACTAACCAGACTACATATTCAGTGGACATTGTTAAAGAGAATTGAATTATATACAATTGAAACAAGGGCACAGTGCAGTCCTAGTATTTAAGTCCTTGCCAAAATGCCACAGTAACTTTTGTTTGTTTATTTATGACACTTCCTAATGGGCAGATGGAAACATGTTAATTATAGAGATTGCTTTTCATCATCTTTCAGATGGTTTTTGCATCCTGTGAAGCAGAGTCTGTGTGGAACTAGCCTTTTTGTTGTGTGTGGCCGGTATTCTCTAGGGATGGTGCTGCAGAGGCAGCCAAGAGGAGAAATGGTTCAGGTATACTCAGAAGGAGCCATTCACTGAAGTGGTTTGCAAGGCTTTCCAATCATCACCAGTCCCAGCAAGGATCCTTCTCATACCTCCTCCTGTGCATAGGTAAAAATGAAAATTGCTACCCAGATTTTGATGGTATCTCAAGATGAGGGAAGTGTTTTCTTTGCTACATGAGGAGCTGCATGGGGTTTGGCTCTGGGCATCCTTCTTCAGTGTGCTGATAATATGTCCATTGAGGGACTTCCCTGTTGGTGGTCCAGTGGTTAAGGCTCCACACTTCCACTGCAGGGGGCATGGGTTCAGTCCCTGGTTGGGGAATTAACATCCCACATGCTGCATGGCATGACCAAAAAAACCCTCCAAATATACAGTGTGTTTGTTTGTTTTTAAATCCAGTTTAAAAATATGTCCATTGAAGCACTTATAAAATAGAATCATTAGAAAGTAGTAATGCAGTGTTTTTCTAAGAAAACCCAAATTGGGTAAGACTTAAAGTGCATGTCTTGGATCCTTTATATTATGGCTGGGTAAGCACCATCCTTCTTGTCAGGAATACCTGCCCGACTCCAGCCCTGAATTTGTATTCTTCTAGTAACTCTTACTTTGGCAGTTGAGTATGAAAGATTCCATAGACTATCTTGGGCTGTTGTTAGTTTTTAATACAAGTGTGACCTGGTTTTCCAGGGCAGATATAAACCATAGCTTGTACTCTAATTCATATTCCAGTATTTGACATGTGCACTGGTTGACTTAAAGACTAAATAAATGAAGTTTGTCTGGGAAAGTCACTCTTAGCAGTTTAAAGCCATTCTGACATGTGGCTTTAACGACCTTGGAATAATTTTATTAAAGCAAGAGTGAAATGCTGGCCTCTGACTGTGGGTCATAATTAAGCTACCAAATTGGAGTCTGTCATCTTCCCAGGACTAGTGTGGATGAGACTGGTCGTCTGCAAAGAATAAAACTAACATCTTGAACGTATACGCACTAAGACTCATTAGCATTAGCATGTACCTGTGCCTCTTACTTCCTCAGAACTAATGTTTCGTCTTGAATAGCCTTTCAGAAACCTGAACTACTTCCTTTTCTCTTTTCCCTTTAATTCTGCTGTCTCTTGGGTCTTTGCACAAAAGCTTCACGAGCAGTTTGAAGGGCAACCCAGGCAGATGACAGACTGTCTGTCGCTGCCACCCCACCAAGTGAAGGCTGTGTCTGCTGCTCCCACATCCCTGGAAGGATACAAAGTTTTCATCTCTGATGTTTTCTGCCTGCACGGTAAAATGGGAAATTAGAGATGTTATCTGAATAATTAATTCCAGCCTCAAATGAAAAAAAAAGCTGAAATATCTAGATTGTTGAGACTTCTGAATATCTGTTTGTCTGAGTGTAGGAGGCTTTTCTTGTGAGTAATTGAAGTGGCAGTGAGGGCCCTGAATATATTACTCTATTATTGAGAGACATTACTTTGCCAACAAAGGTCCATCTAGTCAAGGCTATGGTTTTTCCAGTGGTCATGTATGGATGTGAGAGTTGGACTACAAAGAAAGCTGAGCGCCAAAGAATTGATGCTTTTGAACTGTGGTGTTGGAGAAGACTCTTGAGAGTCCCTTGGACTGCAAGGAGATCTAACCAGTCCATCCTAAAAGAGATCAGTTCTGGGTGTTCATTGGAAGGACTGATGTTGAAGCTAAAACTCCAGTACTTTGGCCACTTGATGCAAAGAGCTGACTCATTGGAAAAGAGCCTGATGCTGGGAAAGATTGAGGGCAGGAGGAGAAGGGGATGACAGAGGATGAGATGGCTGGATGGCATCATCGACTTGATAGCCATGGGTTTGGGTGGACTCCAGGAGTTGGTGATGGACAGGGAGGCCTGGCGTGCTGCAGTTCATGGGGTCGCAAAGAGTCAAACAGGAATGAGTCACTGAACTGACTGAACTGATCATTGAGACTCAAAACTTCTAGGCATCAGCTTCAGAGTGAAAACTGTCTTAGCCAGTTGATAATCATCTAGTTTGCCTCCTGGGGATGGCTGCAGAGAGTCAAATTAACTTGTATTAAATTTTATGTAAACCCATACTGTACTATTGAGCAAAGATTTCCCTATGGTCAGGAATCAGTGGGATAAGCCCTGGAATTTGTCATTTCACTGTGGCAGCTGTAGCTTTTGTGGATCACAGACAAGTTCTGGTGACAGTCCCAGGCATACAAACAAAAAATACAACTATGAGAAAACCATTCCCTTTTTCTACCCTGTAAAATGAAAAATACTCTAAATCCCAGCAGACTACAGCTCTTCCCCATGTGTTCATAGGTTCTAAGCTGCCTCAATTGGCAGCTTAGACCAATCAAAAAAATTTATCAATGTGACCGATTAATGTCAGAAGGGACTTTTTCTGTAAAGGCTGCTTGAGAATTTCAGTAGCAAGTGTGATGTGAGTGTGTTTACATGGTAGTCACTACATTTCTTTTCTCCACTGGTTGATTTTTCTTCCTCTCACTTCAGCTGTCCCAATCATTTTATCCTAAATCACTGAAGATAGGTCTCATTCTTTTTTAATAGTCCTGGCTCTTTCTTATTTCCTTCTTCTCCAAACAGATAACTCTTAATTTAAACCATCTCTGCTGGCCTTCCTCTTATAGCCTGGGTGCTGTGATGGTACAGTGTGCAGTGGGTCAGAGAATGAGTGACAGCTGAGTACCACAGGCGAGAAATATCACAGGAGTGACCACAGGATGACAGGAAAGAAACTTGGGAAGGAAAATATCACCCAGGATGTGAACTGGCCTCTGCCTGTCAAGGGAGGCAGAGGATGGATATGAAACAGAGAGAGAGAGAGCCCAAATGTGTTTCACTTATATTGCCAAATCATAAATAGTTCACTCTTCATTTCTGCTCTAAGTTGTCTTCCAAAAGTGGTTTTACTGTTGTTGTTCAGTTGCTAAGTCATGTCCGACTTTTTGTGACCCCCATGAACTTTAACATGCCAGGCTTCTCTGGCCCTCACCATCTCCCAGAATTTGCTCAAACTCTTGAGTCAATGATGCCATCCAACCATCTCATCCTCTGCCATCCCCTACTCCTCCTGCCCTCAATCTTTCCCAGCAACAGGGTCTTTTCCAGTGTGTCAGCTCCTCACGTCAGATGGCCCAAGGATTGGAGTTTCAGCTTCAGCATTAGTCCTTCCAATGAATATTCAGGGTTAATTTCCTTTGGGATTGACTAGTTTGATCTCCTTGCAGTCCAAGGGACTCTCAAGAGTCTTCTCCATCACCACAATTATTAACAATTGAATTTATATCAGCTCTGGATGTGTCCTTCCCAGTCATGTTGATAAGAGAAGCAAAATACTGCTTCAGGTTCCATTCCTTTCCTCTGTGGCCATGACTAGGTTCATGGCCCTAGTGATTGGCTCCTTTGTTAGAGCTAAAGTCCAAGATGGTGCCATCCTATCAGAATCCTGACAGGTGATCTGAAAAAGCAGTGCAGACAGTCTCCCATACCCCTGAGGTGACAGCTGTACAATGGCCATCTGCCCTTCTGATAACTTCCCTTAATAGCTTGGCAGAAACTTCTGTCAAGTTACTCCTGAAGGAAGTTGTTCAGTAGCATTTCACAACATTTGTGAAAGCACAGTGGAGGTGAGCCTACTACTGTATCTTCTTCTATCTCCAGAAGGGCTCACTCTCCCCCCAGAAAAACACCCCTCTTCTTACCTTGGTGCATTTGGCCTTTAAGTCAGTCTTATCTCTACTATAGCTCCATCCTTCCCCACTGCTCCTGCCCCAAGCATCCTGCCTCCGACACACAGGTCTTCTTCCTGTCCCCTGAATATGCATGGGCAGTGTTTAAAGCACTCATGCCTTTGTATATATTTCTTTTGCCTAAATTAAACCTTCTCCTTGGAGTCTTACTTTCCTTCCTCATTAGAAAAAACAGTTTTTGTCCTGTCCTTTGATCCTTCTAAACTTATTTGTCACCCTGTACTGAAATTATTGCTTATGCATCTTTCTTACCACAAGATAGTAGCCAGCCCAAAATTTACAAATACAAGATGTTCCAGAAAGTAATTTGCTCTGTATTGATGTGTTGGGCAAGCTTTGCAAATGAAGAGTGAAAAATTCTTGAAATGTACTTCTCTTGATTAGTTCTGCCGAGCAAATCATTCTGGAGCACATGCTGCTAAATGATGCAGTGTTTTCCAACAATAAAATTAGGCACAAGTACCATGTGTCTTAGGATGCACCGCATGATACATGACACTCCTGTGCCCTGGGATGCATGTGAGATCCTAGTAGAAGCAGGCCACACGGGATACCTCTGTGGTCTCCATAGCTGTGCCTTCAGATTGTTCTTCATTTACACACCCCCCCAAGGACTCAGGATGTATCTTGTTCGTTTTCCTCTCCTCCTCTCACAGTGAGATTCAGCGCCTGCTCTGCAGATGGTAGTGAGGGTTTAGACTTCAGGCACCATCTGACTGGTGGAGCTTCTCCATCCATGTGGACCTGACTTTCAGAGTTGCTGTAGCACAGGCTTCCCCAGACACAGCAGATTTCTTGCTCTCCTCCTCACTGCTATAGAATGATGCTTCTAAGTTGAGCAAATTGTATTATTTCCTAGATCAAATCTCTCCTGTGATTCACCATCCTCCAAGGGAGGAGGTTGTTTGTCTTGGTGTGGCCTGGAGACCCGCCTGCTGCTCTTCCAGCCATGCCGCCTGACTCTGGCCAGTGCCTGGGAGAAGCTCTGTTGAATCTAGAAGCACACCAGGCTTTTTTGCAAAGCTGTGTCTTTACACACTGAGTTCCTTCTGCCTGGATTCCAGTTCCGTCTGTCCTTGCCTGGCTGGTGACATTCCTACTGCTCCTTCCAAAGACAGCTTCACTGTTCCCCCACCTGGAAAGTCTTTCCCAGCATCCATCTCCCTTCCACGGGGGTCCCTGCCCACTTCTCTCTTGTTATTGTGTCATAGTTGACTGCTTAAATGTCTGCCTCCTGTGCAAAACTCTTGGAGGAGAGGAGTACTGTTTCATTTATCTCTCTCAGCTCATCTCCATTCTCAATACTGAGCATGGCTTCTAGTATATAGTAATGACTCAATAAACATTTAATCTTTGGGATCAAGGAAAGAAGAAGAAAACCAAGAGCAGAGTTTACTGAAAAATCCACCCAACTGGCCAAGTCCAACCTTCCAGGGGTGGAAGATTTTAAAAGAGAGTATCTATACAGCACTCCGAAGCTCCACAGTAATCACTTACTTTGGAGTATTAACTCCAGTATGTGTGCAAACTTAGCCCCCCATTTGAAACCCTACTGAAATGTCCTTCTTACATTTATATTCATTGCCAGGCTGTGTTGCCTGTTAGCTGCCACATGTAATCAGGATCATGAAAATAAGAGGGAAGCCTCCTCACATTTTCCACAAGCCTGATGTCCTTCCTGAGAGAGAAAGGCCCTGGGTTCCCTCATGGCTCTGTCACTCACCTTCTGTGGTCAGGAGTGGCTGCTGCCCTTCTGGGAACCTCTGCTTCCTAGTGGGGAGGACAGGACCTCCCACACCTCACTCTGGGGGTCTGAGTGACTCAGTCTTATGGTCAGATTTGGAAGACAGGACTGTAGCCAAGCAGGTGCCCTGGGTATGTGTGTGATGGAGAGACACCATCACACATGTCAATGGCTCAGCTGCCCTGTGGAGTCAGGAGCAGAGATGCAGAGTCAGGATGTTCCTCGTGGTTGCCTAGTGCTGGATGCTGAAAAGATCGGATGTGCAGGCACTCTGCTCCCCTACACTTCCACCAGGGGCCTCCTGAGGTGTCAGCAGGGTCCCTGGGAGCTTGGATGACCCAGCCTGGCCTGACCACTGTAGTTCTGGGAAATAAAGCATTTGGTTTTCTCCTGCAAGCGTCAATAGGTAAAGAAGGAGCTTTACCAACATCTGTTAGTATGGGACCCTCCTGAGGAAGAAATAGACCTATTTAATAATGAAAAGGGAAAGACACTAATGTTTTTCATATCTGGGCATGACCATTCATGTTCTGTCTCTGTCATTTGTCTCTCTCTCTCTCTCTGTTCACATACACACACATACACACACACACACAGGAATACTACTTTCAGTGACCTTTCTCTTCAACATAGAACAGAATGAAGCACTAGAGATAGGGATTTCTTGCAAACAACACAGGAAGCTTCCCCTCCCTTCCCCAAACTGTCTCCTAACTTCCTTTCTCCCCATCCACTGTTTCACTCATACAAACCGCCCAGATTTTGACAGCTTGGTTCTTGAACACCTCCAAACATAAACCTCTATAGAGACACAGAGCTTCATCAAGAAATTCCAGACTTGACTGAAGCAGTGAAGGGCATACACCCAATGAAGCATGGCAGGGCGTCCCAGTCACCCATCTTAGGCACAAGCGGAGAGAAAGCATCTAGCCCACAAACAAACCCTTTCCTCCCCAGTCAGTGGGGCCCCAGAGAAGTGAGGAGGGGAATGTTAACTCTAATTAACGTCTTTTTGGACTTCATTGTCAGTGAAAAGGCTTCACATGTTCCTAAAAGAATGGGTTGACTGTCACTTTAGCCAGTTAAAATCCCAACTTCTTATGTGGATATTCCCTGGCTTGGCTTGACTTGCTTATTAAAATCTTCTCTGCCTTGTGTTGCCTTTCAGCCAACAACATGTGGGATTCTATTTCTTCTTTCAAGAAAAAGAGCCCACATAATTTAGTTTATGTAACTGTGATATTTTTCTGCACAATGGCCAGCACAAAAGATGGAGTTTTCAACACATGGCTTTGAGGCTAAAAACATTTTAGAGGCAGTTTCAGGGATGGGTGCCCACCTGCTGAAGAGCTGGACAAAGATGATGCTATTGCAGCCATCTCCCACTCTTCCTCCTCAGACACACCCAGCCATCGGGTGGGGTCAGGGCCACGCCAGCCCCTCACACCTGCCTCTGTCCCACAGCCTCACTCACAGTAGCAGAGGTAGGAATGTACCAGCAGGACTCAGGTCTTGGGATATGAAATGGAAGAAGGGACCTCCCCAGGGGCAGTATTTTGTCTCATCCTCAAGCCTCCCTCTGACCAGTGTCATTTGAGAATCAATAATTCGGGGGATTATGGGCACAAAGTTGTGTGCTTGAGACAAAAGAGGCACTGAGTTAAGTTCCTGAGAGCAGGGAAGAGAGCGTCACATCATGGCTTCAAGACAGAGGAGGCAGGTGTGTCCCAGTCTTCGTCACCCACATGCCCATTCATTCATTCATTCACTGAGCATTCACTGCCTCCTTACCCAGCACTACCTTAGTTGGAAATGCAGACCTAAAGGAACTGGGCAGGGGCCACACTGTCTTGGTGCCTACATCCCAGTGAGTGAAGTGAAAGTGAAAGTCGCTCAGTCGTCTCCGACTCTTTGAGACCCCATGGACTATACTGTCCATGGAGTTCTCCAGGCCAGAACACTGAAGTGGGTAGCCTTTCCCTTCTCCAGGGGATCTTCCCAACCCAGGGATCGAACTCAGGTCTCCAGCATTGTAGGCGAATTCTTTACCAGCTGAGCCACAAGGAAAGCCCCTACATCCTAGTAGAGGGACACTAATAAGAAGTAAGTTAACAAGATAGTTACAGAGAGAACATGTCTGTAAGGCTCTGGTTTACTTGCATTATCAAGGAAAATAATAAACAGTCTATAATAGGAATGGAAAGAGTTTTATTTGAGCCAAACTGAGAACAGCCTCTCAGACAACTCTGAGGAACTGCTCCGGAGAAGCATGGCTTTAAGCATAGTTTTCTGTCTCATCAGAGCAAAGAACATCAAACAAGTCAGGGGTACATTCCTTCAAAGTGTCCGTAAAAACAGACCAGCATGTCAGTATGACCTTAGCACCTAGGAAGGAGTACCAGTAATGGCATCCCAGGAAGGAAGGCATTTAATCTTTACTTTTAAGATAGACGTTCTTTATTTCTGGTCAGTGAACACTTTTTTTTAATAATTAAAGCAGATGTACAATGTATGTTTGATAGGCCACAAACAGGCTGTTCTAGTTAGCATGAAATTTAAGTTAAGTCACGTACAAGCCAGAATCATTTCCTCATACCTCAATATGTGAAATTTTATTTTATTAGCATCAAGGCCAGAGAGCGAGATGGAGGATAAAGACCAGACACCAAATTGAGAGCAAGAGGTTTGGGGCCTCAGGAGTGCAATAAGCCAAGGGGACTTTTGAATGTGGTCAAAGCACATAGCATAACCGATCCATTCAGCCCTTAATATACTTTGTATTATGACCTCAGCCTTCATCAGAGACTTGTCCAAGCAATCTGCCACTACATTTGTGATTTTAAGAAAAGATATTCTTTTAAAATATTGTTTACCACATCATGCAGTGTTTCCTACATAAAGTTGAATATGAAGCATCTTATAACTTAGAGGGAAAAAAATATTCCCATATTCTGATTGTGAGAATTACATTTTCCTTTGTCATTTTGACTGCCAAGAATCTCAGAGGAGAATCTAAGTCTCTATTACCACAACTATATCTCCCCATGTTATAATTTGGAGAGAGTGCTTCTGAGTGATCAAAGTGCCCATTTATAATCACATTGTTGTTGTTCAGTTGCTAAGTCATGTCTAATTCTTTATACTCCAAGGACTGCAGCATGCCAGGCTCCTCTTTCCTCCTCTATCTGCCGGAGTTTGCTCAAATTCATGTCCTTTGCATCCGTGTTGCTGTCTAATCCTCTCATCCTCTGCCGCTCCCCTCTTCTTTTGCCTTCGATCTTTCCCAGCATCGGGGCCTTTTCCAGTGAGTCAGCTCTTCACATCAGGTGACCAAAGTATTGGAGCTTCAACTTCAGCAACAGTCCTTTCAGTGAATATTCAGGGTTGATTTCCTTCAGGTTTGGCTGTGGTTTGCCCTCCTCACAATCACATAGAATGACTCAAATCCCTACTTGCTGCTACAAGAGGTGTGACTTTGGCATTGTTTATTAACTATTAAATATCTGAGCTGGATTTCTCACCAATACGGAAAGAGTGATACTCGCTAGGGTTTTAATGAGATAATGTACCAAGTTCCAACCATAATATTATTATCCTTTCTTATTGCTACTTCCCAATTTCTATCTGGCTTATATTTCCCTATTTCCATCTATGTTTCTTTTGTTGTAAATTTTCTCAAACCCACTTCAGAAAGAGATGTTATATAATTTTTTTGAGTTCCATTACCCGCCTGATAGCATAACAAGAGCTGAGGATAGGATAAAAAAGCTTCAGGCATCTACTTGCTCAAAATCAGATCTGTTCATGAACTCAAAAAGCTCTCATGTTCTTTCTTTCCTGCTAAATAATGCCAGTTTCTGTAACCTCAACTTGTATGCTTTAATGAAGTTTCCTTCAGGGCCTATGTTTTCCAGTCACAGCTTTTGATTTCTGAGTGTAGAGGCATATATTAAGAATCACTTTCTCTATTCTAGATGTCTTTTGTCCACTTTCTTTTCATTTCTGAGGCGGCACTCACTCAGCTTTATATTCCAAGACAGAAAAGCTATTAATGACTGTCAGTTGGAAATTGACACAACCAAATCTTCTGTCTCCCTATGTTCTTCAAAAAAAAACAAAAAAAAAGATGTACATAGTAACTTATTCCTTCCCTAGAAGTGATGTTTTTTGCTTTTAAGATTCTATCTCCTCCTGGAAGATTTTGTTTTTGCTATTGCTCTATAATGCATACTAAACAGATTAAACACACACAGCCTATTCCAAGATTTAAAAAAATAACTGAAGAGTATAACTTAATTCAAAACATTTCAACAATGATGAATTATTTAAGTCGGAAAGCAAAACAAGTAAACATCATTGTTAAATCTTCTGTGACAAATGGGAAATAAGCCAACAGATGGAATCGCACTCCCTATGTTGCAGGACATGATGTGATCAGATTGTTTTTAGTGCTCACTCATTGGACCTCTTTTTCAAGGGTCAATTAAAATATATGCTTAGCATAGCCCATAGCTAGGCCTATAATTAGAAAATTACAATGTTACTGAACCAATAATTAGAAAATTGCAATGTAACTGAAATTGTTACTAATATTCTATGGTTTCTTTAATCCATGTCTATTGCCTATCAACCATGTAAGAGAAGATAAGTGACATTTGAATTACTTGATGGAATGGGGAAAAAACTGGGATACAGTTAGTAATATGGTTAACTTTTCTGCATCTATTAAGTAAAGGAACTAGGAGAAAGATTTGTCTTAGAGATGAGGAAGAATTGTGAGGTTATAAATATTGGAATTGCTGTTAGGGAAAGAGTGGTCTTTTATCCAGGGCTATTTAAAAACAGGAAAGATGCTCATCTCTCTCCCACAGTTTAGATGTGAGCAGAGAGTAATTAAACTGCTTCTTCTAGCCAAATGCATCTATAGTTTAAACTAGAACACGTGTGAAAGTCTTGGGGGAACATGGCCACAAAGAAATGACATGTTGGAAATCAGCCATCCACCTGCTCTATTCCAGAAGCAGCTGTGTGAGTCTTTAATAAATCACCTGTTTAGGAAATAATGGCATAGAGTCTGATATTAGCCTTTTTCCTACATAACTGTTGTCTCTATTTTTTTCATTCCCTACACCATCTACTACTAACATCATATCTTTCTATATTTTATGTATTAGTCATTTTTAAAAATTTTTATTTATTTATTTTTCTTTACATTATCGTGTTGGTTTTGCCATACATTGACATGATTCCTCCATGGGTATACATGTGTTCCCCTTCCAGAACCCCTCTCCCACCTCCCTCCCGATTCCATGTCTCTGGGTCATTTTAAGCTCTTTGTGGAACAAGAAGGGACTTCATTGAGTGAAATAAATTCCGTTAAAGCTTTTAGCCCTTTTTCGTGTGTGTGTGTGTGTGTGTGTGTGTGTCTGTGCCAGATATCATGCAAGTTCCAGGAGATATAAAGAGCAGTAAACACTGGCCTTAGGGTCTTCATAGCTTAGGGCACAACACAGGTCAACTAGAGATAATACAGTGAGAATCCTTGCAGGGAAAATGAGATTCCTGTGGGATCACAGAGGAGGACGCCCCTATCTCTTGAGAATGGGGAAGGATATAAGGAGGGATTACAGCAGACCTGGTGCTGGAGAATAACCTCAAAGCATGAGTGAGGAGGATGTGGACAAAGCTAGGGTGAGGTGAGGGAGTGCAGTCTTCAAGGAGCAGCATTGGAGCTGCCCTTCTAATTCCAGGAAAATGCCATTAATTTCAATCTCGTAAATTAATGAGAAACATCTTCCTTGACCAACATTTCTTTCTATGCTTTTGTTCCCACCATGTGGATGGTGTAAACTGGTGTAATTTGGCAGTGTCAGGAGACTTGTCTGGTTCCTGGGGAATTCTAATAAAAAATACCACAGCAGAAGTCTTCACTGAAAGCAGAGCACTCAATAATCTTCCTTGAGCCCTGACTGACACGACATAGATAAAAATAAAAATCTCTCAGCCTCAACATGAATGCAAAAAAAAACATTCCATTAAAGCAGTAACCTGACAAATGAAAGGAAGTTTGTTTTGTTTTTTTATTTTTACCCACAAAGCAAAAGGAAGATTTATCCAAAGACTGGTAGATAGGACACCTTTCCAAACATTCTGGCCTGTTCAGTGTTTGCAGTGTCAGTTTTGCAAGAGGAAACCTGGAAGGTCATAACTAGGAATGAGCTGAAAGTCTGCTGTTGAATGACTTCTAAGTGTGAGGCTCTGAGGGCACGTGTGGGGACCCTTGACCAGTACAAGAGGCTCACTGACTTCTAGGAACCTCCGTTTCAGTGGTGCTTTCTTACTAAAACAATGCTGGTAGTGTTTCAGTAGTAGATTTTTATTTATTGAGCACTTACTATAGTAAGAGTCTGGTTTGCATTTATCTCATTAAATTTTGATAACAACCCATTTATAGATGAGGAAACAGGACTAGAGAGATCAAGTAGTTGTCCAGGGATACACAGCTTGGAAACTGGAAGGTGATGCTCCAGAATTGCCCATTGTTTGGTCTGACTCATAATTATATACTTGATTATCTCATTTAATTCCAGGTAGTCATTTTGTGTTTTGATTTTTTGAAATTAGACTGTAATTGCTCTACAATGTTGTGTTAGTTTCTGCTGAACAACAGAATGAATCAGCTCTATGTATACATATATCCCATTCCTCTTGGACCTCCCTCCCAGCCCTCCATCCCACCCCTCTAGGTCATCACAGAGCACCAAGCTGAGCTCCCTATGTTACGCATCAGCTTCTCACTAGCTGCTTTACACATGGCAGTGAATATGTCGGTGCTACTCTCTCAGTTTGTTTAAATCTCCATGATCACACTATAAGATTCTATAGGTGCACATAAAGTACATGTAAACTGAAGGAAGGTTACACGCCAGCAGCAGCCTTCCTTATTTTGGAGGCTTTACAAAGGTCTCTGAGCCAAGTCCCCTGTACAATGATCAGGTTCCTGTGATCCTCCTGGAACTGTCTGGAAGAGCCAGCATGCCTGTGAGGTGGGCTGTTCATGAGCTGTTCCTGAGCCCAAGGCTGTGCCTGTGTTCCTGAGAAGTGGACTGGTTTCCAGGCAACACCGTGGTCCATCTATTTTCATACTGTTGCAGTGACAAGCATTAGAAAGAAAGAAAAAAAAAGACATATGGTACCAATAGTGTGATAAGATGCTTTCTGAAGCCTGGCTTCTCTGCCAATAGTAATTCCATGGTTACCACCAGTGGGGCTAGAAAAAGTCCCAACAAGAGACTCAGATGATGAATAAATAGGCCTGACATATGGCCGTTAAGGCCCAAGATTCCAGATACCAACACTGTGCTTAATCATGTTAATAGACTTTTTACAAGCGCCCTGATCTTTGAAGATGGAAAAAGTATGGACCCAAATTACTGCTAAATAGACTTATATCATCTCAAGAGTAGACTGGTGCCGAGTCTGGTCCTCCTGGCTGGTTAACAGAAACTCAATCACTCGCATTTGATGGATGTGTATAATAAGTTACAGTCCTGGGATCTAAACTGCATGATGTAGCACATTTTAAGACCTTAATCTTCTCTTCTTAAAAACAAAAGTGATGTTAGTTGTACAACAGCAGGTTCTTTTGTAGGCAGGAACCCCCAAAATATACATTTAAATCCCAATTGTAATATACTTTGATGAAACAAAAATCACCCCTGCTTGTTTCAAAAAAGAATCCCTCATTTCAATTCTACAGGATGTCCATTCCCCCTGTTTTCAAAGCCATCTGTAGCAAAGCAGTCATGTTATTGGTCTGTATCAGCTCAGCTAGTTTGAAGTGTTCCACGTTGTAAACAATAAAAAAGCATGCATTTTTTTTCTCAGCAGATACAATATTTTCTACGGTATTAGCTCTAAGGGGGACACAGTCTTCTGAGGTTGGGTTTTAGTGAAAACTGCAGCGTTTGAAGATTTCTAGGATATCTGAGATCCTTAATAGGCATTTCTGGTGGTACAGGGACCTGCTGTAGAATGAGAGTTGTAAATGAAAGACAGTGACCGCCTCCTCCAGCAGGAACTGCCTCTGACTCTGTGTTGTGTGTGTAGGGTCTCGAATGCCACAGAGATCACTAAAATGTGCCGTAATAATAACCATTATTTACTGTAAAGAAGGGTAAAATTGGATCCATTGAATTTATGCCAGAGAACTCAAGAGATGGCACTTTGGGGGCAGTCACACCGCCAGGTCATTCTGTAGACATTCTTGCTTGGCCTTCTGATACCAAGCAGGCTGGAGGCATCTGAGGGAAGCAGAGACCCCAGCAGAGCAAGGAAAGGCATGGCCCCTTGGTGAATGTGTATTTCGTTCTTGCCTTCTCCACCTGAACCAGAGCTACCACTTTGGCCCCAAGGAAAATGCTCTGTGTCTATTTCAAATCTTCCTAAAAGGGCTACTCTCTCCCTGCTGGCTTCCCCCAACCCATCCTGCCTTCTCTGTGAAGATGGTGACTGACTGTGGAGCCAGCATCTCCCGCCCCTGCTGACTGTCTGTTTGCCCCCACAGAATCTGTACCAGAACAGGTTCTTAGGCCTGGCCGCCATGGCATCTCCATCTAGAAACTCCCAGAATCGACGCCGGTGCAAGGAGCCGCTCCGCCACAGCTACAACCCAGGCCAGTACCACAGTGTGGCCATCAGGACTGGCCCTCATGGTGCCGTCACCATCCCCCGCTCCACCAGTGACACCGACCTGGTCACCTCGGACAGCCGCTCCACACTCATGGTCAGCAGTTCCTACTACTCCATAGGGCACTCGCAGGACCTGGTGATCCACTGGGACATCAAGGAGGAAGTGGACGCTGGGGACTGGATCGGCATGTACCTCATTGGTGAGTTGAACAGCTCTTGGTGCAGAAATAATGGTCAGAGCACAGTGGTTCAGGCGTTCAAGTGTGTAATGCATCATTCACTTTAAAGGATGCTTTACTGTTTCAGTAAACGGTATCTTTTCATTACAGTGCACAGTTATATATGCCACATCCTAACACACAGAAGACCACACACGAAGGCATCACTTCCCACTTCTGTTCAGTGGCAGAGAATTGGGAGATAGCAGGGCAGGATATAGCTGAACACAAACGTCATCACTGTTGCAACTATACATTTGCTCTTCTACTTATAAGTGAGTGAATATGAAAAGCTTGATTTTAAAGTGACAGTGTCATTCACTCAGTTGTGTCTGACTCTTTGTGACCCCATGGACTGTAGCCTGCCAGGCTCCTCTGTCCATGGAATTCTCCAGGCAAGAATACTAGAGTGGAGAGTCATTTCCTTCTCCAGGGGATCTTCCTGATGCAGGGATCGTACCCGGGTCTTTTACATTGCAGGCAGATTCTTTACCATCTGAACCACTACGGAAGCCCTGTTTTTAAATCCATTTGTTTACAAGTCCAGAGTAATACAATATATGCAACCAAGGTATGCACATATTTGTGGAGTAATTTCAGTTTAGTTTTCAACATTCAATTTAGTTCAGTCACTCAGTCATGTCTGACCCTTTGTGACCCCGTGGACTGCAGCACTCTAGGCTTCCCTGTCCATCACCAACTCCCGGAGCTTGCCCAAACTCATGTCCATTGAGGCGGTGATGCCATCCAAGCATCTGATCCTCTGTCATCCCCTTCTACTTCTGCCTTCAATTTTTCCCAGAATCAAGGTCTTTTCCAATGAGTCAGCTCTTCACATCAGGTGGCCAAAGTATTGGAGCTTCAGCTTCAGCATCAGTCCTTCCAATAAATATTCAGGATTGATTTCCTTTAGGATGGACTGGTTTGCCCTCCTTGCTGTCCAAGCGACTCTGAAGAGTTTTCTCTAACACCACAGTTCAAAGCATCAGTTCTTTTTTTTTTTAATTTTTAAAAAATTTATTTTATTGAAGTATAGCTGATTGACAATATTGTGTTAATTTCTACTGTATAGCAAAGTGACTCAGTTATGCAAATATATACATTGTTTTTCATATCCTTTTCCATTACGGTTTATCACAAGATATTGAATACAATTCCCTGTGCTATACAGTAGGACTTTGTTTATCCATTTTATATATAATTGCATCTGTTAATTCCCAAACTCCCAATCCATCCCTCTGCCGCCCCACCTCTTCCTTGATAACCAACCACAAGTCTGTTCTCTATGTCTGTGAGTCTGTTTCTTAGAATAAGTTCATTTGTATGATAAGATTCCACATGAAAGTGATATTATATGATATTCTTCCTTCTCTGTCTGACTCTCTTCTCTTAGTATGACAATCTCTAGGTCTATGCATGTTGCTGCAGATGGCATTATTTACTCTTTGTGTGTGTGTGTGTATGTGTATATGCGTGCAGCTGTGTCCTACTCTTTGTGACCCCATGGACTGTGGCCCACCAGGCCTCTCTGTGCATGGGATTTCCCAGGCAAGAATACTGGAGAGAGGGTAGCCGTTTCCTCCTTCAGCAGCAGTTCTTCAGCACTCAGCTTTCTTTATGGTCCAACCTTCACATCCATACACGCCTATGGGAAAAACCATAGCTTTGACTGTATGGACCTTTGTTGGCAAAGTAATGTCTCTGCTTTTTAATGTGCTGTCTAGGTTAGACATAGCTTTTCTTCCAAGGAGCACATGTCTTTTAATTTCAAGGCTGCAATCACCATCTGCAGTGATTTTGGAGCCCAGAAAAATAAAGTCTGTCACTGTTTACATTGTTTCCCCATCTATTTGACCAGAAGTGATGGGACTGGATGTCATGATCTTTTTTTATTTTGAGTGTTTCCACGGGGCTCTAGTGAGCTGCAGTAAAGGATTAACTTTTCCGTTTAGACTAGCTTGCACCCTTCAGTTTTGCCACATACTCCTTTCTGCCCATCTCTACTTTAATTATGATGGTTACTTGTTTAACACCTTAGACAATTAGGTTGTTGGCCCCAGATCTGTTGTTTTTTTTTTTTAATTGTTCTTAAGTAACTGGTTTAGTCGCTAAATCATGTCCAACTCTTGCACCCCATGGACTAGGGCCTTCCAGGCTCCTCTTGGGAAAATCCTCATGGGATTTTCTAGGCAAGAATACTAGAGTGGGTTGCCATTTCCTTCTCCAGGGGATCTTCCTGACCCAGGAATCAAAGCCAGGTCTCCTGCTTTGCAGGCAGATTCTTTACTAACTGCGCTATGAGGGAAGCCCTCTTGAGTAACTAATAATTATCAAAGATTATAATTGTACAGTATTGAGAAGTATAGAACAAAATGCAGTTATTGGAAGACAATTACTTTACAATATGTGTTGGCCTCTGCCACACATGAACACAGATCAGCCACAGCTATACACATGTCCCATGCCTCCTGAACCCCCCTCCCATCTCCCACCCTGTCCTACTGCTCTAGGTTGTCACAGAACACTGGATTGAGCTCCCTATTTGTAAATTGATATAGTCACTATGGAGACCAGTATGGAGATTTCTTTAAAAACTAGGAATAGAACTACCATGCATATATGCATGCTAAGTCCCTTCAGTCATGTCCAGCTCTTTGCAACCCTATGAACTGTAGCCCACCAGCCTCCTCTGTCCGTTCTCAGGCAAGAATACTGAGTGGGTTGCCATGCCCTCCACCCAGGGATCAAACCTACATCTCTTACATCTCCTGCACTGGCAGGCGGGCTCTTTACCACTAGCACCATCTGAGAAGCCCTAGAACTACCATTTGAGCCAACAATCCCA
Organism: Antilocapra americana; assembly: GCA_007570785.1. Lineage (NCBI taxonomy): Eukaryota > Metazoa > Chordata > Mammalia > Artiodactyla > Antilocapridae > Antilocapra > Antilocapra americana. The sequence continues at coordinate 10,502,452 of ML660772.1, forward strand.
CTGCTGGATATATACACTGAGAAAACCATAATTGAAAGAGATGCATGTACCCCAGTGTTCACTACAGCACTACTTACAATAGCTCGGACATGGAAGCAACCTAGATATCTATCAACAGATGAATGGATACAGAAATTGTGGTATATATATGCAATGGAATATTACTCAGCTATAAAAAAGAACACATTCAAGTCCATCCTAATGAGGTGGATGAACCCAGATCTGGTTTTGAATCAGCTCTTCATAGCTGTACCTTCCTGCAGTGGTGTCAATGGCATTTATTTCTCAAGTCAAGGAATAGGAATAGGAGCATGGCAGAGGAGAGAGGTGGAAACCTTCATCCATGGGAAGAGATGAAACAACCTGGAGCTCAGCCCTAGATCAAAGCTGAGGTGTAGATCTGAGGTAGTTGTCCCTGAGAGTGGAAGAATTCACTCATGGACTATATGTAGAAATAAAGCTCCAGAAGGTCCCAATCAGAAAGAGAGAGAGGCAGAGGAAGAACTCAAAAAGAAGATGGAGGTTCGATAGAGTGGTAGGACAAGAACTTGGCAACCACATCATAGAAGATGAGAGAGGGGGTATTTGAGGGAGAGTCAGCAGTATCAAGGGTCCTGAAACTCCATGAATGAACAGAATCTGGTGTTAACATGACATTTCGACTGAGACAAAAGTAAACACAGTGCATCCTCTTGAGAATCTCAATTTGACAGTTTGTTCTTCCCACAGTAGAACACATATATAACTGTGAAGTGATTTAATGCAAATGCCAACACTTTCAGTGGCATAGCATTTCAAAAACAACTTCCACATCCAAAATTATCTGTGAGTCTTGAAAGTTCATTATTTGTGAGTCCTTAGTAACTCATCTGCCAGATTCACGGTGCCTTGCCAAAGAGCAAATCATAGAGCTCAAGTGATTTCATCTAATCTGTCATTCCACAATTGAGGAAATGCCAAGTTAATGGTTCCCAAGACCACACAGCTGCCTACCCTGGCGGCAGACCCCACACTGACCATGGAGACTTCTTAGGACATTTGGGGGTAACTTCACATATGGGCCATTCCACATCAATAGGTAATCTAACTGTCCATGTGAGGCCAGATTTGTGATGCTCTCAACTCTGACCTCTAGAGCTCTCCAGACAAATGTGACTTTTCTTCTGCCAAAGTAAGTGAGATATCTGGATTTAAAAGGGAACATGTGGCCCTGCTCACTGACACTGTCACCAAGTCATCAATGCTATCTTTAGCCAGGATGCCAGCCACAGGACAATAATAGTAGCATTATTGTTACTTTCACCATGAAGTCACATTTGGTTGCCTTCATTTATTGGGTGGTTCCTGAACTCAAGCGTGTGATGAAGGATTCTCTCCCCTATGACACAGAATGAGGAAAGATATGGGATTTCAGTGTCAGTTTGACCTGGCTATGGAGAAAAAAATAAAACTTTCTTTTCAGGATCATTGAATGGAATTGAGATACTGTACACTTACTGCCTGTTGATCATTAAATTGCATCTTGATTTAACTTGTCAGATAGCTCTAGTCTCTGGATGCATCATGGCAAATTACTCTAATTCCCAGGATTCATTGAGCCTAGCCATGGTTGTTAAACATGTGCTCAATTGTATCAGTTGTACATTATAGAATGTAAAAATGTCTTACCAAACCCAGAGGAACCTGGAAAGAGATCTTCATTGTCATTAAATGGGTAGAAGCTTATGATTTGGTCATAGAGGCAGATACAGTTTTCATCACTATTCCCAGGAAATAGTTTCACAATCATTCATTCAGTAATGACTTCGACAAGTGAAAGCTAATTGTTTGTGAGTCCTATACTTAGAGTTAAAGATTCAGCAATGCCCATGGCTTCCTCACACTGAGGAAACAGTAGTATATACTTGAATTAGGATACATCAACTGAAGGATACTGTTAAAATCTCTAACCATTAGAATGCTAAGTTAATTAGAGTGGATCGATTTCAAGTATTTTCCACCTCTTCATTTTACATTCCAATATGTTAAAAAGCTGAATATCTTAAAACCCTCTTTAGGATGATCAATTTCTAAAAATAGCCATTCCTTTGACTCTGTTGGAAGGAACCCTTATTAAAACTGCTGAAATATGAAATAAGTATGCAATTGCCATTATGAAAATATAATTGAACAGGTAAAGTAGGCATAATATGCTTATAATTTGCAAAACTCACCTTCTTATTAACTTGGGGCTTCCCTGGTGGCTCAGATGGTAAAGCTTCTACCTGCAATGCAGGAAACCTGGGTTCGATCCCTGAGTCTGGAAGATCCCCTGGAGAAGGGAATGGCTGTCCACCCCAGTGGTCTCTCCTGGAGGATTTCATAGACAGAGGAGCCTGGTAGGCTACAGTCCATGGGGTCGCAAAGAGTTGGACATGACTGAGGATCTTACTAACTTAGCATTTTACTAAATCTATCACTATATATTTAATAAATATATCACTATTATATCATGTTATATGCCATGCTATCCTTATACCATGCTGGAATCTGCTCAGTACTTTAAATCATGATGAAACTAAAGTATATTCATGCATTTACATTTCAACAAATTAAGAAATGATAACTCAGATTGAAGGCAGGAGAAAGGGATGACAGAGGATGAGAAGGTTGGATGGCATCGCCAACTTGATGGACATGAGTTTGAGCAAGCTCTAGGAGTTGGTGATGGACAGGAAAGCCTGGAGTGCTGCAGTCTATGGGGTCACAAAGAGTCAGACACAACTGAGTGACTGAACTGAACTGACTGAACTCAGAGTGAAATTAAGATTACAAATTTCCTCAAATGGCATCTTTGAAGTATCTCCATAGACTGGTGCCTGAGGACATATATTCTCTTCCATACCCTTTGGTTGCTTTATCTGTGTGAGGTTAGAGATTATGGCCTGGATCAAACTGATTTTTTCTAATTTTTGAGGACTTCTTCTATAACCTATCCATTCTCAATGCTTATAAATATTGTAAAACAAGGGTACAATACTTATATGTACATGTTTCAGTTCATAGGGTACCTCACAAAGCAAGGATTCTTTCTCTCTCTTGTGTGTACATATGTATATTTAATTTTAGTTACATAAATTCAGTTGAGCTTCCCAGGTAGCACAGTGGTGAAAAAAACACCTGCTAATGTAGGAGACGCAAGAGATGTGGGTTCAATCCCTGGATTAGGAAGATCCCCTAGAGTAGGAAATGGCAACTTGCTGCAGTATACTTGCCTGGAAAATTCCATGGGCAGAGGATCTGGGTGTGCTACAGTTAATGAGGTCACAAAAAGTCGGACATGACTGAGCAAGTAAGCACGCATACACATAAATTCAATTACCTATTGTATATTCTGTTTTCTCTCTCTTCCATTTTTTGAGTGGAGCATGTCAAAATCGGTAACAAAAAATTTTTGTTTTAATTTTGAGTCCTGTATCTCTGCCTTTGCTTCTGTAAGTTCTATACTTTGCAGATTTAATGCTGATTACTAAGTACATGAATTTTCATGATGTTTATATCTATTTCCTCTACAATTTCTTATAGGTTATTGTTATAGATCTGCCTCTGTCCACTGTGCTATTCTTTGTCTTAAATTTTGCTTTTTATTTTTTTTTAACTATTAAGGCTGCTAGTTTTTCAGTTTTCTTCTGCTTTATATTTCCTTGATCTGTCTTTTTGTTTTATTTATTTGCAATCTTTATCTTTCTTTTTAAGTGTAGCTCTTTCTGTGTGCTTTTTAAATTCTGAACTCAAGGTCTCTGGACCTTTAAGTTGCTAGAATAGGATATTTACATTTATTACACTTACTGTTCTATTGGGACTTATTTTTTCCATATTTATTTAGGTACTTTACTGTATTTTCTGTTTCTTTGATTCTTCTTTTCTTCTTCCCATTAGATCTGTTGATTTTGAAGTTATGCATTTTTAGTGCTCTTGTGGTGACTCTTTTAATCATAAACCAGTAAGTCTCAATCAAGGGTAATTTTGCCTCCTGTGGACATTTGGTAATATCTGAAGACGTTTTGGGATATCACATTGTAGGGAGTGTTTCTGGCATCAGCCAGGTAGAATCCAAGGATGCTACAAAACAGGATATACAGCACAGGACATCCTCCACTACAACAAAGATTACAGAGTTAGCCAGCAGAAAATATCACCAGTGCCAAGGCTGAGTAGCCTTATCTAGACCACCGTATTGAAAAGCCCTGTCTAGACCACTGTGTTTATGACCACTGGCTTTTTTAACCTTGTGAATGTCTCTTCCAGTAGACTAGTAGTTCACCCAGCATGCTTTCATATTCCTTTAGCCTTCCAGGGCTTTCATTTTCCAGATGTGAACACTGACCCTTTTATCCTCAATATCCATTAATCTTTCTTGTATATTTTGAACTTTTTCTAGAAGAGTTTCTCAATCAAATCTTCCAGCTCCCTAATTGATTTTTTTACCAAAAATCATAAACCATAGTAGGATAATGCAGTGATGGATGAAGGCCAAATGTAATAGCCATATGAATAGCACCCATATCCTACACATCAGTTTCACTGTATCTCAGTTATCATTCCATGAGGCTATAGTTCTAGGGTTCAATAAGAATGGAAAAATTTGCCTACATTGCCCCACTTTAGACTCACAATATATATTAAAGGTTTGAGAAGCTTTGTGTAAGCAACGTGCTTCATTTGGTTTAACCCAGCACTTTTTATATTTCTTGAGTAAGAAACCCTTTCTTGTTTTCAGTGTTTGTCTGTGAGATATTCCACTGTGGGAAACCAAACAATAACAGTTATAGGAAGCTATAGAATAAGTACAGAAACCCAGTCCTTGCCCTTAAGAAAAATTTAATGTGCTGAGCCTTAAAATGTAAAGTTTTAAGATGAAAGCCAAAATTGTCTCTTTAATTAGACATCTGCACACAGAAACTCCTGGAATGGACATCAGCTCTTAAAGCACTTTTTCTTTTATAGAGTTTTCTTTTTTTTAAGTTTTTATTTTTATATTCTTTATATTTTAAGGTTTTTTTTATAGCAGACAATCTATTAGAATATAGAAGAGCTGAAGGCGGGACTTCCCTTGAAGCCCAGTGGTCAAGACTCCGTGCTTCCAGTGCAGGGAGCATGGGTTCAATCCATGGTTGAGGAACTAAGATCCCACATACCACATGGCACAGCGAAAAAAAAGAGTTGAAGCCTTTTCAACCTCAAAAGAATTGAAGGTGAATCTTTTATCCTCAAATTCCCTTCCTGGAACAAGAGAAGGAGAGACTTATAACCTTCGCTTAGTAGTGTGAAAGGCAAGTAGAGTCTCCCCAGACCTCCCGGCCTACTATTTAATAAACCCATAGTCTAGTGATAGTGGGAGGACCTTGGAGACTTTTCTGAGGTTGGTTATCAAAAGGTGTGAGTTCTTTGGGGAAATGGAAGCTACGCTGTATTTTTTCTGGTAGGCTTAGGTAGTGGATCAACTTCCCTTTATTCTGTGCTCACTTGCCCATTCTGTTCTCAACAGCTATAATATACTCTTCTTTTATGGTTAGAATATCGGAAGCATAGCTACAGTTTTTGTTTGGAAGACAAGGCATTTTGAAGACAAATGTAGTCCTTGTTTCTTAGATGTGCTTCTTTCTGTGAAAGAAAGTTCTTCACTGGAACTTTCTGATTCAAAATTTAATAATTTGCAAGGATCTTTTTTTCTGTAATAAATTGTGGAGCAGGAGGTATGATGCTTCATACTACAACAAATAAGTATCAGCCAGCAAATGCAGTCTTTTTTTGAGAAACATAATATACCTGTTTATGTTTTGTACAATATGAATGATGGGAAAAATTTTAATAGTACTAGCCTAAGCTAATGTTTAAGGCTATTATTAATGGTTTTGCACATTAAGTATCATGGAGCTTTGCCATAAAGGGCTCTATTTTTAGCCCAGACTATAAATACAAATAGGTGCTTGTTAGATGCCTGACACTGTTCTTAGACCATTACCTCTGTTAGCTCATTTATTCCTCACAACGGACTTTGAGGTTGGAATTAATATTATCCCTCTTTTGTAGTGAGGAAGCAAGGACACAGAGAGATTAAATATAATGCCTAAGCTCACATAGCTAGTAATGGTCTAAATACTTGCCTCAAGGCGGCTGTAGATATCCCTGTAATCAAATAAACACTTCCACAAAGACTTGCACCTCAACAAAGATTGCAGAAAAAGAACCTCAGTTGGTCGTAGGAAACCAGGGGGGCTGCCCTTCCTCAGAGTGGTAGAGGGCATGGCTTGGTCTGCTCCGTCCCAGTCCTCTTCTCTTCTCCAGTGCCTTCCTCTAGTGTAGACTCTGGCCCTAAAAGTCACATTCCCCAGACTCCTGTGCAACTGTTTTCCAGGTGCCAATTTGCTCCCTTCATTTAGATGCACCTGTGCATCTTTGGGAAGGCAGAAGTGAGCTGGGTGGTTCCTCCTGATGTTAGGCTACCACAAGCGTGGCTCTGAGAAATTAAGCTTTTCTGTCACAGTGCCCTAGCATCCCTTCACTCGCTTCCTGGGTGTCAGCAGGCAGCCATGTAGTAGTGGCAGTAACCTACTCAGCTTGCCACTGGCTGGTCACTCTCATTGCCGGTGGAGAGGCAGTTGTTGCGGCTGTGCCTCAGGTCCATCTTTCTAATACCTAATTCTCTGCATTAAGTCCCTTACTGCATAAAATAATCTGGTTTCATTCTGTTTTCCTGCATCTGATCCTGACAGTACACCTGGATTTCCAAGCAAAGACTAGTAACTTCTAACAGTTGGCAGTACATACCTTGGGGAAGGGAGCTGACCACTCAACACAGATCGTCTGGGCAAGGATACAGACTATTCTGTTCTCTTGTGTGATACTTGCTATAAAGTGTTACAGTTACTGAAAGGGAATGGGATGCTCATCAGGATAAATTGGCAATCTCTTAATATGTGTTTAACCTGTACAATGGAATGTATCTTTGTCTCTTTGAAGTGTGTATTATTACCATTCTCTACAGCCTTTTCTGATTTTCCCACCTACTCACCCCCATCCTTTTTTCATTTGTACCCTTGTGGTTCGATATTTAGCCCATTCTTAAACCCACAGCCTTCTAAAGAAATTGCCTGTGTTCTTGAAGAAAAAAAAAATCCTCAAATCTATTAGGAACTTCCTGAGAACATAGGCTCTGTCTTGTTCAGCAGTATATCCCCAGGGTGTAGCATAGTAAGTGGAGCAAATACTCAATACACATTTACCTAGTGAATGAAGGAACACTCCCTTCTAGGTGTTATTCTTTGTGGATACCTGACCATAACTTTTTTTTTTTTTTACTGTAGAGTAGATCTTTTTTTCTTTTTTTTAGTTTTGCCATACAATGACATGATATCGCCATGGGTTTACATATGCTCCCCCTCCAGAACCCCCCTCCCTCCTCCCTCCCTCCTCCCTCCCCCCGGGAAATCTCGCTGCACCAGCCCCGAGCATCAATCCTGGGCTGGCGATTGATTTCACATATGATAATTAACATGTTTCAATGCCATTCTCCCATATCATCCCACCCTTGCCCTCATCCACAGAGTCCACGAGTCTGTTCTATACGTCTGCGTTCCTTTTGCTGTCTCGAATGCTGGGTTCTCGTTACCATCTTTCTAAATTCCATATATATGCATTAGTATACTGTATTGTTGTTTTTGCTTCTGGCTTACTTCACTCTGGATAATGGGCTCCAGTTCCAGCCACCTGAGTAGAACTGCTTCAAATGAATTTTTTTTTAATGCTGAGTAATATTCCATTGTGTATATGTACCACAGCTTTCTTATCCATTCGTCAGTTGATGGGCATCTAGGTTGCTTCCATGTCCTGGCTATTGACCATAACTATTAAAGTGACTGTTCTGGTGATCATAGTGGATAAATTCAGGAAAATATCTCTCCTTGGAGAATTGCCATAATGAGGCAAATTCTATCCAGGTACTGAAGACCCAGGGAACTAGGGAAATATTATGCCTTTTTTTTTTTTTTTTTGCAGAAATGAGGCAATTACTGTAAAAGATGTATTATGCAATCATCTTAGTAACCCAAACAGGGCTATGAGCATACACTGTGATTACAAAGACAGACAAATTTTGCAAACAAGTGATTTTCCAAAGGATGCAAACAGTCCCTGCTATTAATGAGGCAGAGACAATGCTGCTCTGCCCGATTGTCTTTGCCAAGGAAGAGGCAGCTGAAAATGTGCAGTTGACTTAGCAGATCTCAAGCACATTTACCGGTAATCTCACGTGATCCCCCCCAGCGAGGCCCCAGTTATCACCTGCCCCCTTGGAGATGAGGACCCGCAGCTGCAGAAATGATACTGTTGGTAAGTGACACACAGGCCCTCGGAGCCGGGTCCCTTAGCCACAAGCTCTGCTCTCTTCTCACTTCGCCCCTGTCTCCCCACCCTGGCCAGCTGCACAGAGCACACCTCAGTCGCCAGAAGGGCCACCGTGACACAGCCCCTCTCTGCAGAATCTGAGTTCTGGGCCTGTTCTCGGAAGCCCCCGGGCTCTGGTTGTTTCCCCAGCCACTGGGGCGGATTTGGAGTCTTAAAACATGGATTTCTCACAGCTTCAGATCCATTTAGCTTGGATGGTTACTTTCTGGTAAAGTGGAAACTGCAAGAACCCCATAGAAGATTAAGGTAAAATTCATATCACTGTGTTTTGTGCTAAGAACATTATGTCTGGAACCAAGGAAGAAGCAATTGGTCACGTCTTTATGGATCTGTCCTCTCCAAGGATGCTGCCTTGCTCTCTGGACACTAGCTTTAAGAAGGACACTGATGGGTTGCAATATGACAAGCAGAGGAAGGGCAGGAGGGGAAAAGAGCACAGTCCCCCCCCACCCCTCAGCTCCTCTCAGTGCTTCCACGAGCAGACTCTGCCCTGCTCCAGGCTTGGACACCACATGGAGACTTTACTCCATCCTCCATCTCTACCCTGGTGGCTCTTTCTCATCCCTCATCTCTCCCTCAACCTCCTGTTGCCCTCCCTTCTTGTAGCTTCTTGTCAGAGCACTCTGTTCTTTTCCTTCCTCTCCCCTGTTGCAAGTTATAATAATGCATTTATTTCTTTACTTAGTGTAAAATCTGTGTCTTCAATTGTTTGCAAGTTTTAGTTCAGAAAGGTTTTGCTCAACACCATGGCCCCTGCACTTTCCCAGCATCTGTTGAATGAACAGATGAATACATGACTGCATGAGGGATGGTTGAATGCATGGATGGTTGGATGGATGGATGGATAAATTCATGGATGGGTCCCAAGTATTGGATGATGATGGGTGTCCAGATTGGAGAAGAGATGATAAAAGATGGAGCCCATGGGAACTGGGCCCCAGATAAAAAGTGTGCTTACATGTCTTCTTTATGCCTCATTCTCAGACCCAAATATGGACCAGTTAATGAAAGCATTAGGAGGAAGACTTTCACACTGAGATTCTACACATATAAGAACTATTTGAAAGGGAAATGAACTGCCAGAGAAGCAATGATTTCTCTGTTTCTGGAACATTCAAGAACAGCTAGATGTGACAAAGAATCTGCCTGCTAATGTCAGAGACACAGGTTCCATCCTTGAGTTACAAAGATCCCCTGGAGTAGGAAATGGCAACCCACTTCAGTATTTTCCACCTAACTGGAAAATTCCATGGACACAGGAGGCTGGTGGGCTATAGTCCATGTGGTCTCAAAGAATTGGACATGACTGAGAAACTGAGCATGAGCACAGATGATCACTTGCCAGGAGTGTTGAGGAGTAGGAAGGAGATTTCTGGATTAAAAAGGGGTTGATCCAGATGGTACCTGAGAATACCTCATACTCTCTGTTTTTGTAACTCCAGGTGCTTTTTCTTCTGTTGAGCTGGAGGTGGCATTAATATCTTTTGCTCTTTTATTTTTTTCTAAAAATTCTGTTAGCTAATATGTTTCTCTACTCTACTTTCTCCCTTTCCTGGGAATATAGATGAGGTCTTGTCGGAAAACTTCCTGGACTATAAGAACCGTGGAGTCAATGGCTCTCATCGGGGCCAGATCATTTGGAAGATTGATGCCAGCTCTTACTTTGTGGAACGTGAGTACTTTTCCCATTCCTGTTGCTCCAGATGAAGCAGAATGCAGCTACTTTTGTTCTTTGCTGTGCTGCATCACCTTCTCTTAGAAATGTATCATATAATAAATGTTAGACACCATCATTGACTGTACGGTCCTAGTCTACACTGGAAGCTTGGTGGAAGAGTCCTTCCTTAGAACACACCCATTTTCTTCTTTTGAACTTTATTTAACTAAGTGAGAAATAAGACATAATTTAAGGTCCAAGTACAGTATCAGACATGAATACAACTTGCAATTTTTTATCTTTTTAGAGTCAAGGAAATAAGTGTTAAGTATTCATGAACTCTCAGGATACATGAAATCTCATGACTGTGTCTTCATTCTGCATGAACAAATGTGAAAAGGGGGGATTTGTGTGTAAATTAATTTAGTACTGGCGCCATTCCTTTCAAAGCAATTCTCCAAGATTTCTGTGACACAGAATATTTCCTACGTGTTCAGTTCAAATAACAAACTATTCAACATAACTGTCTTCTTCAGTTGTATAAAGATACACTTTAAATAAAATCATCTCTATAAAATATATAAAATATTGTTATTACTGTGTGAAAGTGTATTTAAACTTGATTAAGTTGTAATGTCCTGGAATAAACATATGACTTACCATGTCATATTCAAAATAACTATAAGTTGAGAACTTCAGAGAACTGACATTTTTTCAAGTACAAACTTGGAAAGATCTCACTCCCCAGTATACCTCCTGGATTGACCATATCTCAGTCATTTTAGAAAATGGATGGATTTCCATTTTGCAAATATATCAAATGAATGAACAATATACTAGGAATGTAGTTTTCTGTACAAGTGTAGCATAATTTGTCAAAAAGTAAAAATTTATCAAGACAAAGCTTAATTGAGTTTGCAAATAATTGGAATATTGACTCAGGGCACACACATAAATCAGATAAATTAAAATGTAATAATAAATTATAGCTTTAGGAGTCAGTGCATTAAGACTGTATAAAATATGCCATAAGAATTTATATTTTTAATGTGAAGTAATTTGCATTTTCAAAATTGTTTTATAGAATAAGTGCCAAATTAAGGAACAGGAAGAGATTGGATATACAAAATGTTCTAATATGGCTATCAAAGCATATGCAAATCAAAAATCTTCTTGCTATGATATAAAAATGCAGAATCCAGGCCATATAAAAATGCAGAATCCCAAGCCATTATCCAGAAGGATAGAGAAGTTTTTGTTACAAATCAAAAATAAGAGTCTTTGAAGTCTCTAGGTAGTAATAAACACATTAATCTCATTGGCAAATTATTGCTTCTTAAAAATAATTTTATAAACTTTGGAAATTGGCTAGATTTTAAATATTGAAGTATAACAGAAGGGCATTTTACCTGGAAATTAAATTAGAATAATAAAATAACAAAGCTTGGTTTTGTCCATTTTTCTCTTTATTTTTTTCCTTTTAGTGTTTACTTTTATGAGAGTGGAGGTATATCACTGATTACCTGGAATCTATTTTAATAACACATGTCTTTTGGAGTTATGATTCAGTTTAAAATTAGGTAATTCCTACTACATAGGACTTCCCTGGTGGCTCAGCGGTAAAGAACAAGACCCAGTTTCCCCCTCAGTCAGTCTGTCCCATTATTAGGAAGCTTCCATAAGCCTCTTATCCTTCTCCCTCAGAGGGCAGACAGTCTGAAAACCACAATCACAGAAAACTAACCAATCTAATCATATGGACCACAGCCTTGTCTAACTCAACATAATGACCCAGATAACCACAATGATGTGACCACTCACCTAGAGCCAGACATACGGGAGCGCAAGGTCAAGTGGGTCTTAGGAAGCATCACTGTGAACAAAGCTAGTGGAGGTGATGGAATTCCAACTGAGCTTTTCAAATCCTAAAAGATGATGCTGTGAAAGTGCTTCATGCAATATGCCAACAAATTTGGAAAATTCAACAGTGACCATGGAACTGGAAAAGATCAGTTTTCATTCCAGTCTCAAAGAAAGGTAAGGCCAAAGAATGTTCAAACTAACACACAATTACACTCATCTCACACGCTAGCAAAGTAAAGCTCAAAATTCTGAAAGCTAGACTTCAATAGTACATGAATCAAGAACTTCCAGCTGGATTTAGAAAAGGCAGAGGAACAGAGTTGCAACTGCCAACATCCATTGAATCATAGAAAAAAGCAAGAGAATTCCAGAAAAATGTCTACTGCTTTATTGATTGTGCTAAAGCCTTTGACTGTGTGGATCACAACAAACTGTGGAAAATTCTTCAAGAGATGGGAATACCAGACCACCTTACCTGCTTCCTGAGAAACCTGTGTGAAGGTCAAGAAGCAACAGTTACAACTGGACATGGAACAACAGACTGGTTCCAAGTTGGAAAAGGAGTACGACAAGGTTGTATATTATCACCCTGCTTATTCAACTTATACGCAGAGTACATCAGGCGAAATGCCAGGCTGGGTGAAGCACAAGCTGGAATCAAGATTGCTGGGAGAAATATCAATAACTTCAGATATGCAGATGACACCACTCTTATGGCAGAAAGCAAAGAGGACTAAACAGCTTCTGGATGAAAGTGACAGAGGAGAGTGAAAAACATTAAAAAAAAAAAAACACTAAGATTATGACATCTTGTCCCATCACTTCATGGCAAATAGATGGGGAAACAATGGAAATAGTGACAGACTTTATTTTGGGGGCCTCCAGAATCACTGTAGATGGTGACTACAGCCATGAAATTAAAAGATACTTGCTCTTTGGAAGAAAAGCTATGACCAACCTAGACATCATATTAAAAAGCAGAGACATTAATTTGCCAACAAAGGTCCATCTAGTCAAAGCTGTAGTATGGAAGTGAGAGTTGGGCCATAAAGAAGGCTGATCACCAAAGGATTGATGCTTTGAACTGTAGTGTTGGGGAAGACTCTTGACAGTCCCTTAGATTGCAAAGAGATCAAACCAGTCAATCCTAAAGGAAATCAACCCTGAATATTCATTGGAAGGACTGATGCTGAAGCTGAAGCTGAAACTCCAGTACTTTGGCCACCTGATGTGAAGAGCCGACTCATTAGAAAAGACCTGATCTGGGAAAAATTGAAGGCAGGAGGAGAAGGGAACGACAGAGGATGAGATGGTTGGATGGTATCACCGACTCAATGGATATGAGTCTGAACAAGCTTCAGGAGATAGTGAAGGACAGGGAAGCATGGTGTTCTGCAGATCATGGAGTCTCAAAGAGTCTGATATGACAGAGCAGCTGAACAAGAAAAATGATGCTGGCAAAATCTTAGAATGTTGTATTATTATAGTAACTCAAGTGTTCTTTTAAAATATTTTTTTAGCTATTTTGCCCTGTTGAGTCTTAGTTGCAGTACTTGGGATCTTGGTTGCATCACGCAGGATCTTTCATTATGGCCTGCAGTCTCTAGTTGTAGCATACGGGCTCAGGAGTGTGCAGGCTTCAGTAGCTGCAGCATATGTGCTTAGTTGCTCCACAGCATATGGGAACTTAGTTCGAGACCAGGGATGGAACCCACATCCTCTTCATTGCAAAGAGGACCACTGGAGAAGTCCCTCAAATGTTATTTTTTAATGTGTGCAATCCTCCTCCTCCAAGCAAAGCTCTTCCTCCAAGCCTTCAGGAGGAGCTCCCACAGTGCTCCCAAAACAAATGTATAGTTACCAGAGGAGTAAGGGGAAGGAGGAATAAATTGGGAGACTGGGACTGACTCGCTCACGTGTCTGACTCTTTGCGACCCCATGGACTATATACAGTCCATGGAATTCTCCTGGCCAGAATACTGGAGTGGGTAGCCTTTTCCTTTTCCAGGAGATCTTCCCAACCCAGGGATCAAACCCAGGTCTCCTGCACTGCCAGATTCTTTACCAGCTGAGCCACAAGGGAATCCTGATGTATACACACTACTATATATAAAATAGACAACTAATAAGAACCTATTGTGTAGTACAGGAAACTCATCTCAGTACTCTATAATGACCTATATGGGAAAAGAATCTTAGAAGAGTAGAGATATGTATATGTATAATTGATTCACCTTGCTCTGCAGCAGAAACTAATACAACATTGTTAACCAACTATACTCCAATACAAATTAATTAATAAAAAAAAGAAGAAAAGAAGTCCTTCAGAATCAGGGCTTGCCTTGCCTAGAGGAGGTAATTTTTCAGGGGAGGTATCTTTGTTTTGATCTCTGGCCCAGACCAGTTATATGTAGCTCCCTGTTCATTGTCGCTTCCCTTAGGTAGCAGGAAAAACAGCCATAGTAGGCCTGGAAGGACCACTGATTATGGCCAAAAGAATTTTTCCCAAAGGAACTTCCTTTCTCCACCCATCTTAGGGTCAAGTCATGTCACATGATCATGTGGTCATGATTGCTGCCTTCTCACAGCTGTCCAGGCCTAAACCAGAAATCTGCAGTCATTTTTGACTGCTCTGTTTTGCCTCAGTTTCCTGTTCACCCTCAGTACCACCAGTCACCAGGTCCTGCCTTGCCTCCAGCTCTGACCTTCACATTCAGCCTTCTCAATCTCTGCACTCACTTTCAGATTCACATCCTGACTGCTACTTGCTTGGATTTCATCACTCTCTGCATTTGTCAGAAGAGTGAACATCAAAACCCCTTTTCAGAACATCATTTCCAAATCCTCTTTCATAATTTCCTCCTCCTAAATTAAAGAAAAAACAACAACAGCACAGTATTCTTTGATTACACATAATAGAAACCTAAACACCTAGTCCTGCTCTGAGATTTTTGTTTTTTTTCAATTTTTTTTTGTATTTGAGTAAAGTTGATTAGGTGGCTTCAAGTGGGAGGCTTGTGGGCTCAATGTTTATCCCATTGTGGCCCTTGTACTCTGAGATTTTGATCCTTCTATAAAATGAAGTTAATGCACAGTCTCGACAATGACCCCATGAAAACTGAGAAAGCACGTCTGAGGGGGGTCAGGCACATGTTAATATAGCTAGGTGGGCAGTCTAATAAGAAAGCTTTGAATGAGAGATTGCAGTGCTTTTCTCTTTGGGGGATGGACATGGTGGTGCTTGTTGACAACTGTGAATTGAGTGACTTATTTTGAGGGTTTTCTCTGGGGAAATCCTTTGCAGCCAGAGTTGGGGACCAAAGGACACCAAAGGAAAAGCAGGGCTCCAGGAAAACTAGCTGACTCCCCCTTGTTAGCATTTCTGGCCAGTGCTGGCAATACAGCAAGAGCCAGAACAAGCCCTGCTGGAGCCAGAAGGTTCCCCAGATCTGCCCAGTTTAGCCACAGGGATCCTGCCAGGTCAACAATCCAGATGGTTCAGATGACACATTGTTATAGCTTTTTATCTGAATCCGGACGTATTTCTACCAGGACTGCTCTGTGTTTTAGAACTGATAATGGCTAAGAACTGTACTATGGGCTGCCATTTTCAGTCACTGTTTTCTTCTTTCCAAGGAGCTATCTCCTTTCATATTGCAATAAATGTTTGAATCATAGGCTCTAAGAAAGTCTACTTCTTTGTAGGCAGAACTAGAAGACACATCTACCTTCCCTTTTCCCTTCCTTCTTTCTCTCTGTCTATATAACCTTATGATGATCATGCTGCTTCACAGGTGTTCTTTTAGAAGCATTGTGGCTCCATAAATATTTGCATGATACTGGGCATTTGATTATTATGCCACCTTATTTTGGGGCTTCCCAGGTGGCCCAGTGGTTAAAGAATCTGCTGCCAATTCAGGAGATGCAGTTTCCATCTCTGGGTCAGGAAGATCCCCTGGAGTAGGAAATGGCAACCCACTCCAGTGTTCTTCCGTAGAAAATTCCATGGACAGAGGAGCATGGCAGGCTACAGTCCATGGGGTCACAAAGAGTCAAACACAACTGAGCATGCATGCACTAAATTTTTATTACATAATTCCATGGAAGTCATAACTACCCCCACTGCTCATCCAGGTTCATACTATCCTAAAGGGAAACTATGCTCAAAATTGCACTCTACACAATCATAAAGTAATTTCATTATAGGCTATGACCTTACTTGTATTTCTTAAATCTTGAGGAAAGAATATGCAGTTCACAGAAACACTCCTAAAATGCATTTCCCCTTTCACTTGTGTCCTTTAACCACACAATTCTGCTGGTGTTCCCTCCCCCAGTGGACTTCTCTGTAAGCTTGGCTCACACTCATGCTGGTTTTCTTCCCTTCCTTGTCTCCTGCATGTTTTGCTTTAAAAAAGCCAAATGAAGTTGTCTTACTAGAGAGAAGCCTCTGGAGTGGTAGAAAAAGGAGCCCAGGCTGCCAAAAACACAATCACTCACTCTTTAGCAGATCAGGGTGAAATGGTTGGAAATATTCATACACTAATAATGTCTGGGCTGCCAGAGGCCAACCTAAAGGTGCAGCAGTTCAGACTGAAAGGGGTCAATGAGGCAGTGGAGTATGGCAGTGCAGGGTCCGTATGGGGAGATGGGACATAGGATGGAGGGGACATACATAGCAGGCTTATCCTCAGCCTGCCCAAAGTGAGAAGCCAAACTGTGTGTAGTCATCTCTTACCACATCAAACAGTCCATTACACCCGCAAGCATCAAAATTCATCTTCCATCCATAGACTAAATATCAGACCATTAAAGAGTGACTAAGCATTGTTACAGGAAACAGCTAAAAAAGATATAGTTGAATCATTCAATTCAGATTTGCAGCAATGCAGATGGTTCTGACTTCTAACTGGTTATGTGTCAGACTCTCCCAGAGATGAAAGCTCTTAAATAAATGGCCAGGGCCCTAGGAACCCAAAATGATACTTTTCTAAATTAATTTGAGTTGCCATTTCAGTAAGAGCACATATGGCCTCACCCACCTCTCTGAATCCTACAGTGCTAGAGGCATGCTGTGGACTGGCTTGGTATCGAGGGACTCTGATCTATAGGTGAAGGCTCAGTCCCTGCCCTCTGAGGTTCTTACTTTCCAGGAGTGGGTACAAAAACATACTTCTTACTGTGTCCTTTATCAGTGAAAGAGACCACCCAACCTGGCTTTGGGGCCCAGGGTTAATCATGCCCCACAGATAAAAGAAGCCAGTGGGTGGATTTGGCCAGTGGAAAGGAAGGACTGGCTTTGGCAGCCAAGTGATAGAGAGCTCATTCTAGCACCTGAAAAGACATGAAGGCATGGGGAGGTGAGAGTTGAAAGTGAAGTTCTGAGAAAGAGGAAGAGAAGGAGGAGGAAGGAGTCAAAGGTAAAGCTAGAGGAAGAGAGATCATCAAGTCAGGAGGATTAAGTATGACCACAAATTCTTTGACATTCTTTTCATCAAGAGGCTAGGTCCATGTCCCCTTCCCTTGGGCCTGGGAGGCCCTATGACCCTGTGCTGGCTTCTATGTTGAAATGATGCTATGACCGTTGGAGTGCATGTGTCTGTTGAATTACTCTATATTTTTTTCAATTCTTCTGCTCATTTCAAAAAAATTATTTATTTTTAATTGATGGATAATTGCTTTACAATATTGTGTGGGTTTCTGCCACACATCAACATGTATCAGCCAGTGGTATACATGTTCCCTCCGTCTCTTCTGCTCATTTTTAAAACAAGTTGTTTGGGTTTTTTTTTTTTATGTTGAGTTGTATGAGCTGTTTGTATGTGTTAGATATTACCTTTTTCAATCATAATATTTGCAAATATTTTCCCCAACTCGGTAGGATGTCTTTTTGTTTTGTCAGTGGTTTCCTTTGCTGTGCAACCTAATTAAGTTTAATTAAGTCCCATTTGTTTATTTTTGCTTTTGTTTCCATTATTCTAGGAGATGGATCAAAAAAAAAAATATTGCTGTGATTTTCGTCAGTGTTCTGCCTATGTTTTCTTTAGAGAGGTTTTATTCTTTTACATGTAGTTTTCCAGTTATCCCAGCAACACTTATTGAAGAGACCGTCTTTCTCTGTTATATGTTCTCACCACCTTTGTCATAGATTAATTGACCATAGGAGCATGGGTTTATTTCTGGGGTTTCTATTCTATTCCATTGATCTATAAGTCTGTTTTTGTGCTAGTACCATACTGTTTTGATTATTGTAACCTTGTGGTGTAAGTGAATATAGCCTTTTATTTTATGCTGCTAAGAGTGCCATGAGGTGAGTGCTATCACCATTGCATTTGAGGACAAAACTTAGACATGGTAGCTGATGTGGCAAGTGGTAGAGCTGGAATTTGAACCAGCCTTATCTACTTGTGCCCATCAGCCCCAGGGGAGGATCTATGAGGATACTGGAGGTGCAGGACACAGAAGGGATGCTTGATGAACTGAGGTCCATGAGGAGTTGGAAGGAACAGGATGCATAGAACTGTTAAGGAATACAGCCTGCCTGGAAGCCCTTGACCTACTATGGACTTCCAGTCAGAAGTGTGGGTGGGCAGGCTGGGGACCTAAGAGAGAGAAGGAAAAAATGTTTTGTGTTGACCATTCTATAGTGACTCCCATTCTATAGTGACTCTTTTCTGAATCAGAAAGGAAAGAAGAAGAAACAGGAAGAACTCAGGAGTGATTTTTACCTATATAGACATGGTTGGGTTAAAGTAGAACTCTACAAAACAGATTCTTTTTCTCCCTCTTAAAGCCACTCTATATACAGAATGCATCTCTTTAAATCACAGACACAAGGATCTAGAAACAACCCGGGCTGCAGATGCCCCTCCACATCTCTGCCTCCAGAGAGAGTTTCAGTAAGATAAGGAGAGCATATTAGAGTGAAGTAGGTCAGAAAGAGAAAAATGAGTATTGTATATAATGCATATATGTGGAATCTAGAAAAATGGTACAATTGAACCTATATTGTACACAAAGCAGAAGCAGACACAGATGTAGAGAACAAACATATGGACACCAAGGAGGTGGAAAAGGGGTGGGATGAATTGGGAGATTGGGATTGACATATATACACTATTGACACTATGTATAAAATGGATAACTAATGAGAACCTAGTGTATAGCACAGGGAACTCTACTCTGTGGTGATGTAAATGGAAAGGCAATCTAAAATAGAGTGGCTATATGTATATGTATGACTGATTCACCCTGCTGTACAGAAGAAACTAGTACAACACTGTAAGACAACTATATTCCAATAAAAAAATTTAAAAATCTCCTTGAGACAGGAACAATAAAAGCCTGTGGCAGACCAGGGCAGACAGGCCAAATTGGCAGGAGAGTATGTGGGGCAGACAGGGAAACTGACCTAACTAAGACTTCATGTCTGGACCTGCAGCCAGGTGTCTGAAGGACATGGCAATAATGTCCATACCATAATGTCCAATTAAACACAGCAGATGGGCACAAGGTGAGTCCAGCCATCCCAGAAAAGTGGCCTGTACTTGTCTCTGGGGAATCTGTACATGGCTCACGAGAGCTCATCTCTGGGCTGTCATTTGGGTTAAGGCTGTTGTCCTGAATAGAGGAATAAGAACAATAACAGCAGCAACTAAATATCTCTGAGCTTTCCCAACATGTACAGCACCATGCTGAGGGCCTCAGACATCTTGTTCCACTTATTCTTCATGAAAATCCTAGGTGGCAGATATTATTTTCCCCCTTTTTTGTTAAGGAATCTGAGGAACAGGAGTATAATGCAGCTGATCCAAGAGTCACAAGTAACAAACAAGTAGTGGGGCCAGGACTTGAACCCAGATAGTCTGACCTCTGAGCCTGCTCTTTAGCTACCTTGATGTCCTGATAAGACTGAAGTTGGCCAGAAGGGCTCGCACTACTCAAGTGGAGGTTCAGTGTAGAGTTCCAGTCCTTTGGAGGGTAGGATGTTGGGTAATACACTAGATAGAACTCTGAAGTTGGAGTCTGTGTTGGGGCTTTACCTCCCAGAGTGATTGGCGGGGAAATTGTTTGGGCATCACAGTGGGAACAAAGTTATAACTGGGCTGAGCAAATCCTTGACTAGAGGAAGAAAAGTTGAGATGGTTAACATATGGCTTTCCTCCCCTCCAGATGGTTTCGAGTAGGGAGCTCCATAGACCCCACCATAAAAGCTATAGAGAAAGTCAGACTAGAAGACAGAGCCTATCCAAGATTTCAACCACTTCCTCCCACGTAAATTCAGAATCTCCTCCATTTCAATGTATTTGTTATGTGTGTATGAATCTAAATTGTGTACTACTTTTTAAATATTACTTACTCCCTATATGAAAAGAATATCAAATGTCATCCATATTTTGGCAAAAATAGCATTTTTAAAGATTTGTTTTTGTTTTTATTGCTGGTGGCATCTCCATTTGGAAGGGCTTAGTCAATTTTTTTTGTTTTATTATTGGAGTATAATTGCTTTGCAATGTTCTGTTAGTTTCTGCTGTATGATGAAGTAAATTAGCTATATGTATACATATATCTCCTTCCTCTTGAACCTCCCTCCCACCCACACCCATATCACCCATCTAGGTCATCACAGAGTACTGAGTTGAGCTTCCTGAGCTTTTATAGCAGGTCTCCTCTAGCTATCTATTTTGGCACCCTACTCCAGTACTCTTGCCTGGAAAATCCCATGAACGGAGGGGCCTGGTAGGCTGCAGTCCATGGGGTCGCTAAGAGTCGGACACGACTGAGCGACTTCCCTTTCACTTTTCACTTTTGTGCATTGAAGAAGGAAATGGCAACCCACTCCAGTGTTCTTGCCTGGAGAATCCCAGGGATGGGGGAGCCTGGTGGGCTGCCGTCTATGGGGTCACACAGAGTCAGATGCAACTGAAGCGACTTAGCAGCAGCAGCAGTTTATGTATAGGGCACCCCTGGAAGAGGCTCAGTGGTAAAGAATGTGCCTGCTAAATAGGAAATGAGTTCGATCCCTGGGTCAGGAAAATCCCCTGGAGGAGGGAATGGCTACCCACTCCAGTATTCTTGCCTGGAGAATCCCATGGACAGAGGAGCCTGGCAGGCTATAGCCTTTGGGGTCACAAAAGAGTTGGACACGACTTAGCAACCAAACAGCAGCAGTGGCAGCAGTGTATGACAATCCTAATCTCCCAATCTGTCCTACTCCCCACTCCCCGCACCCTGTGCTTACATGTCCATTCTCTCTGTCTTTGTCTCTATTCATGCCCTGCAAATTGATCATCTGTACAGTTTTTCTAGACTCCACATACATGCATTAATATATAATATTTGTTCAGTTAATGAATGAATGACGTAAGCTAGTGCTCAAAATGCCTGTGCAGGAAGCAGAAGACTTGTGCTCAAAGGCGACAGCCATCATTTCTTATCCTTGCTGCTAAGGGCCCCTGAGCTGCTGAGATAGGGACAGGGCAGCAGAGATGGAGAGTGGAAGCCAGGTGGCCCCTGGTCAGACACGCATGGCAGGAAGATACCACAAAGAGAACAGAGTCAGCTGACCTACCCTGCTCCTTGGCATAGGGAGACGACAGAGGCACCACCTTTCAAAGCAGAGAACTCTGCTGTCCAGTGAGCATGGCCTGGTCCACACTAGAGATCTGACTAAACATTGCAGTACCTCCTCCCTTGATTAAGGGTAGGGAAGTGGATGCTAGAAGAACAGTGGGAAGGAGGGTTTCCCCTCTGTCCACTTTATTCTGAGCTTCTCCCTCTCTCTTTTGACCCCTTGAGCCTTTCAGCCAAGTCTTTGGTCATGCACAGCAGTAGGGTTCTTTGTGAGGATGGAGACCCACAGAGGGCAGGGAGATCCTTCCCAGATACCGTGTGTGCCTTCCAAGACACTTATCACTGCCATGATGTGCCAGCCTGGGGCCAGTTCAGAGGTCACCCTCAGGACTTCTCTGACACTAGCAAAGATAGGTCTCTAGTCAACTCTAAGGCCATTTTCAAATAACGCCAGCTATACTGTCCATACCAGCTTTGGACAGCTAGGAAAGAATTCAGAATCCAAATAATGTGTTGAAAGTATAGACTCCCTCACAAAATCTCATGCATCACAATTGCCCCCAAGTTCCAGAGTCGATACAGTACTCAAGAACACTGTAAAACCCACCAAATCTAGAAGATGCAAGCAATGCCTCAATCCATGGTGGCAGCTGCTAGTCCAAGCCCTGTTTCCCTCTTTCCAAGCAAACCCAGAGTCTGCAGCATCTGGCTAATGACAGCTGTTACCTGAGGGAAGAGGGCAGACAAAAAGGAAAAAGGAGCTAATTGTCTTTAACCTTTGCCAGAATGAATGCCAGTCTCTCCCAGGTTGCTTAAGGCCAATGAGCCTAAAATCCAAACCAGAGCACTTCTGTTGTAAGCACAGAATTGTATCTTACGCCTCCCACCTCCTTGGGGAAAAGGACAGCACCCTCACCCTCTACCAGAGAAGGGCATACAGGAAACACTCCTATTTTTATACAAAATCTATCCATTTGAGCCCATAGACTTAAAGCGTTTTCATGGGACTCCTATTCCTTATATTTAAAATCTGTCAGTCTCTTTTTCTGTCTCTACATGAATAGTTAGCCCCGACAAAAAGAAACTTACTTTGCCTTATGAGTTTTCTGTAACAGAGAACACAAATTTCTGGTGAAAACTAAGCCTTTAAGGCCTGATGGAGCCTTTAACAAAGGAAAAGACAAATAATAAAGGGACAGAAAAAATATGAAATACTTTTCAGAGGGGTAAGAGTAGATTATGTCAAACCTAAAAACAAAAACAAACAATAATAGAAGGGAAAAACAATAATAGAAACATTAAAAAAGAATATAGGAACATGGAAAAAAATAATAGTAAAAATAATCTACAATTAGACTTAACCCTTTTTAAAAAATAGCATAATCACTGTCAGTTCCCAAATTGGAGAAAAATAAAGGCAAACTCAGTGTGAAAAACACATTAAAACATCAAGACCAGTTAAATGGAAGTTCTGGGTATTTGATACAGTGACCTTACAATAGTACAAAGCAAATTCTTACAATATTTGGACTCTTGAGAAAAGATCCAATCCACCCTCCAGCATGAAGATGGAGAAGATTTCCTTCCTTCTCCATCTTCCAGCTCCAGCTGAGCTCTTGGCTGGGCCTCAGGTGGGGTTTCCAGCCAGGCGCCCCTGCAGTGCCCTCTGTTGGCAGGTGCCCAGAGGCCATGTAAAGGGTAACAAGAAGAACATCCTTAGAGCACCACTGACATCGGCTGAGGCTGGACAACAGGGAAGCTGGATCTCAGCAAAGGGATCAGGAAAGGTATCCTAAGACCCTTTGTCTGAAGCATAGGTTAATACAAAGCTTCCAGGATAGTCCAAGCTCTCAGTGGGCACGAAGCTAAATGGAGTGCATGATGGCAAGAATTTCATAATGCCTGGTTTCTGCACCTAAAGGAAGTGTAGAAGTGAGTGAGTAGTAGAGTAAGTACCATACAAACAAGAGCCTGAATTTGATGTGTGGAGGGTCTTCTATCACCTCTCCTACCTCCACACACTTTCCTCCAGCACAGTTCTTGGTCATCTAGTATAGACTCATCTCTGAACCTACCCAGAAGGAGATGCTGAAATTTCCAGTTCAGGCAAGTCAAACGGATGCTAGACAAGTAGAGAGGGAGCCTCTGCCAGCTGAACAAAGGCAGCACTGTTAACTTGACTTGATAGTCCCCTGGTTTTACAGGATGGCGTCTGTGCCTCGTCCATCACTTGCTTCTCTGACAGCCCTGACACTAACCTGCCCTGACAGAGCATCTCACGTCTGCTGACTCTTCCCAGCTGACCTCCACAAATTGGCCAAATAGTCAAGATCAGCGTCTCTACTCAGAAATGGATTTTTCCCAAGAGACAACAATCCCAGTAGACTCCAGAGCTGCAAATTTGTTTTCCCTTGAAACCCACACCAATGGAGTGCAGTGTCCTTTTTTCAGGAAAGGAACTTGCTTACTGTGAAGGCTGCTTTTTTGGTATCAGGGATCCGCTAGAGGGACCCAGCATCCAGGTACTGTATCTCAGGTCAGAATTGTTGACCTGAAACATACTGCCAGATATTGCTCAAGCTAAGGTCATTTATTCAGGATTAGCAGAGAATTGCAACCATGGTTCAGGGTCTGCAATCACAATGAGCCACTTGCAAGTCCTCTCATAGAAAGGGAAGGAGACCACTTTTATAGAGAGGATAAGGAAGTTGGGAGGGCTGTAATAAATAGAGAGTTCATGGCTTTTTGTTGGCTGAATCCTTGCCAGGGAAGAAGAGGAGTCTTTCTTCCTCCGGCTGGGCTCTGCTATCACTGCAGGGCATGAGTGCTCCCCCTTCTGGTCTCCCAACTCTATTTAATTTAGGTTTCTGTTTATTAATTTTTAGCAGGATCAACTGCAACTGAGAAACGCAGCAGCCAGTTCCATATGTAGCATGCCAGATGGCCTGGAATTTTCATATGTGCTTTGAATTACCACGTCTGATGTGCCAGGAAGCCAAAATGGTGGGTGGGTTTTCCTGGGGCCCAGAACTAAAGCTTTGAGTGCTCCTAGGCTGTGAAATTCTCCCCACAGAAAACCATGGTCATTCAGCCCATCTGCAGCTGACCAAGTTAGTCCTAACTGAGCAACCAATGGAGAGAAACTTGAATGATGTCTCTTAGATTCCAAGGGAAATGGGTAGGGGTTGGTGAGGGTGGGGTGGGGAAGGGAAGAAAGGTACCCTGAGAGGAAAGGGGCAATTCAGGTAAGAACAGCTTCATCCACTAAGATGGACTCCTGCATTTCTTGCCAAGGAAGCCGACCCCTGAGGATTTCACCTTGTTGAAATTAAGATTAAAGATTAAAATATGATTGTCTGTGTTACGTAACTCCAGGAGAACCATTTCCATAAACTTCTGTGTGAGCAGTGTCCCTGGATTTGGTAACACCTCAGACCTGTTATTAAGGTCACAGGAATATCTGGTGACTATATATCAGGAATTATATTCTGCCTCATACTGCCATTCCTAAGATCTGTGCATGGTCAGTGGTATACCCCTTTAGCCCAAAGAGTTACTGTAACCCTCTTAACCTCCAGAATAGCCATGGGTTTGAATTCTACCCTGCTTCACCATGAAATTGCATTGTCCCCAATATCATGAAACCTGTACATTAGTTAGATCTTCTAAAATAGCCACCTGACATTCATCTGTGGCTCTCTCACATCCATCCAGTTTTGAAAGGTGATATTCAAAATCTCCCTGACTAGAAAGGATTCATTTGAAAGATTGCATCCCTCTCTCCCCCCTCCCCCCACCCCCACGCTTTCAAAAACCCTACCCTTCATACATCAGACCTATGCCCCAGTATATCCTCACACTCCTTGGCACCTAAAGTTGACTAGTACCTAAGAAAATGACATACTTCCCAGAAAGACCTCTGGAACACCTCTGGTAGGTCAAGAGTTGACTCAAGACATACGTCATCATCATAGGATATGGGGAAGGGTCTCCATATGGCCCATGCCCTTTCTGCCTTCTGGGGCTCTTCAGTATGTTGTAGGTAATCAGCTCATCTCACCAGTACTCTCCATCTGGAAATTGTAGTCCTGTTGCTTCCATTATTCTTCAGTCCTTTGACCATTCTGTTTTAAAATCAGCTTATCTAGTTAGCAGCAGAAGCATCGATCTGCTACAATTACTGTATCCTAGCAGGGAAAGGCGAAGAAGGCAATGGCAAGCCACTCCAGTACTCTTGCCTGGAAAATCCCATGGACGGAGTAGCCTGGTAGCCTGCAGTCCATGGGGTCATGAAGAGTCGGACACGACTGAGCAACTTCACTTTCACTTTTCACTTTCATGCATTGGAGAAGGAAATGGCAACCCACTCCAGTGTTCTTGCCTGGAGAATCCCAGGGACAGGGGAGCCTGATGGGCTGCCATCTATGGGGTTGCACAGAGTCAGACACGACTGAAGCAACTTAGCAGCAGCAGCAGCAGGGAAAGGAAGGCTCTAATTGCCTTTTAGCAAACACTCAATGTGCAATGATCCCAGAGAACAGAAGCACTGTCTGGGGGGTGATAATAACCAGCTCTGAAATAGGAAACAAACGGCATTTATTGGATGATTTTTTTTTTAGCTTGAATTTGGCCCTCTAATACCCAAAATAAGTATTTCTGTATAGTATCATTTCATATAATGTTTTATTTTAATCGTTCTCCCACATTTCCTGTGTCACCATATTTAAAGCATTAACATAGGGTTTATGCTACTGTTCTAAGTAGGAAATTAATCAAATAATATACAGTTCTTCCTATAAAAAGGATATAGCAGTTAACTCAAAAAAGTCACAGTTCAGTCACTCAGTCATGTCCGACTCTTTGCGACCCCAAGAACTGCAGCACGCCAGGCCTCCTTGTCCATCACCAACTCCCAGAGTCTACCAGACCTGTGTTCATCGAGTCAGTGATGCCATCCAGCCATCTCATCCTCTGTCTTCCCCTTCTCCTCCTGCCCCCAATCCTTCCCAGCATTAGGGTCTTTTCCAATGAGTCAACTCTTCGCATGAGGTGGCCAAAGTATTGGAGTTTCAGCTTCAACATCAGTCCTTCTAATGAACATCCAAGACTGACCTCCTTTAGGATGGGCTTGTTGGATCTCCTTGCAGTCCAGGGGACTCTCAAGAGTCTTCTCCAACACCACAGTTATTATTTTTCATTCAAATAATCATAATTTATCTATTAAAGAAATATGATTGTATCAGAAGACAATTTTTATGTTAGGCAAATGTGGAGTGCTTAAAGATGCAAACATCTTCTGGGTTTAATCACAGTTTATGACTTTATTTTCTTCAGTTATTTTCAAATTTTGTACAAAGGTAATATAATCAGTCCATAATACAGCATTCTAGGTCATTTCTGGAAGTGCAAGTCCAAGTAAGATTGTATTTCTACCAAATTACAAAATTTTGACAAATCAATTCTCTAACACAATAAGATTTTTTTTCTGTAAGTGTTATATATTACTTCAATGAGAATTTTACTTAAAAAGTATCATCTGAGAACCAAATAAAAACACCATGTCTTTCAGAGCTGTTTATAGGAGAATGAAGTTTTTTCATACAATTTAATATGGCTTATACACTTATATGAGAGTTGGACGGCGAAGAAAGCTGAGCACTGAAAAATTGATGCTTTTGAACTGTGGTGTTGGAGAAGACTCTTGAGAGTCCCTTGGACTGAAAGATCCAACCAGTCCATCCTAAAGGAGATCAGTCCTGGGTGTTCTTTGGAAGGACTGATGTTGAAGCTTTAACTTCAGTACTTTGGCCACCTCATGCAAAGAGTTGACTCATTGGAAAAGACCCTGATGCTGGGAAGGATTGGGGACAGGAGGAGAAGGGATGACAGAGGATGAGATGGCTGGATGGCATCACTGACTCATTTGGGTGGACTCCGGGAGTTGGTGATGGACAGGGAGGCCTGGCGTGCTGCAATTCATGGGGTCGCAAAGAGTTGGACACGACTGAGCAACTGAACTGAACTGATACACTTATATAATGTTCTTCTTTGGAATGAGTTTTTGGATGCAAATTTCTGAGATTAGATGTAACAGGACAAGAGTGTGTAAAAGACAACTGCTTCATGTTGTTGTTAGTCTAAAGTGAGGAGCCACTGCATGAGGGCTTTAAAATTCTCAGAGATCCAACAAGCAATATCAATTTTAAATTAAAATAACTTTTCCAGTGTTACATCTTTACACATGTAGTAGAATCTGCAATGCTAGATGCCTTGGCAGTGTATACTAATTCCATTAGTATAGTACAGTATACTATACTATATAGTATATTACATAGTATATTGTATAGTATAGCCTTTCACCCTTCCTTTTATTTTAATAAAAAATAACAGTCTTTCTCTAATCTGCTCATTTCTTAAAATCCATTTAATTCATATTTTAAAATAAATCAAGTACAAGTGAACATATTGCCATGTAACATAGACTGGGAAGACCTCAGGTTTTATACCATTAATGCTGATTATTTCTTTGAAAGAACTGCTCTTGCTATTTCCTCTTACTGAAGCTAAATGTTCTTCAGACTCAAAATTTAATTTATATCTCATTATTCCACTGCTTCTTGATCTTTTTGAGCATTTGAAGATATTGTACTTTCTATTACTCCTTGTAGATAACTACTGAGACTGATTCTTTCCTGGTGATTATAGCTTAAGTTAAAATTGCCTTTCCTGGATTTTGAGGATGTGGTTTACATCTGTCTCATGTCTGTTTTGCAAATGAGATATTAGTAGGTTTAAGTTCATTCTTCTCACTGAAGAATGTTACTGCATAGATAACTTGGTTCCTTCTGCACAAATAAGTGATTCACAATGGAAGGCATCCCATTAATGCACTAATCCATATGTTTGTGTAGTTCATCAACTGATCACACTTCCATTCATGAGAGTTGGACATTTCTGCACTGCAGATGTGGTGACATATGGATAGCTAAAACCTTGTTATAAAGTTCAAATATTTGTGGTGCTTCAACCTGTGCAATGTCTAGACAGCAATAGAAATAATCTCCTTATTCTTAAAGAAGAGTTTCACCAGTTGCAGAGTCCTCTAGTGACAGTTATTTTTTTTTTAGCACTTAAAGCTGTTGTTCCTCAGTCTCCCTTTATTTCAGTTTCTATTGAGAAGTCATCTGTCAGTCTGATTGTTGCTCCTGTGAAAGCTGATGAAGTGATCTTTGTTTCTTCTTTTTTGAACTTTTACAGTGATATCTGGATGCTGTGGTCTTTCTGGATTCATAGGGTTTTTTGTATCCATGAAAAGTGAAAGTGAAGGTCGCGTCCAACTTTTTATGGTCTCCGGGCCAGAATAGTGGAGTGGGCAGCCTTTCCCTTCTCCAGGGGTTCTTCCCAACCCAGGGATCGAACCCAGGTCTCCAACATTGCAGGAAGATTCTTTACCAGCTGAGCCACAAGAGAAGCCCAAGAATATTGGAGTGGGTAGCCTGTCCCTTTTCCAGTGGATCTTCCTAACACAGGAATCTAACCAGGGTCTCCTGCATTGCAGGCAGATTCTTAATTAACTGAGCTATGAGGGAAGCTTTGTATCGATAGCTTGATATCGTTCATAACTTTTAGATAATTTTTTAATTAATTTATTTATTTTAATTGGAGGCTAATTACTTTACAGTATTGTGGTGGTTTTTGCCATACACTGACATGAATCAGCCTCAGGTGTAGCATCAATGTCTCTCCTCTCTCTTGCTGGATTCCAGTTTACAGGCATTTTAGACCATATCCGAGTTTCTCATATGTTTCTTATTTGATTCTATGTTTTTTATCCTTTTTGTATGCATACCTCATTCTGGATTTTTTAAATGACCTGTGCTCCAGTTTCCTAAATTTTCTCTTGTATTTTGTTTAATCTGCTTTAAACTTGAGTTTAAACACTGAGTACACTATTTCAAAATTTTAGTTTTATTGATCTAGAATTTTCTGTTTGGTTATTTTTCATAGACTTCATTCTTTGGAACATATTTTCAATCTTTTATTTTTTTGAATGCGTTAAGACTGTGATCATTAAAGCTGTGTATGATAACTCCAATATCTGAAAACCCCGTGAGTCTGTACTTTCTGTTTTATTGGTACTTTTTTTTACCAATATAAAAATACTCATCATGTGCCTGATCAATTTTAATCAAAAACTAGACAGTAAACTAAAACTTGTAGAGAGAATTTGAGGCTTAGGATGATTTGTTTTCCTCCTGTGAGGATTTGCATTTCCTCCTGGGCTGTATCTAGCAATTCAGAATAACCTCAATTGAATTTTAAGACCTGAAATGATTTGAGGGGCTAGGGCTGGTATATTTCTCATTAGTCTATCTGTTCTCCTATTCAGGGTTCCAGTTTGGATCATGAGGACTTACCAGAGTCCTCCCCTTTAACAAGCTCTGAGCTCTAAAGTGTTTATTCCCTTTTAGCCCTGAAAGTCTGTCAGAAGTTCTTTTCACCTTTCCAACCTCTCAGTGCATTTTTCTGGAATCAACACAGGCCCCTACAGGGATACAGCAACCCCAAATCCTGGGCTTATCTCCAAGTTTTCTTCTTCTGTATCTTATCTTCAATTTACCATTGTCTTGCTAGGTCTCTGATGTCCTCAGGTTAGGATTTCCACTTTTAGGAGGCAAAAATTTATTGGGCTCCCAATAAAATTTGAATTTGAGGTAAAGAGTGGATAACTTTTATAGTTTCTGTCCCAGGTAATAATTGGAACAGACTTATACTGAGAGTTTATTCTCTGTTTGGCACTCACACTTAGGTGGATATCCAGTGTTTTATCTGACAACCCTACTTCAGGCAGATTTATTTCCATATTTTTCCAGCTTGTCTAGATGTTCTTTGAATTATCTAGAACATCATTGCTGCAAGTGAAATTTCACTTTTGCTAACTGGTCAACAATCTTATGTTATTAAAAACATTTTTAAAGACAAATCACCAAATGAAAATTAATGGTTTCTTAAATCCTAGCTGCCATGAACTACATGTGTGACCTTGTATAAGTGGCCTTACATTTCTGGTCTCATTTTCCTTAAATGTAAAATAGGAGTGATAGATAACATTTATTGAGGCCTTGTTATATGCCAAGCATTATGCTAAGCATGTTTTAAAAGAGTTAATAATAATTACCTCTACATCATAGGGATTTTGTGAGAGCCAAATTAGAAAATAATTTTCTAATGAATGGTCTGGTACATTTTAATAGCTAATCAACTATTAAGACCAATTTGTTATAAATTTTAAACCAAATTAAACATTATGCAAATACTAGGGCTACTATTCGGAGAAGGCAGTGGCAACCCACTCTAATACCCTTGCCTGGAAAATCCTGTGGATGGAGGAGCTTGTTGGGCTGCAGTCCATGGGGTCACAAAGCCTGAGCAACTTCACGTTCGCTTTTCACTTTCATGCATTGGAGAAGGAAATGGCAACCCACTCCAGTGTTCTCGCCTGGAGAATCCCAGGGACGGAAGAGCCTGGTGGGCTGCCGTCTGTGGGGTCGCACAGAGTCGGACACGACTGATGCGACTTAGCAGCAGCAGCAGCAGCAGCAGCAAGGCTACTGCTGTCACTGCATGCTGATGCTTCAAGTGTTACAATAGGCCTGCAGGTGTGCGCGCCAAGTCACTTCAGTCACATCCAACTCTTTATGACCCTGTGGACCACAGCTTGCCAGGCTCCTCTCTCTCCAGGCTAGAATACTGAAGTGGGTTGCCGTGCCCTCCTCCAGACCTACTAGTCTCTAGAAAGTAGAGAGGAAGAAAAGCAATAGTTTTCTTATTTCTTTAAGTGATACTATAAGTGAAAGTCTATACTTTTTAAATACGTGCCTCCCAATAAAAACTATAGTTGTAAGCATCCATATTTGTAGAGGTAGAAACTTCAGTTTCATTCCACTTTGTGATAAGCTAGTCACTCCTGCCCAACTCTGAAAGTAAATCATATGCCAGGCAGAAATAGCCAAAATGTTATAAGGCAATCAATTTCATATCCACCATTAATCTGTAAGAGTTTAGGATGTCACATTCCTCTGAAAGGGTAAGAACTACACCCTGTGAGTGGAGCATGGACTGGATTTTGACTCCCTACTCACTGCTTGATTAGACAGCTTTATGTAGGACATGACTGAACAACTATACATGACAATCCTGTTGAACTTAAATCAATATACAGTGAAGAAGGGCAATGTGTATGTGTTGGCTTCTTTGCACATACTAGGTTTCACACATTATTTCATTTGCTCTTTGCAATAGCCACACATGAAACAATGCATATGAAGCTGGCAGTGGTCTCGCCATTCTACATTAAGACTACAGCTCAGAGAGTCTGTATAACTCATTCTGTTAATGATGGGCAAGTCAAGAATTGGACTTGCATATGTTTGATCCCACATTCCTACTCTTTTCTTAGATCATTTTCCTTCCTAGACTTCTGTTACTTCATACATAATGACTCAAATAAACAACAAAAACGTTACAACAGAGATGCCTGTGTTCAAACTTTGAGGGGATTTTTAAATTATTGTTATTTTAACCAGAAAAGCAGAGAAAGATAGAACTTCATCCCCCTTAGATGAAGTATCTGAAAAAACAACCAACAACCCTGTAATATTTCTTGGCCTTTGCACCTTGATACTTTTCTCAGAGGCAGCAATAATAGCAACCGTGTAACAATGTCTTTATGCTTGAATCTGTTCTAAAAGTCATGTAGTATTAGGCCATAGGAAATTATTTATGAAGAATTAGGACCAGTAGAATGTAACAGAGCACAACTGCACACAGCCCTTAGCACATGGCTATTGCTTCCAGCAGTTACCCCCTCCACACATCCCCTGTTATCAGGCAACAGTTAC
Source organism: Antilocapra americana (assembly GCA_007570785.1). Taxonomy (NCBI): domain Eukaryota; kingdom Metazoa; phylum Chordata; class Mammalia; order Artiodactyla; family Antilocapridae; genus Antilocapra; species Antilocapra americana. The sequence goes on from ML660772.1 coordinate 10,534,891, forward strand.
TGCAAGACCACTAATGATCACTTAGCCATTGCTCAGTGCCAGGCCCCTCCCCTAAGTGAGCAGCTCTCACTGTTGTTGTTTAGTCGCTTAGGCATGTCTGATTCTTTGCAACCCCATGAACTGGAGCCCACCAGGCTCCTCCGTCCATGGGATTTCCCGGGCAAGAAAACTGGAGTGAGTTGCCATTTCCTTCTCCAGGGGATCTTCCCAACCCAGGGATCAAACCCACATCTCCTGCATTGCAGGCAGATTCTTTGCCATTGAACCACCTGGGAAGCCCGATTGTCAGTGAGTGACCATTAATAGTCCTTCTCAGCCATTGGTTGGGACTGAAGTAGGGCCCTCCCCAAAGTGAGCTGCTGTCAGTGAGCAGACATTAGTGGCTCACTTAGCCAGCAGTCAGTGGAGCGGTGGTCATCAGGCAGAGAGTGAGGTCAGAGGTGGGGAGTGAGGTAAGAAATGGAGCCTTGGATCAGCAGGTGAACTGAGGGGCCCAGGGAACAGGCTGGGGGGTGGGGTGGTGTCCTGCAAAACTCCAGAGCCCTGGCCAAGGCCGCTCACTGGTCTTGGTCCAAGCCTTAAGGCAGCACTGAACCTCTCCCTCATCCTTACGTCTGTGACCTAATAGCAGCAGCAGTCTGCCTGTGAAGTCACTGGGACTTGGCCCTGGCTAGTTGGACAGCCTGAGGAGCCTGAGGGCCAGATGAGTTCTGGGTGCCTGGCTCCCTCAGTGATGACAGCTGGCAGACTGGGGACCTGGCCCTGAGGGAATCTCCAGCTGAGATCTGCCTCCTCTTAGCCAGGATCTGGACCTCAGAAGGTGAAAGTTGTGCCTGGGGACCCCGCCCTTCCTTGTCAGAACAGAGAATTTGTTTGGTGGAGATTTGCAGGGACATTGTTACGTGACCATGACCTGACCTCAAGAGCAAAGGATCTGACACCAAGAAGTGTGGAGCAACTCACCATGCCCCTCCCTCACCTTTCCTAGAAAAGGACTTTGCTGAAAGCTTTCAGGGAGTTTGAGGTTTTAAGGCACAAGTCACCGTCTTCTTGCATGGCCCTCAATAAACCCGTCTCTGCTCCAAACCCTGATGTTTTGGTAATGATTAGCTTCACTGTGTGTCAGCCACATGGACTGGCATTTCGGTAATGAGGGCACTGTAGCTGCTCTTGGGTTAAGGAAGGCAGTGGAGTCAATCAAATGAAACCAATAGTTCATCAGTCATTTTTCAACAGGCATTTCTTGAGAATAGCTGCATTACATGACACTGGAAATATAAACATAAATAGTACCTAGTCTCCTAGAAAATTCTGAAAGAGATGGAAATACCAGACCACCTGACCTGCCTCTTGAGAAACCTGTATGCAGGTCAGGAAGCAACAGTTAGAACTGGACATGGAACAACAGACTGGCTCCAAATAGGAAAAGGTGTACGTCAAGGCTGTATCTTGTCACCCTGCTTATTTAACTTATATGCAGAGTACATCATGAGAAATGCTGGGCTGGAGGAAGCACAAGCTGAAATGAAGATTTCCAGGAGAAATATCAATAACCTCAGATATGCAGATGACACCACCCTTATGGCAGAAAGTGAAGAAGAACTAAAGAGCCTTTTGATGACAGTGAAAAAGGAGGGTGAAAAAGTTGGCTTAAAGCTCAGCATTCAGAAAACTAAGATCATGGCATCCAGTCCCATCACTTCATGGCAAATAGATGGGGAAACAGTGGCTGACTTTATTTTTCTGGGCTCCAAAATCACTGCAGATGGTGATTGCAGCCATGAAATTAAAAAACCCCTACTCCTTGGAAGGAAAGTTAGACCAACCTAGACAGCATATTAAAAAGCAGAGACACTACTTTGTCACCAAAGGTCCGTCTAGTCAAGGCTCTGGTTTTTCCAGTGGTCATGTATGGATGTGAGAGTTGGACTATAAGGAAAGCTGAGCACCAAAGAATTGATGCTTTTGAACTGTGGTGTTGGAGAAGACTCTTGAGAGTCGCTTGGACTGCAAGGAGATCCAACCAGTCCATCCTAATGGAGATCAGTCCTGGGTGTTCATTAGTAGGACTGATTTTGAAGCTGAAACTCCAATATTTTGCCACCTGATGTAAAGAGCTGACTCATTTGAAAAGACCCTGATGCTGGGAAAGATTGAGGGCAAGAGGAGAAGGGGATGACAGAGGATGAGATGGTTGGATGGCATCATTGACTCAATGGACATGGGTTTGAGTGGACTCTGGGAGTTTGTGATAGACAGGGAGGCCTGGCATGCTGCAGTTCATGGGGTTGCAAAGAGTCGGACACAACTGAGTGACTGAACTGAACTGGACTGAGTCTCCTTTTCCTGGAAAAATTCAGTGTGGGGCTAACCAAACAGACCAGTTGAATGTAACTGTCACCAAAGTAGCATGGAATTTTGCAAAACAAAGTGATATTCTAAAACCCATTCTGTAAATCATCTGTATATGATATTATTCACGTGTTTTAACAATTGTAGGTAACTTCTATATAGAGCCCATCTCAAATTGTTATTCAATCACTCAGCCGTGTCTGACTCTTTGAGACCCCATGGACTGCAGCACGCCAGGCTTCCCTGTCCTTCACTATCTCCCAAAAAGTTTGCTCAGACTCATGTCCATTAAGTTGATGATGCCATCCAACCAGCTCATCCTCTGTCACCTCCTTCCCCTCCTCCCTCAATTTTCTCAGCATCAGATTGTTTTCCAGTGAGCCGGCTCTTTGTTTCAGGTGGCCAAAGTATGGGAGCTTCAGCATCACTCCTTCCAATGAGTATTCAGGGTTTCTTCTCTTTAGGATTGACTGTTTTGATCTTCTTGATGTCCAAGAGACTTTCAAGAACAGACTCGTGGACTCTGTGGATGAGGGCAAGGGTGGGATGATATAGGAGAATGGCATTGAAACATGTTAATTATCATATGTGAAATCAATCGCCAGCCCAGGATTGATGCTCGGGGCTGGTGCACTGAGATTTCCCAGGGGGAGGGAATCGGGAGGGAGGAGGGAGGGTGGTTCTGGAGGGGGAGCATATGTAAACCCATGGCGGTTTCATGTCATTGTATGGCAAAACCAATTTTTAAAAAAAAATCAAATAAAAAAATCAAAAAAAAAAAAAAAAAAAGAATCTTCTCCAGCACCACAGTTCAAAAAGCATCAGTTCTTTGGTGCTCAGCCTTCTTTATGATCCAGCTCTCACATCCAAAAAACAATTGAGTATCTCTTTCAAGTTTAAATAGGAAATCATTTTAAACAGCAGGAGCTATTTAAGTTAAATAAAAGGAAAATTCATTAATAAATTAAGTTGCTGAATACTGGAATCTTAAGATGCTTAAGAAAAAAAAATTGCCAGCAGTTTTTCAGAAAACAATCATAATACTTTGAAGGTTTCCATGAATTCGTGGCTCTAAACATGCACTCACCCTCTCACCTAGCAATAGGATTCAATAAAAGATTGTATATAATTCCCCTGACCTTTTTATGTAAAAGTGTTGGAATAATTTACTTTGAAAGGAAAGCTAATAGTGCTTTCCCGGGATACCTGCTATATAAAATTTTCTTCCACACAGCTAAATTGGAAGTGAAGCCATTTGGCTCCTCCATGCCCATCTCTCTGGCATTTACAGGCAGAGTAACTCATATTCTGAACTACAGTGACTCAGTGTGGTTACCTGGTTCACTGCTCAGGGTGCCTCCATGATCCCTTGTCATTGTTATTCAGTCAGTCAGTCATGTCCCACTCTTTGCAACCCCATAGACTGCAGCATGCCAGGCTTCCCTGTCCTTCACCATCTCCTGGAGTTTGCTCAAACTCATGTCCATTGAGTCAGTGATGCCATCCAACCATCTCATCCTCTGTTGTCCCCTTCTCCTGCCTTCAATTTTTTCCAGCATTAGAGTCTTTTCCAAAAAGTTGGCTCTTCATGTCAGGTGGCCAAAATATTGGAGTTTTAGCATCAGTCCTTCCAATGTATATTCAGGATTGATTTCCTTTAGGATTGACTGGTTTGATCTCCTTACAGTCCAAGGGACTCTCAGGAGTCTTCTCCAGCACCACAGTTCGAAGGGATCAGTTCTTTGGTGCTCAGCCTTTTTTTATTGTCCAGCTGTCACATCCATACATGTCTACTGGAAAAACCATGGCTTTAACTATATGGACCTTTGTAGGCAAAGTAAAGTCTCTGGTTTTTAATACACTGTTTAGGTTTGTCATTGCTTTCCTTCCAAGGAGCAAGCATCTTTTAATTTCACGGCTGCAGTCACTGTCCACAGTGATTTTGGAGCCCAAGAAAATACCTGCCTCTCAGGCTAAAACAGTAATATTGACTTAGCCAAAAAGTTTGTTCAGGTTTTTCTGTAGACCTATAGATCTCTGTGTGTAGACTTTATGTGGGGTGCCTTGGAGAATATGGAACTAAGTTATAAGATTGTCCACCAAGAGCTTAAAAGGCAATCAACAGATATGCAAAATCACTGCACCACAAGGATGAAGAAGAAAGGAACTTTAAAATATTGATATTTTTAAGTAAAGTAAGAATATGTCTACAAAAGGTAAACATTTGGCCATGGGAAATCTTAACAACTGCAGTTCAATGGATTTTTAAAAAACTAAACACAAATAGCTAATTAAAATTTGATTAAAAATCTTTACTCTCACTAATAAATAGAATAAAAATGAGATGCTCTTTTAAGCTTATATTTAATTGATAATATTCAGTGTTAGCAAGGATTAAAGAGTTGGTCAGAGTTACATTTTCTGGTGGAAGTATACAGCACTTTGTAGAAAGCAATTTGGCCACAGAAAGGGAGAATCCTTAAATAGTCCTATCTTCTAAGGAAGACTATTGCAAATCTCATGTGCTTTATATAATATATTGAAAGAAACTTTTCTATATCATCTAGGTTTAGGTTCAGCTACATATACTAGAAACCCCCAAATAACAATGGCAAACAGCATAAATGTCATCTGCAAGGGAGGCTACAAAACGTTCTTTAGCTGGGCATTACTATCCAAAGTAAAACTGAAATTCAGTCATTAAGGAGGAAAGGGAGAATGAGTGTTGGTAGATAAGTAGCAATTTTTGCTCCATTATCCTAGAGAACAAACTTGAACTTAAAAATAATTTTCAAAAAGGCATTAATTTTAAGGGAAAATCCCAAATTTCTAAGATGAGGAAAATATTTTCAGGTTACAAATTGATTCAGATTCCATAGAACAAGGAATGTTATCTACAAAGCTTTGAATTGATGGTTGATGTTCAGTCGCTAAATTGTGTCTGACTCCTTTCGACCTCATGGGCTGACACACACCAGGCTTCCCTGTCCTTTACTATCTCCCAGAGTTTGCTCAAACTCATGTCCATTGAGTGGGTGATGCCATCTAACCATCTCATCGTCTGTCACCTCCTTCTCCTCTGGCCCTCAGTCTTTCCCAGAATCAGGGTTTTAGATGGTTGAACACGCTTTATTAATAATTTACTTTAAAAAGCAGAAGGTGTTATGTAAAGTGTATACACTCAAGTATGCAAAACAACTCTTAAAAGTGTTTTTAATACTTTACTTCATTGTCCATATTTTCTGTAATGAAAATATTAAAATGAATACTAAGAAAATTTTAGACATTATTTTTAAATACATTATAATTGAAGACAAATTCCCAGATTTTAGAAACAAGAACTTAAATTGGGAGAGTCCTCATGCTGTTGCAGACAAAATTAATATAAGGGTCTAAGACAAAGCCCAATAAAATTTTCAAATTTAAAGAGAAAAAAACCCTTTTAACAGTAAATTGGGAAAAGCAGGTCACCTTCCAATGAACCAAACTCAAGTTGGCCACAGATTTTGTCCTCTACAAAATAAAATGCCAGAAAGTTATGGAGTTTCCACATTATTATCTAGTCATCATCATCAGAAAATATGCATCTCTTCTGTGTATTTCAATAATTTCTCAAAGTCTTCCTTTAAATTACCAAGATACTAATCACAATGAATTCAATAAGAGAAAATTATAGAAGAAACAGATTGGCAGTAATCACCAAATCACCTAAAATCTTAAAACTGAGGGTTTAAAAACCCATAACTTCTAATGGGATAGGATGAATGCTGAGAAGTCTAAATAATAGATTTAACTTGGCTTCAAAAACACTAAAACCAAAACAAATTTTGAGAACGCACATTCAGAAAAGAGTTGGACCATGAGGCCACAGGTGAAGCAAGGCTGTCAGGGGTGGCTGCCTGGCTGGGAGGAGTTGGGTGGCGGTTCCTGGAGGTGTCACCTCTAGCCCTGGCCTTTTCTTCCAGGGTTACACCCTACTTCTCAGTCCCATTTTATTTTTGTCTTTCAGCTGAAACTAAGATCTGCTTCAAATACTACCATGGAGTGAGTGGAGCCCTGCGAGCTACCACCCCCAGTGTCACCGTCAAAAACTCGGCAGCTCCTGTAAGTCCTGCGTCCTCCTCTTTTGTCCTCTTAGAACTAACTCTGGTGCTTCTTTACTTTGCTATTCTATTCTTATGTTTGAATGTGTGTGTGCTGGGGGTGGGGAATCTCCACATAAGTATGGAGATATATTAATAGATTCTGAAAGGGCAGACAGACAGAAACACGTCTTAAAATCATTCAGTGAAGTGAGATCCCAAATAAACTTATCAGAATGCATACATCCCACTTTTTGTTAGAGAAATATCAGGCTTCATTAGAAACCAGATGCTTCTAATAGAACTCACACATAATTGGGCTTCCCAAGTGGCGTTAGTGGTAAAGAACCCACCTGCTCACAGAGGAGACATAAGAGATACAGGTTCGATCCCTGGGTAGGGAAGATCCCCTTGAGGTGGGTATGGCAACACACTCCAATATTCTTGCCTGGAGAATCCCACGGACAGAGGAGCCTGGCAGGCTACAGCCTGTAGGGTTGCAAAGAGTCAGACACGACTGAAGTGACTAGCACGCATACGCAATTGCAGTGAATAAAAGTCTCTCTTAGGAATACATTTTTAAAATTCCTTGATGTTAAATATTTAAATTATTGTATGTTTAAATTTTTTAGGCTTAAGGCAAATTTCTGGAATAGAATTTAAAGTTTTAGACTGATTTTAGTCATAGAATTATAAAATGATAGGCCTAGAAAAGACTAGAATCTCTGGTCCTTTTCTTCTTTTCTTCATATAAATGAGGAAAGTGTAATTTTACTGAGGAATTTAAGTAATATACCTAGGGTCACACAGTTAGCTAGTTGCAGATTGGAGATTTAAATCACACTGTTCCCTGCTTGGTGGCTCTGTTGAGTACTATGGTGATAAATGCTCTCTTTTCCTAAATCACAGTCTGGTTTTATCTTTGTGTTGCTTCTGACCTTAGTTCTCAGTTCATCAGATGAGGCTAACTGAAGTCTTACAAATGGCATTCCTTTTCCTTTCATGTAAGTTAAAAATGACTGAGTGGGGAAAGTTGAACAGAAACCACTGACAACTTTGTAAGCAGTGTATCACTTTTACTTACTAGTGTAAGTAACAAAAAGATTTGAGGTTTTTTTCCTTATGTAAAAAGAAAGAGAGAAAAATTGAATGAGAAATGAAATAAGAATGATTTAGAAAGAACCTCAGCTCTAAAAGACACCATTTGCTATTTCACAAATCATTTCTTTCATGTGCTAAAGATGATTGTGTTGAGTCCTCAGTGGGAGCAGTAAGACAAACAGGCTTGAGAACCAGGAGCCCATCTGCCTCCATCCTGACAGGTGGAGCAGAACTGGACTTGGGCTGGGGCAGAAGGACACTGGGGGTGGACAGGGCTTCCCATGAAGGGATACACAGCAGGAGGGGCAGGGAGAAGAGAAAGAGGGGCCAGCTACACTGTTCACTGGCTCTACCATTTCTCCCTACACTCTCCCTGTCTACTTATATGTGATGTTTGTCACTTTATGGGGTGGGTCAGAACTCTTAAGTGTGATAATCAGAGGACATATCCCCAGCGTGGTGAGCCCAACTTCCAGGCCCATTTGTAAGGACCATCCCCCAAAGAGGGGAGCCGATTGTCCAGGCAGGAGGAGTAGCAGAATAGAAGCAGTGAAACTGGACCTGAATATCGAGGTGGACAAAGCAGGAAGGCGTTGAACACGCAACAGAGAAGGAAGAGGCTGAAGGCAGAGTCTAGCTGATTCAGGAAGAGCCCTCCAGACAGGCTTGGCCAGTTTTCGCCACAGCACAGCAAGTCAAGTGATGGGGCAGCTTCTCCCAAGAAGCTGAATTCCTGAATTCCTCAGCCAAGATGGGCCTTGCCCAGGGATGGGACTGGCCTGCTGGCTCAAGGCTGGAATGGGAGAGGAGAGCTCCTCACCTTCTGCTCAGGTGGGCTGCTACGGGTATGTCCAGTCCTGGAAATGCAGTGAATTCTTATCTTTGGGGAAGTCTTTTTTGGAGGAAGCTCTCTGGGGCATTTGGCTTCTCTGAACTCAGCCTATTGGGGACTCCAGTTTTAACCTGCTCCTCAGACTAATGCAAAATGTGATATACATCATCAGAGAGGTATACAATCCAAGCCTAAAAAAATACAAGGTGCCAGGTGCCCGGAAAACTGCCTAAGGTTACATGGAGGAAAAGCCCTCTTTGAAATGAGATCAGTTTGTCACCTGGCTTAGGCTTTCCAGGGGATGTGGCGTTAGAGACAAAGGCTTAGGTCTGAGGAGAGGAAACATCAGGTTGTCTGACAGGCAGGTTAAGGAGGTGGCCTGCTTCTGAGTCAGCACTGACCCCACTGCGTTATTCCATGTGTACTCCCGTGGCTTATGCTTAAAATGCAGACATCTGGAAACACTCTGACATGTTACCGTTGTCCTGTTATCTTCTCCAAAGTGACTTTCTTGTATAAATCAGTAGACACTTGGATTGACACTTTAATGTACTTTCCATACACAACTTTTGTTTCTTTTCTTAATCTGAGAGCCTGACCTCCAAGCCCATGTGATGCCAGGAGTGGAGAGTAATCTTCCCACTGCCTCGTCAGTGATGAGTCCTATGGCAGAAGGGAGGATGCACTTTCCTGCAAGACAGCCTTTTAACGTGCAGTTGGATTTTGTGATAGTTAAACTCCTGGTGGCCTTGATTATTCTATACCATGTGCACTCTTCAAAGGTGCTTTACTTGTATGGTTCTAATTGATTCATGGCACATTGGTAGACAGTTGGGGAGTGTCTTTTTGGTTAAGTGACCATTGGCTATGTGGTTGTGGAGCTGAATTTAATCTAGCCTTTGCTTTCTGAACTCAGTTTAGTTTTTGAACTTTGCCTTTGCATTTGATCTGTGGACTTAAGCTCCCTGTTTCTATTTCTAAGGGAAAGTGCTATTCAATTTCTCCAAAATCAGCTTGTTAATAAACTCTGAGTATACATTTGTAAACTAAGGATTGCTGGGGCTGCCCTGATCTCTTATGAAGAGTTGATTCTCTATGGCCATTCTATCATGTCCCAGTTTTGGCAACTGGAAGTCCAAGATCAAGGTGATCTTTGATGCCTCTCTTCTTGGCTTGCAGACCAATGTCTTCTCATTGTGTACAAAAATGGCCTTTTCTCTATGTGCCTGAATCCTTGGCATTTCTTCTTGTTCTTGTAAGGACACCAGGCCTGTTGGATCAGAACCCAACTCTAAAGACCTCATTTAACCTTAATTTCCTCTCTAAAGGCACAGTATCCAAATACAGGGAGTTAGGATTTAAACAAATGAATTTGGTGGGGGACACAATTCAGTCCATAACAGGGACCCACTGTCTCCTTGGGCTGACTTGAAGAAGTCTGTTCCAGTCATCTGCTGCACAGTCCCTGTGCTCCAGCAATAATAGTCCATCTGTCTATCTGTTAACTGTGATTACACACACACACAAAGGTTTTGATCCTTATTTTCTGGGACTCTTTAATGAAACAATACTGGAAAAGACCCTTGATATTAAAAGAACCAGTCCTGTCTCCCTAGTCATACACACACACACACACACACACACACACTCGCTTCCCAGGTGACTCTAGTGATGAAAAACAACAACAACAACAGCCTACCAATACAGGAGATGTAACAGATGCTGGTTCAGTCCCTGGGTCAGGAAGATCCCTGGGAGGAGGGCATGGCAACCCTCCCCAGTATTCTTGCCTGGTGAATCCCATGGACAGAGGAGCCTCGTAGGCCACAGTCCACAGGGTCACAAAGAGTCAGACACGACTGAAACAGCTTAGCACACATGCAGGCATATACACATATATGTATATATTCAGTTATATATATTGTTTTTATTTAGATGAACTTGATAGTTTCTATACAATCCAGTAAACCAACTTTATACTCATCCATTATAATACAAACCATGAAACACTAGAGATTTTTAGAACTACAGTGAAGACCAAAATAAGTATAAGAGGTGTCACCATTTTAACATTTAAAAAATACACAAATAGTATATCCTCCTTGGAAATACTTATAAACAAAGAGGAAAATATCACTTGTAATTCCACCACTCAAAAGAGCCCCAGGAACTTATCGAAAGGAAGGGCTTTTTATTGTCTCTGGCCTTGGAGCTGGCTTTTGGAGTAAGGTTAACAAATGTCCTGGGGAGAGGGTAGCCAGCCAGCCCCTGGGCTCCATGGGCCTCAGAGCCAGTCAGCACTGTCGCTTTTACACAGAAAGTGCCTGATAAATGGCTGTCAGGTTGATGAAAGTCTAGCCAAAAACATTCTGGATTTTAAATTCTAAATGGCCTTTCTATAAAAAGTTTGCTTTTTTTTTTTTTAACATTTCACTGAGGGATAAGAAATCTCAAATTATGAAGATGCTGACTCCAGATTTTCACCTTTCAGCTCAAGTGTTCAACTCAGTGGTCACACTCTGGGAAAAGCACTCCTCCAGGGAAAGAGTCTGAGAGAAAATAAGTAAATTAAATCTGACCCATGAGCAGAGTGAATGAAGGCAATATGCCGAGCATCCAATAGGTCAGAGATACCTGGGATTGGCAAGAGGGTCCAGGTTCTCCCCTACTTCAAGCAGGAAAATAACCCCCAGCCCACACTGGTTGAGATGCTGGCCAGAGAAAGAAGCGCAGCCCAGGTGGTCGTCTTCCCATACCCAGAGGGCTGCCTTCCGTTACACAGGCCACTTTTCAGACATAAGTAAAAGTTACATGGTTATCCTGTACGATGAACTGACATCAGGGCTTTTACCTTTCTTGGTCTATGCAGAAAGCAAAGTTCAGATTGATTAACAGGCAGATTAACTCTACTCTTTTAATTTCTTTGGTTCAAAATGCATGATCTGCAAGACTGACCCGAGGAGCCGAGCCCTCAAATGTGCTTACTCCAAGGTTTGTTGCTCCCCCTGCCCCTCACAATAATTAATCTTGGGTCTAGTAGATCATTAGGTCTGACCCCTTTCAACCACCTGAGCTGAGCCCAGGATTTAAGGTTGCCCATTGGGCTGCCTGGGGAGGGAAACAGGATCCCCACTTTTAGATTAGGGTTCTTCTCCAGGGCTTTTTCATTAAGGAGTCCCAAAACTCAGAAGCCGATCCTTGCATCTTAATCACAGAGATAAATCTTTTTTCTCCTTTGGAGTTTGCCTATGTTGCTTTTAACAGAGGTAGCAGAAGCCCTTAAATGAGTAAAGTCCTCGGGCATGTGTAAAGGCTCTGTCTGTGCTCAGCCAAGGGTGAGTCAGAATTATCAGGCAGTGCTAGGATTGAGAGCAGTCTGACCCTTAGAGTTTTCTTATACCTCCCCCAGGGCTGTGGACAGTTTCCCTGCCCACGTTCTTGACCGCAACTAACTTTGACGAAAATGGCTGCTCTGTCAGAACCTAAAGAGGACTGCATTTCAGAGGAGGTTAGTAGAATCTTAGCACTAATACTTCAGTTTATGGGTTCAGGTATTTGTGCACCCAAATAAATGCACGTGCACATAGCCACTGCCGGGCTATTTTAAAGAACTCCCTGAGTTTCATGGGAGCCTCCCTAATTTTTCAGCCAACTATACAGTTTGTGTGTGTTACACTTTCAAATGACAAAAGAAATCTTGCTTGCTTTAAATTGTCAACATTAACCTAATATTTTTTTCTTAATGTATTTGAAACTAGTATTATTTTTTCTTTCTAGACCCTTTCTAGCAATTTGTAAATTACTTTAATTGCTTTTTTCTAAAGGCTTAGCCGAAATGAGGTGATTTTGCTTTCTTAGGGCATAATGACTACTGGTAAGGAGAAATAAGGTTTTCTCAACCGGGAGACTAACATTTCAAAGAATTGTTTATAACCTGAAACAACCATGCGGTTTATGAGTAGAGTTCTCTCAGATAACCTGCCTTAGGAAGATTCTGCATTGTGCCCTCAGACATCCCAAGTTTGCCTTGTTGGAACACTTTGAACTGAAAAGAAAGGTATGGATAACCTCCATTCCAGGTGTAGGACATGGGTGTAATTATTGCTTATTTGGAGGGAGGGATGCATATGCACAAACATGCTGTCCACTTCACTGAACGTTAGTTCACTTTGTTAAACTAACAGGAGCAAGAAGTGATGATCACACTGAAGTCAAACAAAACTGGATTCAAGTCTCTGCTGTCTGACTTAATAGCTATGGGCATCTGAAGGGCAGGAAGGCACTTTTTCAAGCCAGTAGCATACCCAACCCCAACAGTTATTTGACAATTTTTGCCTTATTCCTTTGTACACTTAATTCCCACTCTTAAAATCTTTTCTTGAATAATGTAGGGAAAGAATGGACTAAAGTAATGGATAATATCATTTTCTCATTTTTTTCTTCTTACTTGAGCTGTGCAAATTAAAATGGGACCAACACTTTTCTCATTCATTTAACAAAGAGTTTGCTGCCAAATATTAGAGAAAATACCCCCACTGCTCTGTATTTCCTAAACAGTAAAACAGAGATGCCAGGAAATGAATTTATGCTCCTGACCATCAGAATTACTCATGTAGAATTAAGGTCCAGATGTGGTAGTTATAGGTCCTGAGTTTTGTCCTCTATACGCGTTTAATCCTGAATAAAGGCATGAACAAAAATTAGTGACCACTGTTCTTATTATCCATAATTGTACTATGAAATGCAGCTAAGAAAAAATTCTGTTGTTATTTCTTGATGGCTTCCACATTCATATTAAAAAGACAATCTATCCCACATTCTGGCCTCTCAGTTCCTATGGCCAACCTTCCTCAGCCATTGACTCCTATGGTTCTAGTCTAGGTCTTCCCAACACAAGTGGTTGCATCACTTTCAAATTCTCAGATCCCAGTATACCACTCTTAGACCATCATCTCCCCACTTTGCAGCTCACTGGCCTGCCCCCAGTTTGTTGATCTTAACTACATGATCACACACATGTTTCACCTCCCTCTTCAGCCTTATTGCTGACCCATTCGTCTCTCTTTAATTCTCACCTGGCAAAGTCCAACCATGGTTAAACTCAATTTTGCCCACCTTTGTTCTAGGAAGTAGAAGAATTTATATAACAACAAATCTCAAGAGCCCTATAGCACTCCCAGGGAGCACTCAACTTTTCCCACATTTAAATAAGGCTGTTTCATATTTTCTTCTTTTCCCTTGGATCTATAGCACCTGTCCCCTCTCCACCATGATGACCTGCTTTCCTTCGCTGAGAAAATGGAGGCCATCAGACCCCAATCAGCTTGCCTTCACATGGCCCACTGTGCTAGTCTGCCTGAATGTGGGCTCACAAGCTCTATTTCTTCTCATTCCCACTGTCTCAGGTCAACCTGTCAATTTATACATAGGACCCTAGCTCATCTTGCCTTCTAAGAAACTGTGATCCTGAGATTAGTGTCTGTCTCCTGCATAGCCAATTCTCCTCTCTGTTGGAACTTTCTCAGCTCATCACGTAATGTTTCTGCTCAAAATTGGCTCTTCTTGTACAACATTCTTTCCATAACCTTCCAGTCCTAGTTGCCCTGCCCCTGCCTACTGATGCCCCCTTCTTTTCCATGTATTTCTAGTATCACTGGTTGTCTTTCCCACCCTTGAGTCCAGCAAGCCCGTCTGCTCTTAGGGCCTTTGCTTTTCATGTGAGGAACATTTCCCCCAGATGTTGAAATGGCTTACTTCATCTTTTCATTTAGGATTTTCTCAACGTCACCTTCTCAGTGGTCTCTGTAAGCACCCAATGTGAAAGAGTCTCCACACACATACAGACACTCTCCAGGTTCCATCATGCTTTGTTTTTACTCATGGTGCTCATGGTGCAATTTCTGTGTGTTTGGTCCCCCTATTAAAGTATAACCTCTCAGATCAAGGATACACTTGCCTTTCCTATTCAGAGCTGGTTCTCAGCTCCAGCTAGAACAATACCTGGCATGTGGCAGGCCATCCATAAAACATTTGTACCCAGTAGGTATGGTTCGAGGCCCTGGCTTGGCCTTTTAACTTGGTGGCCTTTAACTTCTCTGAGGGAGGCTCCATTTCTAAATCTACAGCAATATAGAGGGATGATAAAAATAAGACATATTTCATTGGACTGTTAAAAGGTTGTCTGAGGATGAGAGGAAATGATGCCAGGAATGTTCTCAGCACTGGCCCAGCATGTAGTGAGGATACAGTAAGAATTGATTGGTATTATGAGTCTCATGAGCGGATCCTGTAACTTTTTCTCTGTGGGTCTCCTCCAGCTCTCTGGTTGCAAAAATACATAGATTTCAGTATCAGTATCATATAGAGAAGCTGAGTACTTATTTGGACAATATACAGAAAAATTTTAAGTGCCAAAAATAATGAGTTAGTACCTATAAGAATGGGTTTAATTCCTTCATTCAGGGTTTTTTAAGAGGAAATCACTGTCCCGTAAACAGTACCTGTGAGATGGATGGATGAATGGAGAATAGTTCAAAATGATGGCTGAACTGTAGATTGTAGTTTAATAAATATTTGTGAGAAAAGAACTAGACCAGAAGTACTACAGTTTACTTCTTGCGCCCAAATTAGTCTTGTTCCTTAGAGACATTGTCTTAGACGATCACAGTGTAGGCAACCAGAGTGTGGTCCTAAGAGTCCCACACAGCCCTTGGAAAGACAGAGAGGAGAGATAAGAGGCTCTTGATGCTGACCAGTATTTAACAAAAGAGTAAGAACTCTCCTCCATATATGAGATAAAGGGAGGTACCTACTCATCACATCATCCAGCAAGTTGTAGGGAGCAGGAACCTCCACGATGTATCAAGGGGAGGGCAGCTGTTGCTACTGTGGGGGTATGAGGGTCCGACATGGCAGAGTACCTGGGCATCTGTGGACCTGAGCAGGGTTTTCATAGTTTTTCATGGAAGATGAGTATCCCTGTGCCATGTCATGAGACAGCAGACATTGCCCTAGAACACATTTTGCTTAGAACCTAAACACATTTTTATATTTTAAAATACACCTTAGAAATTTTAAAGCAAGTCAATAAGTAGATAGTTTGTATGAAAGTAAAATCACTTTATAGGCATCTTTTCAGGAGCATCATTCATTTTTCAAGGAGTAAATATTGTCACAGTCTCATCACACACTCCTGTAGCTGAGCCATGCACATCCCTCCCTGGGTGAGCCTTCACATTGCCTGTCTATCTAGTCAGAAGGAGTGGGTGGCTGCAAAAAGCTCTGTGCAAAAGGCAGCCCTTGTCTTCCACTGATCAGACTGTCTGACCCAGATGGAAAGGCAGCTGACATACTTCCTATGATCTAATTTACCCAAAGCTTTGCAGTACATTAATTTGTTTTAATTGGAGGATAATTGCTTTACAATGTTTTGTTGGTTTCTGCCATACAATAATGCAAATCAGTCATAATTGTGTGTATGTATATATATATATATATATATGTATATATATATATATATATATATATATATATATATCCCCTCTCTCTTTGTCCTCTCTCCACCCACATCCTACTCCTCTAGGTCATCACAAATGTCATATATTAATGCATATATATAGAATCCAGAAAAATAGTACTGATGAACCTATTTACAAGGAAGAAATGGAGATGCAGATGTAGAGAACGGACTTCTGGATACAGCAGAGGAAGGGGAGGGTAGGACAAATTGAAAAAGAAGTATTGACATGTGTACACTATCATGTGCAATACATTAATTTAATAGCTATTTTTAATAAGTAGAATTAAAGCAGGGTTTTTTGTCCTTCAGCCACATAGGTTTAGATACAAAGACCAAACTCTTTTCACTCTTCCATCCTTAGCTGGACTTACTGGTGGTAAATGACAAAACCTAGGTCTGAAGGACAGTGATTTTGAGGAATTTAATAATCTGGAAGAAAGCAATTCTAAATTCCAAGAGTCCAAAGAAAGAGATCAACCAAAGAACTCCTATCTTTTCCTCAACACCCTCTTCTAATCAGTCAGCAAGTTCTATCCATTTACTATCTAATGGTGCAAGCCTCCCCTCCTCTCTTTGCCCTTCTAACCATATTGTCAAAACTCTCATCAGCTGCCTCCAGATTAGTTCTCTGACTCTGTCTTGTGCTTTCTAAATGCATGCTTCTCAGCCCGGGGCCCACTGTGGACTTGATGACCAAAACTTGGCCTCTTGTGCACCAGTGACGAATCAGATCTCAGAGACAGCATTTTGGATGAAGTAGGAAAAAAACAGCTTTATTGCTTTGCCAGGCAGAGAATATCACAGCAGGCTCTTGCCCCTCAAAAACTGTGTATTCCAACCGAGGAGGATTTAGTGAGGAGTTTTAGAGTAATAGTTCAAGGGTGGGGTTGCTGTTAAGATTCGGGTGTGTTCAGGGCCTGCACTCCTTTTATCTAGTATCAGGTACTCTCTAGATGAGCTTCTCTGGTTAGTCTGGCCTCAGGTAGTCTTTTCTAGAATGAAGAATGCTGACATCTTTCATTTGCTGAGTGTTTTAATTCTGTAAAGAGCTCAAAGATATTGTTATGAGTATCCCTTGAGGCAGAACCAGGGCCATGCTCTAAAGGCTGCAGTATTGTTTCATGCAGCCATGCATGAAATTGTTTCATGTTTTTTCGTGAAACATGAAACAAAAATTGTTTCACGGCTGCATGAAACAATAGGGCTTTCTTAGTAGCTCAGCTGGTAAAGAATCCGCCTGCAGTGTGGGAGACCTGGGTTCCATCCCTGGCTGCTCCTGTTCCCTGCTGAGCCTCATAGCCATCAAAAATTAATTAAAATATCCCAAACATGACATGAGCTGGACAAAGCTCAAGCTGGAATCAAGATTGCCAAGAGAAATATCAGTAACTTCAGATAAACAGGGACTTCCTCGTGGCTCAGCTGGTAAAGAATCTGCCTGCAATGTGGGAGACCTGGGTTTGATCCCTGGGTTGAAATGATCCCCTGGTGAAGGACATGGCTGCCCATTTCAGTATTCTGGTCTGGAGAATTCCATGGACTGTATGGTCCATGGGGTCACAAAGAGTTGGCAGGACTGAGCGACTTTCACTTCACTCCACTTCATTTTAGATATGCAGATGACACCACCCTTATGGCAGAAAGTGAAGAGGAGCTAAAGAGCCTCTTGATGAAGGTGAAAGAGGAGAATGGAAAGCTAGCTTAAAACTCAACATTCAGAAAACTAAGATCATGGCATCCAGTCCCATTACTTCATGGCAAACAGATAGGGAAACAATGGAAATAGTGACATTGTTTTCAGGGGTACAGAAGTTGGAGAGGTTGCTGCAAAAGTGTACAAGGGGAGAAATGCAGTTAGAAGGGTGTCAGCGACTGATGTGTTACAGGGAGAGGTCTGCCCACCGTCATCACTCTTGAGGCCCTGGAACTTCATGGGGGAACTTGGCATCCTCTGTTAACAAATTAATCTTTGACAGCTGACTGAAATAGTGACATTATTTTCTTGGGCTTCAAAATCACTGCTGATGGTGACTACAGCCATGAAATTAAAAGACACTTGCTCCTTGGAAGAAGAGCTATGACAAACCTAGACAGCATATTAAAAAACAGAATCATTTTACCAATAAAGGTCCGTCTAGTCAAAGCTATGATTTTTCCAGGAGTCATGTATGGATGTGAGAGTTGGACTATAAAGAAGGCCGAGCACTGAAAAACTGATGCTTTCAAACTGTGGTACTGAGAAGACTCTTGAGAGTCCCTTACAGCGAGGAGATCAAACCAGTCAATCCTAAAGGAAATCAGTCCTGAATATTCATTGGAGGGACTGATGCTGAAACTGAAGCCCCAGTACTTTGGCCACCTGATGAGAAGAGCCGACTCTTTGGAAAAAAACCTGATGCTGGGAAAGATTGAGGGCAGGAGGAGAAACGGGTGGCAGAGGATGAGATGGTTGGATGGATGGCATCATCGACTCAATGGGCAAGAGTTTGAGCAAACTCCAGGAGATGGTGAAGGACAGGGAAGCCTGGTGTGCTGTAGTCCTTAGGGTCACAAAGAGTCAGATACGACTGAGCGACTGAACAGCAACAAAACATGACAAAACGAGCCTGCATTTCTGTCTCCTGCAGAGCCTCATGGCCACCCCAAATTCTAGCTCAGGGACGTGGCAGGGCTTGTGGCTCCCCAAACATCAGGCTGCTGTGCTTCTTCTTGCCTTTGCTACTGCAGTTCCCTCTGCCTGCCCCACCCCCCCACCCATCCTCCCCTGCCTCATTTCCTCCTATCCAGAGATATCCTATTCAAAAGTCTTCAGCTTCCAGAGAAAGCCTTGGTCATGCCTCCAACTGTGAAGTATTGAATCAGTCAGCTGTCAAAGATTAATTTGTTAACAGAGGATGCCAAGTTCCCCCATGAAGTTCCAGGGCCTCAAGAGTGATGACAGTGGGCAGACCTCTCCCTGTAACACTCACATCAGTCGCTGACACCCTCTCTAACTGCAGTTCTCCCCTTGTACACTTTTGCAGCAACCTCTCCAACTTCTGTACCCCTGACTTTTTTATTATATTCTGGGAAGGTTTGACTTTAGTAGAAGTATGACCTGTAAGTGCGTCAGCACACAAAACAGTTGCAGTTACAGAAGGAACATAGGGTCATAAAAGTATTGTTACTTAAAGGGAGGTTATCATTTTAAGGAGACTAGGGAGAGAAGTCTTAGACATATGATACAGAACATAAATTATTCTATATGCTGTATTATGAGGATTATCCACACACATATATACAAAAAGTTGGGAAACAGAGTAAACTCATCTTTAGATAGGTTAGCTATATTTACAAAAATTATATTATTTGGAATTATATATATTTCCAGTTAATATATTTTTCTTTACCTCCAAACACCTTTCCAAGAGTTTTAAATTTAACACAATGAATTTAATAGTTAATCATGAGCTGCCAGTTTCTTGCCCCTACTATGTGTCCTAAAAGTCTGTAAACATAAGGAATATTGTGCATTCTTGCCCCTGTGTGGATGTGTGTGTGTGTACACATGCACATGCCCTGTCTTGATCCAAAAAGGGTTTTATGCTTATAAAATAGAGGAGCATGTACTTTTAGCCAGTGAAGAGTGGGATTCCAGGATCAGGTAAGTGTGCCTATGACAGTTGCAGGCACATGTTTTATAGGGGCTGTATGGAAATTGATCTCTAAGTGTTCAAGTGGTTCTTGCTACAAAAGGAGCCAGGCTGGTTATATTGTTCACAGATTCCAGGGTGATGAAAACTGAGCACAGTCACTCAGGAGAAACATGACTATTTTTTAGTTTTAACATCAGGCAGATATTTCTCTCAAGGCAAAAGAATGAAAATGAGCTCTGGGTGACCAAGGAAACAAACTGATTAAGGTTGTTTTAGTTTTCTATTTAGCTTAGTTCGGTTCAGACGCTCAATTGTGTTGACTGTTTGCTACTCCATGGACTGCAGCACACCAGGCTTCTCTGCCCATTGCCAACTCCAACTCCAACATCAACAAGTCGGTGATGCCCTCCAACCATCTCATCCTCTGTTGTCCCCTTCTTCAGTCTTTCCCAGCATCGGGGTCTTTTCCAGTGAGTCAGTTCTTCGCATCAGGTGGCCAAAGTATTGGAGTTTCAGCTTCATTAGTCCTCCCAATGAATATTCAGGACTGATTTCTTTTAGGATTGACTGATTGGATCTCCTTGCTGTAAGGGACTCTCAAGAGTCTTCTCCAACACCATGGTTCAAAAACATCAATTCTTCAGAGCTCAGCTTTCTTTATGGTCCAAATCTCACATCCATTCATGACTACTGGAAAAACCAAAGTAATGTCTCTGCTTTTTAATATGCTGTCTAGGTTTGTCATAGCTCATCTTCCAAGAAGCAAGCATCTTTTAATTTCATGGCTGCAATCACCATCTGCAGTGATTTTGGAGTCCAAGAAAATAAAGTCTGTCACTATTTCCATTGTTTCCTCATCTATTTGCCATGAAGTGATAGGACTGGATGCCATGATCTTAGCTTTTTGAATGTTGAGTTTTAAGCCAGATTTTCCACTCTTCTCTTTCACTTTCATAAAGAGGCTCTTTAGTTCCTCTTTACTTTCTGCCATAAGGGTGGTGTCATCTGTAAGTCTGAGGTTATTTATATTTCTCCTGACAATCTTGATTCCAGCTTGTGCTTCATCCAGCCCGGCATTTAGCATGATGTACTCTCTATGTAAGTTAAATAAGCAGAGTGACAATATACAGCCATTCCCCAGGCTGGCACTGTTCAGGACCAAACTGTTTCAGCAGGAAAGGGCTCTCTTCACTAGGAAAGGGAAAGCAGGATGAGAAGCTGGCTTCCCCCAGGCTTTGAGGCCACTACACATGAAGATCTCTCTTGGTTTTCACTGCTCCCAAACCACCAATGTCAAGATGGCTAGGAACAAGGAAGAAAGGCAGGATCTACCAATAGCTGCCATAAAGTGGAAGTGATTGTGGTTCACAATGACCAGCTCTATAAGTAAACCTAGTAGTTTTCCCCAATGAAGAAGGAACCAATGACCAGCACAGCTGTGGTGGAATTCCTACAGATTTTAGGAGGTTTTGCCCCACAGGCATTCTTGTTTGCTCTTGTAAGCTAAGTCCCTTCCTGCCCCTGCCAGAGCCTGGGAACCACAACAGGAGCTAGTCCAGGCCTCTGATGATGCACAAGTGCAAGATGCCATCCTCCACACCCCGTGGCTGACCATCATCATCACGCATACACTTGGGGCTAGCTCCTCCAGCTGTGCCCTTGCATGCTGCCAGCCTAACCCTTGTCATCAGCCTGCACTGTGTGCTCACACGCACGGGCAGACTGTGCAGCCACAGGACAGCACAGCTAACAGCCACAGCTGCCGTCACTGCAGCTGCTTGTGGGCCCAAATCAGGCTCTGTCTCCTGTTACTGCTGTGCACCAACTCTATCTGACATAGCCTGGAAGTCCTAGCCAGGCAGAAAAGAGAAATTAAAAGCACACAAATTGGAAAGAAGTAAAATTGTCTTGTTTGCGATGATATGACCTTATAATGTATAGAAAACCCTAAAGACTACACCAAGAAACTGTTCAAACTAACCAATTAATTCAGTAAAGTTGCAGGCTTTTGGAGTAAAACTTATCCTGTTAGTCCTCTTGAGTCTCCAGCTTGCTGACTGCAGATCTTGGGATTTGTCAGCCTCCCTAAATATGTGACCCAATTCCATGTATGTATATATGCATACATAAATACATACACACACATTATACAAAGTGAAAAGAGCCCATTCACAAAAGGCCATTTAGGATTTCATTTATATGAAATATCTGGAATATATATAAATTCCCAGAGACAGAAAGAAGATTAGAGATTTCCTGGGGCTATGGGAGGAGAAGAGAGTGGAGTGAAACTGCTTGATGTGTATAGGATATAGGGCCTTATTTTGAATTATTAAAATGCTTAGAAACTAGGTAGTGAATGTGCTAAATACCACTGCATTGTTCACCAAATGATCAGTTTCATGTTTTGTGAATTCCACCTCATAAACTATTTTAATAAAACAGAAAAAAGTAAAAGTTATTACATACATACATGCCAGAGCAAAAGTTGAAAATTCAAAAGCTTCCAGAGAGCCAGGTCAGGTCAGTATCACATTTCATCAAATCTCAGGTGATTTTAAGGCCAATCATTGATTTTAACACTGCCAGGCTAGAAAAAATCTTTCCAGTTACGAATAGGATGGTTTGGTGGATAGTCGCAACCTAATTGCTGAGCCCTAAAATGGAAAGCAGTAGTGTGTTAGGATTGATACACGCAGTCCCAGAGAGGAGGGCCAGGAAGACACTGTGTTTCTCAACAGGGTGGCAGTTTCTCAGCTTTAGTTGCTCCCTGCTAGATACTCTGCTACTTTTAAAATCTGAAACCCACACTTTGCATAAACCTTTTGATTTTTAAAAAATATGTTGAAAACTAATATTTTGAAAACTCAAAAATAGTATGAGCCAAAGAAAATATGTCACTAGGCCATACAGCTTGCAGACTCACTGGTGCCCCAGCAGATGCCTTTTGTCAGATTTGAATCACACAAGAGTGATAAGCCCACAGATTGAGGGACCAGCTGATTAGATGACAGTCCTCTAGGCAAGGAAGTAAGATCTGCAGAAAAGTGGATTGTTAGTCTTTAACAGAAGGTACGGGTTTGAATGCTGGAGATGGGGCTCCAGGGGCTAAGGCATTACAGAACCCACTTCTGGGGCTTGGAACTAAATTCAAGCCAGTTTGTTAGATAAAAGTTAGAGACATCTTTCCTTTACCATTTGAAAGAGGAAGACCCTTGATACTGGTACTTCTCCAGGTGTGGTCCCCCAGCAGCAAAAGCCTTACCTGAAACTTGAAATGTAGGCTCTCAGGCCATCCCTGAGACTACAGAATTAAACCTTCCATGGTGGGGCCCAGCAATCTGTCTTGTGTCAAGCCCTGTAGTGACTCTGAAGCAGCTCATGGTAGCAAACTTCTGCCCTAGAGCAAACAGAATGACTCAGTCATTTCTTAGAATTTGATGGCGCTTGTCATGTGCCCACTTTCAGAGTAATCTGTAGATACAAGAAACTGTTTAAAAAAAAATAGCTAAAGAATCTAAAAGTCATCAGGGAAAATCTGGTATCTGATTACTCCTAGCTGGCATTCTCCTTCCCAGTATTTCTTACCCATTTTCATCCCCTTTTTAGGAAGTCAAATGTCTCACCTCTCAAACATAGCAGTCCTTTTACCCAATCAGATTTGCTCCTGGTGTTAGTATCTGTCCCCAAAAGTAGTCAGTATAAAGAAAATCATCTCTAATTAACACATTGTGTCCAATTCACACAATGAAAACTAGGAGAAATGTCTCATTTTTCCAACCCCTCTCTTTTTCCCCATTGTGATTGGCTGAAGAGCCCTGAAATTGGGAAGCCTGGATCTTGCCTTCAAGGCAATAAGGAAAGCAGAAGGGGTGAGGACTCTGGAAGCCGACTTGGTGACTGCAGGATCAGAAGGCAGAGATGAACAGTAAGAATAAGAGAGCCAGTAGCCAGGCTGGGTCTGAAAAAATGACCCCAAGATTCCTCCCACATGAATTTTGGGAAGTCATTGATCTGAGCTCAGCTTTCAAGTTTGTAAACTGCAGTGAGGATCATGAAGAATGTCTAATTTGCAATCTGTTAAAAGAGTGTGTCCACAAGAACTGGCTTTGTTCACAGATGTCCTGCAGGTTGGAGAAACTGCCTGAGGCTGCAAATGACTGTTGGAATTTCGTGTTTCATTCTTTTAGCCCCTAAAGATGGCTTTGTTCTTTGAGTTTACAGGACTTTCTGTGGGAGGGCTTCAGATGAACTAGGTATAACCACCTAGTTGTCATATTGTGAGGATTCCATGAGGGAGATGTTCTCAAAGTGCTCTGTAAACATTTGTGAGGTGTGTTTGTTTACTGGTTGCTCATTGGAACATTTCAGAGATTTGGAGGTTGAAATGGAACTTAGGCTTTTGATTGGATTAATTTTTGTTTTGTAAGGTAGCTTGGAGGTATATCAGCTTATTTAGTAGACTTTATCTTGGACACAAAAGAAATTGAACACAGGAACCACTGACTTCTGATCTAAAATGGAATCCCTGATTTCATACTTGTGGTTACTGACCTGCCATGGCTTGAAGATTTTATTAGTTATAATGTGAAGCTATTTTGCACCTGATTTTTAGATGCACATTATCAACCATGGAGTCCTGCACTGTTTATTTATAGGAAAATTAGAGTTATCTTGGTCAGGTGAATATACAGAGGCTCAATGAAAGTCATAAATTTCATCTCGTGGTGTTACTGATGATTTCATTGTTCTGTAACTAAACACAAAGCTAATCAACAATTTGGTCTCGAAGAAGCCATTATATAATTAGTTGGGAATAATCGTGGCCATGTAAATAGAGTTAACATGTTAGAATCCAGCATAACATGTTCACTCCCCTTTGGAAATGCCATGTGTGCTACAGAGAGCTTCTCCCGCTTTTACCAAAGGATGTTAATGCAGATCTGGGGCACTTGGAGAAGCAGCTCAGAGCGGTCTTACACGTGCAAGAGAGTTCTTTGAAAACTCCTGTTTACCTTCAAAATGCACCTATATTTTGTATTCAACTTTAACTTTCCTCATGTTTGCTTTTAAAATAGATTTACCCAAAATTCTGAGTAAAAGTGGTGCTCCAGGACAAGCACCCTTTCCCCCTGGCACACTTATCTACCCCTGGGAATAAGATCACACCTGTCTGAGAAGCCTCTGTGTTCTTGGAGACTGGAAGATGGCACATATAGGTTAAAGAGTACATACGACGGGGTAATTGAGACACGTGTGTTTTCAGCAAACAGCCTCATCTGCATGCAGTGGTATTGTGAAAGGAAAGCTAGGATTTGAATGGTGTTGTAGGGATCTAATGAGAAAGGAGGCTGGTCAACTGGACCATTTGTCTTCATGCTTCTGAAATAGAAGTTCCCCTGCAAAGGTATAAAGACTTTATCATCTCTCTGTTTTTTTTTTTTTTACTGAATTTCACTTTTGGGCTTTACAACAGTGTGTGCATTCATACTTAAACTTCAAAAAGCAGATGTAAAGAGGACATGAGAGTGGGAGTAGGAGAGATACATGTGAATTAATCCCAAAGGTCTTAATTAAACTCCAGGAGCCTTCTTGATAACCCTTCTGCTGGCCACCATCAGATTTGGCTTTTTTAAAACTAAAATAAAATATATATATATATTTTTAACTGCAGCAAAGTGTTTCACTAATGAATACATTGTAATTTATTAAGCATTCCCTTATCCATTAACTTTTAATTTCCCCTCCAATTTTTTGCTCTATATAAACAAAGCTACAATAAATTTCCTTTTATACACAGTATTTAACACACAACTGAGTAATTTTGTGATAAATTCCTAGACATGAAAGTAACAGTCATTTACCAGCTGTCTTGGGGATGTATATATATCAATTAACACTCCCCTCAATAATATGTGAGACTGCCTGTGTCTCCACACTTTTGGCCACTATATCAGTTAAGAGCAAATTGGATACCTTACCAGTTACTTAGAGTTTCATATGAATAATTGTTAAGCAGATAAAAGAAAAAGCTCTGTTAAGAGAACTAAAACAAGAAAATGGCAACCCACTCCAGTATTGTTGCATGGAGAACTCCATGAACAGAGGAACCTGATGGGCTGCATACCGTCAGTGGGGTTGCAAAGAGTTGGACATGACTGAGTGACTAACACTTTCACTTTCAAGGTATCAGTAAGGTAGTAATTGCAAAAAGAATCTGCCATCTCTAAGGCTGGAGGAGTAGGTGAAGAGATTGAAATAAAACTTAGAAGCTTAAAGGAAGGACCTTATAGTCCTGATATGCAGACCTCTTTGGAGGAGGATTTTATTCAACAGTGCTGCAAGCTTAGAGCAGGGACCCCACGGACCCAGACTGGACTTCTGAGGTTATTGATGCTGCTTCACTAAGAGAGGAAAAGTCAGGCTGACTTTTCAGTGTTGGAAGAGTACTGGGAAAAACCCCACAAACTGGATTTAGCTGCTGCAGTGGTGAAGCACTGAAGCCCCAGGTGAAAACAGTTGCTGGGGTAATGTGGACCGGAACAGGAAGCAGAGAGGGCAGAGCTAGTCTCTTGCCCTTCTTTCCGTCTTCCTCTTCCCCTCTGGTACCTCCTGTTGGCGGAGCCTATGCAGGCACCAGGTGGCAAAGCAGAGATGCTGTGAGCACTCTCCACCCCAGCATCACAGGGCTTAGAAGGGTGGGAATTGAGTCAAAAGACAGCTCAGAACCTGGCAGATCACCCATGTGAGTTCTCAAGCTTTTTGTTTATTACCAGTGTGACAGGTGAAAACTCAGCTTGTAGTTTTGATTAGCATTTTATCTTATTGTAGTCAAGGTCAAATACTTCTTAATTTTTAGAGTTGATTCTCCTTTTTATTAATATAAACTATCTTTTGATATGCTTTGTTCATATTTGTTTTCTTTTGGTTGTTTTTGTTTCTTAGACAATAAAGAAATTAGACTTTTGAATATGTGAGTTGAAACTATTTATCCAGGTTTGTCATTTATCTTTTGATATATGGTGACTTTTCCAAATATGCATTTATATTTTTACAGGGTTGAGCTTATCAGTGTTTTGTTTTGTGACTTAAGGGCTTTTCTTCACCGGCAGGGAAAACTCTTCAAGTTTGAGATTATAAAAATATTTTTCCATCTTTTTGCCCAATGCTTTTAGGATTTTGATTTTAATATTTAAATATTTGATCAATTTGGAATATTTTTTCTATTATATAATATGAAGCATTACTCTAAATGCATCTCCATATTCCAGACTTCCTATCCAGATGTCCCATTTTCTCCACTGATTTGAAAATTCACCTTTGTTATATTTCCTACTTTTTTGGGTCTATTTCTGTACCTTCTATTTTGTTGCTACGACTGTTCATGTACCAGCATCACACTGTTTTAATTACACTAGCTTCATAATATGGTTAAGTATCTTTTATAGCATTTCTTCTTCATTATTTTCCCTTTTTATTATAGAACCTAGTTTGCTCTTGATTTTTCTTTCTCACCTAGGAAAATTTGAGTTAGCTTGTCCAATTTTAAATGCTATTGGTAGATTCACTGTGATCACATAATGATATAGATTAACTAAGAACATACTGAAATGGTTACCATTTTCAAGTTGTTCTGTTTAAGAATATGGTATACCTTTCAGTTTGTTTTTCTTCTTTTGCGTATTTCTTTAATCTATTCCAAGGTGCTTACGCTGCCTTTTTTCTCCTTATTTGCGATCACATGCATCTTGACTTGATGTCTTCCCATACCCCAGTTTTACCTCCAGTGCATATAGCAGCCGTACTTGATATATTGTGTTCAGAGTTATCGATATCTTGTGGTTTTATTAAGGATAGAATTTGCCTTTTGTTTTTCTTCTGGTTGATTTTGTGTGATTGGTTCATGAGAGAATAGCAGGAACAGCATTTTCCTCTTATTTAAAACTCAGATGCTATTTCATTTACATGTTCAACCACTCTGGAACTCTATCATGTTGACTGCAAGAAATCCAGCTTTTATCACTAAATATTTCTAGGAATCTTTGAAATGCTAAATAGTTCACAGATATACTCTGAGTATCATTGCCACCTCATCTAGGCATGTCTCTCAAGTACTTCTCAACCACTTGCAGTTAGCATTGCTCTATCTCAAGTCAGGTATCACGCTTTCATCTATCTCAATTGCTTTCAACAGGGGGTAAATATTTCCCTGGGGGTACATGATGATATTCCCAGGGGTAACAAGAACAATTATTTCAGGTTCTCAGTTTCCGTATGTTTGCTCTCCTGAAATTGATATGCCTGTGAATTGCCAGTGGTCTGTAGGTTCTTTCTTCCAATTTCTCCTTCCACTCTTCCTCTTTCATATGTCGTTAAGAAAAGGCATGTGCCTTGTCTCATCCATTCTAGATCATACTATGTATGTTGGCTTGAGGATGGAAAAGCATCTAGGGAGCAACCAAGTGGACGCTTCAGAATACTACAGCAGTGCTGGTGTTGAGAGAGTGAATGGCTGCAGTGATTGGTCACAAAGGCTTTTGCAACTTAGGTGGTTCCAGTTCTTGGCTTTCATTAATGCTGAAAGAAGATTTAAAGAGGTTGTCCATGGAGAGGCAATTTTAATTAATTTGTATTGATTGATTATTATGCTTTTATCTTATATGTAGATTATAAAGGATTAAAGTAAATAAAAGATGTTACTATAATTGCACCTACTGTATAAACAGTTCTCTCAAACACTTATGTAACAAGGAAAAAATTGATAAATTCTCTCACTCTAGTAATGAAAAATGTTCACCTATGTAGATATAAACTGATTTCTTTTATTGAAGTAAATTGAATTTGCAATATTGTATAAATTTCAGGTATACAACAAAGTGACTCAGTTATT
The DNA here is from genome assembly GCA_007570785.1 of Antilocapra americana. Classification (NCBI taxonomy): domain Eukaryota; kingdom Metazoa; phylum Chordata; class Mammalia; order Artiodactyla; family Antilocapridae; genus Antilocapra; species Antilocapra americana. The sequence continues at coordinate 10,563,302 of ML660772.1, forward strand.
TTTTCAGATTATTTTCCATTGTAGGTTATTATAAGATATTGAATGCAGTTCTCTGACCTAAATAATAAATCCTTGTTGCTCATGTATTTTATGTATAATAATTTCTATCTGTTAATCTTTACTCCTAATTCATTCCTTTCCTCCCTCTCTTTGCTCTATTTTAACCATAAATTTTCTGTGTCTTTGAGTCTTTTTCTGTTTTGAATATATATTACTTTGTATTTTTTATTTTTCACATATAAGTGATACTATATAATATTTGTCATTGTCTGCCTGACTTACTTCACTTAATATGATATTCTTTGTTTTTCTCCTTGGTGCCCTTAGACTCCTCTCTTCATATTTAACTTTTGTCTTTTTAATCATGATATGACTTTGTGTGGGTTTTTTAGGTTCCTGTACCTGGGTGTCTGTTTCCTTCTTTAGGTTTGGGAAGTTTTCAGCCATAATTTCCTCAAATACATTTTCTGTTCCCTTCTCTCTCTCTCTTCTCCTCTGGAACCCCTGTTTTGTATAGGTTGGCACACTTCCTGTGCCATAGATCTTGCTTGTCGCTTTCATTTTTTTGGTTTGTCTTCTGTCTGCTCTTCTGATTGGATGATGTCCATTATTCTGTCTTCCTGTTCATTGTACTGCATTATTTAGTGAACTACTCATTGCTTTTAGATTAGTTTTTACCTTGGCTGTTGAGTTATCTAATATTGACTGGTTCCTCTTTATAGTTTCTGGTTCATTGTTACAGTGATCTGCCAATAATAATGTTTATTAATTCCTTCAGCATTTTAGGGACTTCCCTGGTGGCTCAGACAGTAAAAGCATCAGCCTACAATGTGGGAGACCCTGGTTCGATCCCTGGGTCAGGAAGATCCCCTGGAGAAGGAAATGGCAACCCACTCCAGTACTCTTGCCTGGAAAATCCCATGGACGGAGGAGCCTGGTAGGCTATAGTCCATGGGGTCTCAAAGAGTCAGACATGGCTGAGTGACTTCACTTTCTTTCACTTTGAGCATTTTTAATACTTCCTTTTTGAACTTGTGGTCTGGTAGCCTGAAGAGGTATTTCGGGGTTTTTTGTTCTTTCAGGGGGTTTTTCTTATTCTTTTAGTTGGGAGTTTTTAGATTTCTCTTCCTTTATGAATTTAGGAGAAAGTTATCTATTGTGGTCTTGAAGGGCTCTTTTTATGTGGAAGCATCTTTGTGTAGATTGTGTGAGTCTAGTATTTTTGGTGCAAAGGCTATTTTCTCAGCTTGCTGGCTGTTATAGTAGGTGTGATTGGTATGGTGTCCAGAGCCTGCACTAGATGTTGGGCAGGGTCTCCTGTTTGCTCCATGGCTATCACAGCCTTGTCAGGAGGCAAGGTCCTCTCCCCAGTTGTTGGTGTGGAAGGCCTACAGATTGGGTTTCATTAGGTTCCATTTCTCTTGTGTCCTTGTTCCCCAAGGAGGTGAACACTGAATCCACGAGGCTTATGTGGTCACAGTGAACCTATGCACTGCCTGTGCAGGCATCCACAGTTTTGCCCATAAGTAGCCCAAGGTCACATACCTTTTTCTGTTGTGTTCATCACAGACCCTAGTGTTAGACTGGTGGTGGAGGCAAGAGCACTGTGACTGCAGGAATCAAGGTGGTTGTGCTGCTTCCTAGGACCTCATCTGCCTCTTTGGTAGGGATCTCCCCAGCCTTGTTCACTGCAGATATGGCTCCAAGCTGCCATGTGAGGAGTGTTCCTGTCAGGAAAGGAACTACTGCATACTCCTCCCCAGGGGCAGCCCACCAGACACACTGAATCCATTATCAGTCCTCCCATAAAGCTGGAGTCACAGTTTGCTGTGAGCAAACTGACAGTGGGTCTTCATCTGTTGACCTGTGCCCCACCTGGCACCATGCTGAAAATGGTGGACCCACATCGTGTATCAAGCACAATAACAGTGGCAGCCTGGACCACACTGCAGGCTCTCCAGGCTGTCTCTGTGCCCCTAGACTGAGTCCTCTCCAGGGCCCCTGCTCCCAAGTTTAAGTGCCTGGCCACTGTGTATAATAGCAGCCCTGCTGAGCAGGCATTTTCTTCTGGGAGGTACAGAGATAATTTCTCTACAAAATAAACACCGATACCATGCACTGTGTCTGAGAGGCGACATCACAACCATGTGTCCGGTGGGTGGAATAACAGATGGGGATCAGACAGACTGAAAAGCCAAGGATATGTGCAGACCAGAGGAGATAAGCAATTCCCTGATGTGCTCCCTCTGTCTCAGGTTGTTGTAGGGTGAGACTGTTTCGGCTGAGTTTCCACACCATTTTCATAGTCAGTAAATGGTAGAGTGTCTCTTTGTGAGTACAATAGATTTCTTAACTTCAGACAAGCCTCTGGAGCTCATCTTGAACAAAAAGAATGTACAACTTTCCCAAACACCTTTATTTCCTGGAAAATGTTTATCACAGCTACTATTGTCTCCCTCTTGTATCATCAGTCTGGCACTGAGATGACTTGATAAATAATGTTCACAAAAAGCCAAGAGTTAGGGAGAATTTTGTGGAGTTTAAAATGTATGTCTCCCTTCTGAGCTTGGTAACTTTTTTTTTCTTTACATTATCGCATTGGTTTTGCCATACATTGACATGAATCCGCCATGGGTATACATGTGTTCCCCTTCCAGAAACCCCCTCCCACCTCCCTCCCTATTCCATCTCTCTGGGTCATGCCAGTGCACCAGCCCTGAGCACCCTGTATCAAGCATCAAACCTGGGCTGGCAATTGATTTCACATATGATAATTTACATGTTTCAGTGCCACTCTCCCATATCATCCCATCCTTGCCCTCTCCCATAGAGTCCAAAAGACTGTTCTATACATCTGCGTCTCTTTTGCTGTCTCGCATACAGGATTATCGTTACCATCTTTCTAAATTCCATATATGTGAGCTTGGTAACTTTTGAAAAACATACATTATCTTTTTGTCTGCATACCTGTTTAAATGCAGTATACATGAAAAACCTTTTTGTAAATACCCTGAATACCCAACAGAAAAATCTTTAAATATGAGGATCAAAATACATATGCTCTAAGTAAGAAAGAACGAATACTATTCTTTGTTTTCATTGCATCTTTAAGCTCATTTAGCCTAGGAAGACATATGCAGTTTAATCCTACACCTTGTAAAAAATATAGATTGGAATGCATACACTCTAGACTTGTATCTACAAGTAGATACTCTATTAAAAGTATCTCTACTCTATTAAAAGTAGAGTTTCTGTTGTGCTCTCAAGGAACTTATATTCTGAGATGAAACAAGTTAGAGGTTGACATCTTTAAACTAGAGTTAGAAGCAGTCAGTTGTAAACATCCCACCTAGGTAAGTGCAGCACCAGAAGGGGGTGTGGCCAGCCTGCCCACATTGCCCATGGCCCTTGTCCAGGCGTAGAACTGAAAATGAAGAAAAGTCTTCAACATGAAGGAATTTTGAACCCTGATTAGACCCATGCATATTGGCTACTTTGAGAGCTAGAAGAGTGGTCCAACTTGAGGTTCTAGTCTCTGCTCTGTTTGCTGACCTCTACTGCTCTGGGTCAGCCAGGTGAAGAGAAAGACAAAACAAACTGGGAAGGAGCAAGATGTCCAGTGTGAAGAGGGCTGATACCTTAGACCAAGCAGTGTTCCAACTCATCCTATTCTGTATGTCACCCACGTTGGTTCCATCTGCTGGACAGCCCAGCATCCCTGAGATGCATCTTGTACGTGGGCCTAACAGCAGACATACTGAGAAGATTGGCACATGAGCTGCAGCCAATCACAGAAGTCCACCAGGGGCACCTGCTTAACAAAGAGATGTTCTAATAATCATTTTGGACTCTCCTTGGGCCAAAACTATGAGCCTTAGTGATGCCCAGTCATTACTCTTAGTCTCAAATAAAGCAAATTGATGGTCACATCCAATCACAGTTCTTTCAGCATCAAGAATACTGACAGGCAGAGAGAGATTAAGCCCACACAACCTAGAAACAAAGAGACTTTGAGTGAGAGTTCACTGAGTTTTCTGTTTTTCCCTTTTTTTTTTTAAATTTTCCTTAGTTTATTGTGTTGGTTTTGCCATACATTGACATGAATCTGCCATGGGTATACATATGTTCCTCTCTGGGATGACCCAGAGAGAGGGAATCAGGAGGGAGGAGGGAGGAGGGAGGGGGGTTCTGGAAGGGGAACATATGTTTTTCCCTTCTTCAGTATAGCTTATCTTCTTAAAAGTGGACCTGATAGAGATTGCTTTATATTCAGATTTTTTTTGTTATTGTTTTCTCCAAATATGTAACATATGCAAAGGTAACTCTGCCTTTGAATATATGCTCAGAATCATTTCAGGGTAAAACTTGCCTAGAAGAGAATGGAAACAAGAACTCTAGCTGCTTTGATTAATCCATTAACAGATCAATGATGGAAAATAAAACATTTTAGCAACCTGATTTGCAAATACCTACTAAATGAAAATGGTTTTCCCTTGTGGCTCAGCTGGTAAAGAATCTGCCTGCAATGCAGGAGACCTCAGTTAGATCCCTGGGTTGGGAAGATCCCCTGAAGAAGGGAAAGGCTAGCCACTCCAGTATTCTGGCCTGGAGAATTCCATGGACTGTATAGTCCATGGGGTCCCAAAGAGTCAGACACAACTGAGTGACTTTCACTCTTGCTAGATGAAGATAACCCATGTAACAGCTGTGTTCTGAAACTTGCCGGGAAGGCAGTTAAATAAAGAGACCTCAGAGTGGCTTCTTAATGTCATGTTCAGGCTCCTCCCTAATAAACAAAATTTCCTGGGAATCTCTAGATAGTGGTACAGATTAGAAGAAATGGAGATACAGCAGTTTTAACTATACTTTGCTAACAGAAACACTTTGTAATTACAACAGTAAACATCTATTGACCTCTCGATTTTACTGCCTTAGGTTCTGCTTTAATAAATACCTTTTTGCAAATTTGAATATGAAAAGGCATTGTTTACATAGATAGTTATAAAGGACCTCAGATATTATACTAATTATGTTTGCTGATTTCCATTTCTCTGAGAAGTACCCCCTCATCCTCACTAGCATTTCCCATTCTATACTGGAAAAGACATTAGGTTGCTAAAAGTTTATTCTAATCAATAGTAGTCTAATGAAATCATTATACTTCTGTGTTTATATTCCGTAGTTATAGAAATAACTGTGATTAAGAATGTTTGTATTGGAGTATATCTATTTCAATGTTTCTTTTGCTTGTCTCCCATTTTCCTTCTTACAGATTTTTAAAAGCATTGGTTCTGATGAGACCGTGCAAGGGCAAGGAAGTCGGAGGCTCATCAGCTTTTCTCTCTCAGGTATGTTTTGCTCATCTTAAGGCCTTTGTGAAGAAAACAAGAATGTCAGTCAGCCATCAGGAGACGTCTTCAGTTTGACTCTTGCCTAGAAGTTACTCAACCTCTTGCCTCAACCCCTCCATCTGTAAAACAAAATTTTATAATATATTTTAAAATTCCCCTTGACCTCATAAATACTCTGGAGAGTTCAGTAAGGAATAGGTGCATTCCTTAGATGAGATGAAATGATGAGAAGCTACTGTTCTACTTTTCCTCCATTGCTAAATAGCAGTAATTGAGAACTTATAAGGTGGAGGTAGGGAAAATCTGAGATAAGAAGCAGCTAGCAGATCACATGAAATCCAGTTGGCAAAATGGATAATAACTGAACTGCTCAAAACAATGCATCTGTGGAAAGAGCAGGGAAGTCCAAATAAAGCCTGTAATTTTGTTAATCATATCTAATTAATAGTTAAGAGTCATTTAATTTTTTTAGTTTTCATCATGTACCATAGTTCTGGAACATGTTATTAGGGAAATTGGCTAAATCTTCTTTAAATAGTTTCAGAATTAAAAATATAAATAAAAACTGAATTGCTCTAGCAAAAATTATATAGAAAGTTCAGAGCCCCATTCACTCAATTTTACTCAAAGTGGTCTTTGCAAAGACACAATGGCATGAAGCTTTAGAACTCTATCAAGCCCAGTTTGAAAACTATTGCTTTAGCTCATTGTCAAACCAACAAATGGTTTGCAGGCCATTAATGTCAGAGATCTGAGATCAGAGAAATGAATGAGTGTTCATGAGTGTCCTTGGAAGATGAACAGTCAGCTAGGGCTTTTCATGTCTAAGTGAGCCCCCAGTAAAGCAAACATGTGTCTAAAGATCCACTGATAAGTGATAATAACAAGGTTAATATACAAAAAGTCAGTCACTTTCCTATCTACCACAATGAATAAATGGAATTTAAATTAAAAGCACAAATCTATTTATATTTAACACCTCCCCAAATGAAGTCCTTAGGTATAAATCTAACAAAATATGTATAAGCTATTTATAAGGAAAACTATAAAACTCTAATGAATTAAATCAAAGAGCTGAATAAATGGAGATATATTCCATGTTCATGGATAGGAAGACTTAATAGTGTAAGGATGTCAGTTCTTCCCAAACTGATCTGTAGAATCAGTGTAATCCCAACCAAAACTCGAAGTCATTTTGTGAAAACTGACAAATTGATTTCTAAAATATATAAGGAAAACCAAAGACCCAGAACATCCAACACAATGTCTAAGGGGAATATCAAAGTTGGAGGATCGATGCTTCCCAACTTCAAGACTAACATTAAAACTGCAGTAATCAAGACAGTGTGGTACTTGTGATTAAAAAAAAAAAAAGAAAAACAGAAAAATAGATAAGTGGAATAGACTAGAGTACCCAGACATAGTCCCCCATATAGTCAGTTGATCTTGGAAAGATGAGCAGAGGCAATACAGTTGAGCAAAATAGTCCCTTCCACAAGTGGTACTGGAACAACTGGACATCCACATGCAAAAAATAAATAAATAAATAGAATCATGACACAGACCTGTATGCCCTTCAAAAAATTAACTCAAAATGGACACAGACCTAAGTGTAAACCACAAAACTGTAAAACTCATAGAAGATAACATAGGAGAAAGCCTAAATGACCTTGGGTAGGGTTGTGCTTTTTTAGATACAACACCAAAGGCATAATGCATGAAAGAAAAAATCATAAGATGGACTTCATTAAAATTAAAAACTTTTGCTCTGCAAAAGACAAGGTCAAGGGAATAAGAAGACAAGCCACAGACTCAGAGAAAATATTTGAAAAAGACACATCTGATAAAGTACAGTTAATCCAAAATATACAGTGGCTGCCTCAAAGAAAGCTAAAAAGGTCATCAAATCTATAACTAAGCAAAACCTACAAATTATCAAAGAAGTTAACTAGATGCTCATCATATGCAGGTATAAAAGTAAGGATGAGGATTCTAACAACCAAACTAACTAAAGATGGACAATACCAGGGCTACAAACAACTTAGTCATGTACCTCAAAAATGTGTGGAGAATGGATTCTACCTTAAAAAAAAAAGTTGAAAGACATAACACTCAAAAGGAAAAAAGAAATATTTTGTCACAAATATCTACTGAGGAGAAGTAAAGGATGTATCACTCATCTGCTTGTACACTCTATAAAATACAGGAAAGTGTGGAATCTATCAAGTAAGAAATCTAGGATGAAGAAAAATGATAAGGGAGGTCTTTGATGTTCTTTGAAGCTAAAAGAAAGTCAAGTGTATTTGTTTCCTATTGCTGCTGTAACAAATTACCATTAAGTTAGTGGCTTGAAAAACTACACATGTATTCATACAGTTCTGGAGATCTGTAATGAATCTTAAGGGACGAAAATCAAGGTGTCAACAGGCAGGGCTGGTTCCCTTCTGGGAACCCTTCTGGGATCTCCTAGGAAGAATATGCTCATCTCTTTCAGATTCTGATGTCTGTTACGCATGTTTTGGCTCATGGCTATATCACTCCAGTCTGCTTCTGGTGTCACATTACTTCTTGTTTCACTCCTCCTTCCTCCACTTTATAAGGACTCTTATAATTACACTGGATCTCTCTATCTCAATAAATAGTCTTCAGCATGTCTGCAAAGTCCCTTCTACTGTGTAAGGTGACATATCCACAGATTCCAGGAATTAGGTCATGGTCATCTGTGTGAGACCACTTTTCTGTCTATTATAGTCAGGGAGAGATTTAAAATAAATTCTGAAAGGTACAGTCATAGAATTCAAAGTGAGCTTTGAGAGATTTTAGAAAGAAGCGAAGAGCATACTCACCACTATATTATTAAAATCAATGCTATGGTAGACCGACTTGAGATTCTTTCATCGGAAACATAGAAGAGCCAGACTTTAAAAAGATAAGGAAGTAAAAAGATGGATGACAAATACAGAGCAATGCATAGATAATTGATGTTTCTGATGAAGAGATCAGAACAAATAATAATAGCAGAAAGATTTCTTGAGCTGGATATAATTTTGCATCTTTAAATTTGACTATCACATACTAAAAAAAAAAGTATGTGCAGAGAGCACATCTCGACAAATGCCTTTTTTTTTTTTAAGAAATTTTCAAATGCAAACAGAGTAGCCATCTGAGTGGAGAAAGCATGATACAAAAGGATAAACCTCATGTTAATTTCAGACTTGTCTGAATGCTAAAATCATGAAGCAAAGGCTACAGAACTTTAAGGGTAGCATGCTTTAGCTGAGGATTTCTGTGCCTACCAGATTGTCATTTATGTGAGAAGGCAAGAGAAATATATCCTCAGGTTTCCACATCTCATCTTATCTGAGAGTAATATGTGAATATCCACTGCAGTATACAGAGAGATTAAAAAAAAAAAACAACAACACCTCAAGAACTGGAGATACTGCATATGATTGGACTGCTTTTCTTTTTAGGATATAAAATGAGAAATAAGCAGAAACATAGATCATGGAAAATTTCAAGAATACAGTAGACATGGCAAAGCAAGGTTGTTTATGCAAATGTTTTACTTTTCAAATCTGTTTATATATTCAGTTTTTACCACTTCTTGGTGGTAGTAAATTTCCTATGTAACTGTTATCCCTTTAATTTTCAAAGAATTAACACTGCAACCTCAACAAATTACAAATGCAAATGAAGAGTTTCTTCCACAAGTATTAGAGACAATTTAAACATTCAAAATTATCACAGAGTCAAATAATAAAATACCATACACTCTTAAGAATTATGTATACAAAGTGTTCTAAAAGACATGGGACCAGACATTTTATTATATAATCCAGGCAAAAGAAAAAATTTAGGAGAAATGTTTGTGTGTATACAGTATGGTCTCAACTATGCAAATTAGTGAAAGACAATAAAGAAAAAATCTAGCAATGGCTGCCACTAGGCAGTACAATTTGAAATAATTTTAAAATTCTGTTTCTTTTCCTTCTGTATTTAAAAATGTTATAATAACTGTGTATCATTTTTATCATCAGAACAAAAAACTAATACAGGAAAAGTGGAGGAAAAGCAAATATTTTCCTATTAATGTATCCTTTACTTTTGGAAAGTCATAAAACTCAATGTATTATACACATCCATTCCAACAATCTCAGAGTTGAAGAAATTGAGACCTGAAAAAGTTACATCAATTTTATAAAGTTATAAAGCTCAATAGTGAGTGTTCCAGAACTAAAGTCTGAATATACTGACTCCCAGTGGAGCATTCCTAATTAACTCCTTAATACAGCAGTTTTCGAACATTTTACTCTGTGAAACACATATTTTAATAAGTATACAAATCGAACTTAAAACTATAAAAGCTCACTGGAGGACATGAAATGAGGCATGAAAATATGAAGCAACATGCTCCTAAGGATTAAGTTCCTATTTCTCACAAAATTAATCTATAAATTTAATGCAATTCTGATCAAAATCCCAATTCTTTGGAGGCAGCTTTTTAAAAATTAATAAGATTAATCTGGAGGAATAAATGTATGAGTGGTAAAGAAAGATGTTTTATTTTGGACAAAAAAACAAGAACAATGAAGTATAACTAGACTTATCAGGTATCAAACATGTGGTAAAAATATATTATGCAGATTTAGACAAGTTGTTTGATGGAAGAGAATTTTTTTAAGAGACACATTTATACATAAGAATTTGACCCATGCCAAAGTTGGAATTTTTATAAAAAGGCAGCATCACATATTGGTTAAAAACACAGACTTTGGAAACAAAGAGGCAGGTTCAAATTTCATTTCTGACATTGACCAACTGTAAAAACCTGTTCAAGTTACTTAACTCAGAAATCTCTATATTTTCTTCCTCAAACTAGTGATACAATAACTACTTTGTAGAGTCTGTGGTTAGTATTAGATCAGATTATATATTTGAAGGGCATAGAATGGTCCCCAGAATTTAGTAACTAATCAATAAATGGCCAGCAGTAGTGGTGGAGGTGATGAAGGCGATGATAGTCATATTATTTTATGGTGAATAAATCTATATGTCTATCACATTCTCGGCCATTGTCCACAATACCACCTCCCAGAAATGATGATTCAGTAGGAGAACTCATGAGTATTGTCATACTCATGACTATAAAATATTAAAAAGAGAAAAAACAAATTGCAAAGAAAAAAGGTACCTGGGATGAAATCTGGAAGAAACCAGGTGCAAATTTCCAAGAGTCCTCTCCCATTGGAGTCATACAGCTTGGATTTATTTTCCCCAGCAACAAGTTATGATAAAAATATAAATTATTATATCAAAAAAAATTTTAGTCACTCAGTCTGACTTTTTAGTCATTTTAGTCTGACTCTTTGCAACCCCATGGGCTATAGCCCACCAGCCTCCTCTGTCTATGGAATTCTCCAGGCAACAATACTGGAGTGGATTTCCATTCCCTTCTCCAGGGGATTCTCCTGATTCAGGGATCAAAACCAGGTCTCCCACACTACAGGCAGATTCTTTACTTTCTGAGCCACCAGGGAAACAAGGAAGCTCAATAAAGATTCAGAGCCCAAGGTTTTCACTGGGGGCTACTCATGTGGCCAGATTCCTCCTGGGACCTACCAAAATCCAAGACTCCCAGAGGAAAGCAGGTGTTCAGTGTAAACAAGGTAGTTTGCACTAACTCTTGGGGCACAGAGATGAGATGAGTTCTTATCAGTTCTGAGATATGAGAACCCTCCTGATACTAGCGAAAGATCAACCCTGCAAACAGACTTTTCTAAGGAGAGAAGACTCAAGCTGTCACACATTTCTCTGGATGATACCTGAGTTTTGCAAATTTCTGTGATGTTCATATTTTCTAACCTTTATTCCACCTTACAGCAGTATATTATAATGCAAGAGTGGAAGAACAGTTTTGTTACAGAGTTAAAGTATCATTTAACTAAATTCACATAAAAGCTTCTGTACTTTTTTCCATCAGTGACAAATTCCTCCAAACACCTCACAACTTATACCATACTTGAGAATCAATCCGATGTATTTTTACCTTTTTCTTTCACTTATACAGTTGGATGGAATCACTGACTTAATGGACATGAGCTTGAGCAAACTTTAGGAGCTAGTGATGGACAGGGAAGCCTGGCATGCTGCAGTCCATGGAGTCGCAAAGAGTTGAACATGACTGAGCTGAACTTCTGTACTTTTTTCCATCAGTGAAAAATTCCTCCAAACACCTTGCAACTTATACCACACTTGAGAATCAATCCAACATATTTTTAACTGTTTCTTTTGCTTATGTATAAGTAGGAACAATATTTGGGAAAATACTTTAATAATACAAAATTTTTAATATTTTTGATACTATAAATTTATTTCCAATAAATATAAGATGATTTCAGATTGTCACAGATCAGCCATAAACCACTATCACTTCTCTCTCCCCACTACACACAGCATGAAATTATACATGATCAGATACTTTCAATTACATGAAATGGCTCAGTTTTCAAAGCCTTTCCTCCTGACAGCATGGTCTCTCCTCAGAACTCTCCTCACTGAAATAACATTAGTTCCATGGAGGCCATGATTTTTTTCTTTCCTCCAATACCCCTGCTCTTCACTCTTTTAATCTTCATCTTTCTCTTTTTTCTCCTAATTCCCTCTCTTCTTACTCAGTGAAGATCCTATTTACTGTGAGACTAGAGCCCTTGTTTTTCTGTCTCCACTTTGAAGGAAAATTTTCACCTAGACCCACTGAATTTTCCAAGATGGATTTCCTCCCTCAGTGTGCACCCAGGTTTCCTGAAGTAACCCTCAGCCTCATCCCAACCTGCCTGAGGAGCGCCAGAAGTCCAAAACAGAAAGGGTCAACAGCCCTCTCTTGAAAAGCATAGTCACCACAATGCCAGTATTGTATATTACAGGCAGTTCGTAAGACATATGTTAAACCAATTTAATATACATCAGTAAATGTTCCATGTAATGGGTTCTGGAGACACATCAGTGCATATTTTGTAATGGGGTGAACAATGGTGTTCAAGACTGAAAATTTTTTCGTGTTTCAGATGGACTCTTCTCCTAGTGTGAAACCTAATATAATCTTTTGAGCCTTCTCTGATGGCTCAGATAGTAAAAAAAATCTGCCTGCAATGCGGGAGACCCAAGTTTGATCCCTGAGTCAAGAAGATCCCCTGGAGAAGGAAATGGCTACCCACTCCAGTATTCTTACCTGGAGAATTCCACGGACAGATAATCTTTAACCTTGCTAAAGCACATAAAATTGAAACATCCTCTATTTTACAGATTTCCAGGCCATGGGGTTGAAGAAAGGGATGTTTTTCAACCCAGACCCTTACCTGAAGATTTCTATTCAGCCTGGGAAGCACAGCATCTTTCCAGCCCTCCCCCACCACGGACAGGAGAGGCGATCCAAAATCATTGGCAACACTGTGAACCCCATCTGGCAGGCCGAGGTGAGTGCCCGGGCCCTGAAAAAGGGGTTTAAATGGCAAAGCAAAGTGACTGACCATGAAGCCCACATGCTACTCCCTCCCTTCTTGGAGCCCCAAACTCTTCTGCTGAGTTCATGGTTCTCTTGGTCCTAGAATGGGACCATGTTTTCTTTGGGTTGTAACTCCTAGGGTTTTTTTTTTTTTTTTTAAGTGGGTGAAGTGGAATTTTTTTGTATTTATTTTATTTTAATTTTTATTGGAGTATAGTTGATTTACAATGTTGTGTTATAGAAAAGTGAATCAAGTACATAGCAAGAATATAGCAAAGTGAATCAGTTATACATATATCCACTCTTTTTTAGATTCTTTTTCTATACAGGCCATTTGAGTATTGAGTAGAGTTCCCTGTGGTAAACAGTAAGTCGTTATTAGTTATCTATTTTACAGCTCAGACGGTAAAGCATCTGCCTACAATGTGGGAGACCCAGGTTCAATCCCTGGGTCGGGAAGGTCCCCTAGAGAAGGAAATGGCAACCCACTCCAGTATTCATGCCTGGAAAATCCCATGGATGGAGGAGCCTGGTGGGCTACAGTTCATGGGGTCGCAAAGAGTCGGACACGAGTGAGAGACTTCGCTTTCACTTTTAGTGTGTATATGTCAGTCCCAATCTCCCAGTTTATCCCTCTGCCCTTACCCCCTGGTAACCATAAATTTGTTTTCTATGTTTATGACTCTGCTTCTGTTTTGTAGATAAGCTCATTCATCCATGTTACTGCAAATGGCATTATTTCTTCCTTTTTTATGGCTGAGTAATACTATATTGTATGCATGTAATGCATTTTCTTTGTTCTATATATACATTTTATTTATTTCTCTGTTGATGGGCATTTAAGTTGTTTCCATGTCTTGGTGGGTACTGGAACCAGTGCCCCAGCATACGAGGGGATGACTGTAATAGCCTCTTCATCTGATTTTGAGCCTGCACCTGAAAGCAGAACACCCTCTCTCTGCCTTTGTGTGGGAATACGAAGAAATGCATTTGATCCAAGCATTCTCACACATTTCCCACATATGTGGTCCTTAAGTGAGAGTGACAAATTTAAACTGTGTCTGTCTGGACCAGTTCCAAAGATTCTGACACTGTCAGGTTCCTGGGGACAGGTAAAACAATAAGCCCTAGAATAACACTGGGGTTGCATACTATTTGATTTAAATAGGTATAAATTTAAATAGATTTAAATCATTCACACCATCTTCCTGATTTGCATGGTGCTAGGCAACTTGCTGGAGCTTTGAATAGTTTGTTTCATCTGATTAAGGTGATTTTCTTCTCCTACATGTGTCTCCTCTGCCAACTGGGAGGGAGGAGGTTCTTCAACAAGGCCTCATCTGGCTCTGCCTCATAGTGGCTAAGTCTTGTCCAAGAGAACTAGCAGAAAGTTGTCACTCCATTGACTGCCTAGCTCCCTTCTTTAGCTCGAGGGGATAATCTGCAAACTGCATGGCTTAGGGAACAGGGAGGCTTAGGACATGAAAGTGCCGCAATATAATGTAGGAGTTAAAAGTATAGCTTTGCAGTGACACAGACCTTGGTTCAAATCCAAGCTTGGCCAGTTATTAGTTGTGTAACTTTGAGAAATCAGTTATCCCCAATCTGAGCATCAGATTATCTTTATCAGGCTGGTGGTGATGGATCCTAGGCACTCACTTTGGGCAGTATTCTTTTTTTTATTCTTCAAAGTAGATCATCTCTGATACAGAACTTTCAAGCATCCTTGACAAGAAAGTGTAGATATCTGGGGACAAAGATTTTTCACTTTGTGCTTCCTAGGCTTAATTAGGCTTTATAGGGGCTTCCCAAGTGGCGCAGTGGTAAAGAATCCACCTGCCAACATAGGAGATGCAAGACATGTTGGTTCGAGTCTGGGGTTGGGAAGATCCCCTGAAGTTGGAAATGGCAACCCACTCCAATATTCTTGCCTGGAAAATTCCATGGACAAAGGAACCCGGTAGGCTACAATCCATGGAGTCACAAAGAGTAGGAGATGTCTAAGCACCGCACTCACTTTATAGAAGGTGACCATAAGGGAAATAGAGTTGTATTTGAACTTCTTACTACTTTGGTTATCAGTAGACTGAAAGCACTCACAGTGCCATTAGCATGGAGTCATGAATCAAATTATTTGTTCCTACGTGCCTGGCTATTCTTGGCAGTTATTTATGGACTTCTCCCTACATTCCTGGGAATACAAGATGCCACAGAAATTTATAGCACACGAAAAGAAAAAAGCCTCTTTCTTCTGAAGAACTTTAGAGCAGCTTATACTAAGACCTTCAGTCATAAAGATATTATAAGTCTCAAAGAGCATTTATAAAATCCAGCACCATCAGAATATGTTTTGGCTAAAAATGTCAACTAGTTTCACTTTAGGTTCTGAAACTATTTCTGAATCTGTAGTTCAGGTTTATTTTGCTCTTCGAGGACACAGCAAACTCTCACTCTTCCTCTGCTCTTGACCTACTCGGGTCTTTCCAGCATACTATGGCAAAGGTTTGCATCCCAAAATAAGTTCTACCACATGTCTCCCTCACAAGGCTCAGATTGAGCTTGTTTCACTTGCTTTCTCAAGTTAACCAGAAGAATAACTTGCTGAGCTGTGATTTAAAACAGTGTGGTTTGTGTTACTGCAAAGCTGTATTCTCAAAGCCCCTAAATGAGTTTAGAGTTCCCAGTACTCAAATATGGATGTCTCAGCCCCAGTGGAGAATATTTGAGGCCTTCGATGACCCAGCATTGCTTACCACTTGTGTCAGTTAGGAATGCCTCTGGCTCTGAACGAGAGAAAGCCTGGCCAGCTGTGATATTTCTCACAAACAGGAAGTCCAGAGGGAGGTGTGCAGGCGGTACAGCTACTGAGCACAGCCCCCAGGGACCTGAGCTTTCTGGGTATTCCTACTGTACCTCAGCAGATGGCTCTCCTCTTCCTGTCTGAGAGCTTCAAACCCAAGTTTCAGATTTGAAGCAAAAAAAAAAAGAAACTTTCTTCTTGAAAGGCTTTCAATTTTTATCCTGTAGGAGAAGCCCTTTTCAGCAAAAGCCCTTTTAACTGTTACAGGACCTCACCTGTTTGGGAAGATCTAATGTTTCACTTCCCAGACTCCAACAGGGAGGGCAAGGGAAGAGGCAGTGAACATGGGTGCTGAATAAACTGGTTTATAGTGTCCACAGTGTGCTTCAGTTGTAGTTTCTAGAACCTTTCATCTCTGACACTATACTGAGGTCACTCTCAGTGGCTGCTTTCACATGGCTGCATAAATCATGTCTTTGCTTACATCTGCCTAAAATGTACATCCTCAACTAATGCAACCAGTGACTCCTGCTTATCCATAGATTCTCAGCTAAAATACCACCTCCTGCCTGGTACCCTCTCCTAGGCCTCAGAAGGAAAGTGCTCCATCCTCTGCTCCTTTGTCCAGACTTCTACCAGAATATCTTTTATTTGTACAGCTGTCTTCCTCATGAGACTTTGAGCTCTTCAAGGAAAGAAATCCTGTCCAATTTATCTTGATACCCCCAGTTCCCAGAGCCTAATCCTGGTAGTTTCTATAGGGCTTACTATGCCAAACCATGTTCTAAATGTGTTATATAATTAACTCATTTCATCCTCATAACAACCCTCCAAGATATGTAATATTGTTATTCCCATTGATGAAGAAACCAAGACACAAAGAAGTTAAGTGATATTCCTAAGATCATACAGCTGGTAAATGACAGAACCAGAATCTGAACCAATTCAGAGCCTTATGTTGATCAGTTTTGTGCATAGGTGGTTGTGAATAAAATCTGGAGAAAGTATCTATAACTTGTATCAGATACTCAGAATGATCATTATACGTCCTCTTATTTTAGGTGAAAAAAATCAGTTGACGTCAACAGCATTGAGTGATAAGGCCAAAGTCAATTATCAAAAGCTTAAATTGTTCTTTCCAGCTAATCATATGAATGCCTACTTCTGGAGAATAAGTTTGAAGGATAAATGAATTTTTTAATATGGGGAAAGCAAGGTGAAGTTCTCATGGTTGATTATTCATTCATTTAAGAAATTTTTATTGTGCATCTACTTTGTAATAGAAGTTGAAGTGGCAAGAAGGACACAAAAGTGATTGATATATAAGACCCCATAGGCACGTGGAAGGAAACAATACAGTGAAATAAATGTCCTAATCAAGGTGTGGACAGAATGCTGCAAAGCACTGAGGGAAGACCTCATAGAGGAGGGTGCACTCTTGGACTTGGGTCTTGACAAGTGGTAGGACTTTTGGGGGGAAAGGGAGGGCATTCCAGGTGCATATGCAAAGGTACCAATACATTCAGAAACACTTAGGGGGTAGCTCTGAAATATCTCATGGGTGTAGCTTGTGGTGTGCATGGATGTGAGATGGCAACTGAGCTGGGTTTACTTTAATCACACACATTGTGTGGTTTCCTGATTTCCTTACAAGTGGAAGCTAATGTTGGTTTCTGGGTCTCACATTGCAACCCATGGTGAGTAAAATGAAGATTCCTTGCTCCTACTGGATTTATGCAAGTCAGTAAATCTCTATGCAAGAAGATAAATAAGGACCAAGTGTCCTAGTTTCTGTATTTGCTGATTAACATTCCAGCGATGTTCAGTGAGAAATAATTGATGTTGCTTGCAGTTAAGAGCAAGAATACCCTTTAACATGTAGTTTAAATGCTAAATTTATTTCTATGATTAATGTTTCATTAAAGTCTTATGTGATTTTTTCAAATTTATGCAAGTTCAAACGTGAAACATATTTTTGTTGATTAAAACATGCTAAATCTTAGAAAAATTAAAGTTACAATCAGAATTTTTAAATGAGGGAAAGCGGAGAGAAATAGATATTAAGGATAGTGCAGACTAAAAAAATTAAAAAGAAGACTTCCAAGTTGATTGATTTATCTCCTCTTTTTTTATTATTATTACTGTAATTAGAAATGTTTTTTCACCCTGGGGACACTCTCCTTGATTTTTAGGTCTGTTTACTTTCCAGGATGGATATAATGAGCATTTATAAGATTATAACTTCACAGAGAAGTTAAACAGAAACAGCAGCAACTAATGAGTTTTGGGTTATCTATTCCACATCCTTATATACAGAGTTACTTCTACCTCTAAATAAAACAAGGAATTCCTAAAAGTGGAGTCTCAGAAATATCAAGCAGGTTGAGCAGATAATTGGGCCTGGGGCCCTGGTACCCAGTCTCTCTGCTTCTACCCTCAAAGCTGGGTTAATTAATCCCCTTACTACTCCAATCTGGTTCACAAGAATAGAGGATTAGAAGCCAAGTAACCTTAAGGCTTCCCTGGTGGCTCAGATGGTAAAGCGTCTGCCTACAATGTGGGAGACCCGGGTTTGATCCCTGGGTCAGGAAGATCCTCTGGAGAAGGAAATGGCAACCCACTCCAGTACTCTTGCCTGGAAAATCCCATGAATGGAGGAGCCTGGTAGGCTATAGTCCATGGGGTCACAAAGAGTCAGACACGACTGAGCTACTTCACTTTCACTTCCTTTCTTTTCAACCTGAAGGAAACACCATCTTATAATATGACGTCTCTGATGGAGTAGAGCTGCCTTAGATTGCTGTGCTCCAGGAAGGCCTCTCTGAGTTGCTGTCATGTGAACTGAGAAGCCAGACATATGAAGAACTGGTTGGTTGTTCGTCTCAGACAGAGGAAGCAACCAGTGTGAAGTCCTGGGTGTAATGAGCTTGCATGTCTAAGCAGCAGGAAGGTCACCATGGCAGGAGGATGTCAAGTTTGGAAGGGATAGGGTCAGGTATAAGATGAAGTGTCAGAGAGAGGCAGGGAAGTGATTGGGGTTTTATTGTAAATGTGGTAAGAAGCAACTGGAGGAGAGAAGCATCTGATTAAAATTTTGTAAAAATTGCCCTGCTTTAATGCAGACAATCTGTGGAATGAATTATAAAGAGACTGAGATGAAAGCAGTTGATTTCGCTTCTGGCTCTCATGGAGCAGCATGTGACACACTAACACAAAACAGTGAGAAAGGCCAGTTAAAAGACAAAAATTAAAAAGTGGTGATGACCTATGAGAATGGTTTAAACAATTAGAACTCATATGGTTAAAATCCTGGAGAGAGGAATTGCGAGTGAGCCAACTTTCTGCTACTACTTTTTAAAAGAGGAATAAGGTAGGCAAAAGGCTACTGAAGGTTTAAGAGGAGTTTGATGTAATCTCATGGTACTGAAAAGACAAACTAGGAGTTCTGGATCCTCCAAGGAGGAGGTGACCTAGAAAACCCCAGATTCTTAGGTGGACCTCTGGCTGGCTAAGTATATGATCTGTATGTGCTCAGTTGCTCAGTTGTATCTGATTCTTTGCGACTGGGACCCACTAGGCACCTCTGTCATGGGGATTCTCCAGGCAGGAATACTGGAGTGGGTTACCATGCCTCCCTCCAAGGGATCTTCTCAAGCCAGAGATTGAACCCAGGTCTCTTGCATTGCAGGTGGATTCTTTACCGACTGGGCCATTAGTGAAGCCCAAGAATACTGGAGAGGGTTGCCTATCCCTTCTCCAGGGGATCTTTCCAACCCAGGAATTGAACTGGGGTCTCCTGCATTGCAGATATATTCTTTACCAGCTGAGCTACCAGGGAAACCCATAAGTATATGATCAGAGTCAACCTATGGTAGAAAACTTGAAGACAGCTCAAACGACTCAGTCAGTCTCTTATTAAATAACATAATCTGACCCCAGTAACAATAAAAACAAACACATGGAGGCTTATTATTGGAGTTTTTTAAACATAGATTTTAAATACTTTGTATATGTTTTCAAACTTAAAAAGCTAGACATAGACAATAAAAAGATAAATATAAAATGTCTACTGCCTTGAAAATTAAGCAAAAAATACTCCTTAAAAATCTATGAGTCAAAGGAGAAATCACAACAAAACTAATTTTAAAAAATATTTTGAACTCATTATTTAAGTGATAATGAGCATATGACATACCTAAACTTGCAGGATGCAGCTAAATTAGAAAAGAGCTGAATATCAGTGCTCTGAGTTCACATATGAATAAGCTACAAAATTAAGATCAAATCAAACAAAAAGAGAGCAGAGGGAAATATACTAGTATAATGAAGATAAATGCAAAAATCACTGAATTAGAAGACAAATACATAATATAGAAAATTAACAAAATTCAAAATGTAGTGTTCTTATATTTATTTTAAAAATAAGTGTATATTATAGTGTTTATGCTAATAAATTTGAATGGAAAATTGCTAGATCAACATATCTTATTGAACTTACACAACAATAAATAGAAATGCTGAATAGTCTATTAAGGAACTTGAGTATGTAATTTAAAAACCTTTCCACAAGGAAATTTCTAAGAATCGGCAGAATCGGCACTGTTGAAATATCCCAGACATTTATGGAAATAACAATAATCTTGTACAAATTCTTCCAAGGAAAATAAATTTGTTTTATGAGACAAACTTGTGTTATATAACCAGCAAAACTTTGATACCAAAATCTTACAAGGTCAATACAAGAAAGGCAAATTACATTCCAAACTCTCATGAAAATCTGTGCAATTATCCTAAACAAAACATTGGCTGATTGAATCCAGGAACATAAAAAGGCTAATACCTTACCAAAGTGTGTTTATTCTAAGAATATTAAAAGCTCAATTCATGTAGCAGTTTTTCTCTGGCACCAGTGTTGCCATCATTTGCTGAACTCCAGCTGAACAAGAAATGGAGTAACTAGTTCTCTCTGTTATGATTTGTACTAGGCTTCCTACAAATCTGACAGTGGTAAAACACCCAGGAAGCAATTAGACACAAAACTTGTTCACAGGAGTGTGCCACCATTACCAGAAGTTCATGTAATTTGTAGTTCATGAACTTCCCTCCAGTGTCTGGTATATATCTACGTAGGATTTCAGAAAGATCTCCAATTCCTGATCACTGCTGTTGATTTCTTGTTCAGGGTCATGAAGCTGTATGTGCTCCACCATGTGTAACAATTATGCCAAATGATATCTAGTTAGCAAAATTGCATATGGATAATGTGCTTAAAATCTCCCATAATGGTAAACATTTCGTTATCTAACAAAACAACAAAAATCTTCCTGTTACTGGTAATTGTGAGTATCAGAATTTTTTTGTGAAGTATCTAACTGCAAATAGAAAAGCAGTGCACAGATGCAGGTTTTGGCATTATAAGGGTTTGTTTTTGTTTTGTTTTGTTTTTGGTTTTAATCCTCCTTTCATGATAATTTTTATCTTTATTAAGAAATAACTTACATAAATACAATTTTTTACATACAAGTGAAAAAACTGCATTTATTTAAAACTGTTTAAGTTTTGACAATTTTATGTATGTGGTAGTTGCTCAGTCATGTCCAACTCTTGTGCCCTCATGGAGTATAACCCATTAGCCTCCTCTGTCCATGGGATTCTCCAGGCAAAAATGCTGAAGTGGGTAGCCATTTGCTTCTCTAGGGAATCTTCCCAACCCAGGGATTGAACTCTGGGCTCCTGCATTGCAAGGCAGATTCTTTACCAACTGAGCCACCAAGGAAACCCAGTTTGTTCTTTTTGCTGCAAGTACCATTCAATTGTATGGCTATGCCACATATTGTTTATACACTTACCTGCTTGATAGACATTCAGACTGTTTCCAGATATTGACTATTGTGAACAAAGCTGCTATGAGTATGCAGGTACAAGGCTTCTTTCTCTCAAGAACTACCAAGAAGTGGAATGGCTGGATCATTTTAGTGGGTGAAAACTGCCAAAAAGTTTTCAGTGTGGTTGCACCAGTTCATATTCCCACCAGCAGTGTTTGAGAGTTTCAGTTATTCTGTGTCCTCATAAACACTTGGTATTCTTTCTTAATTTTAGCTATTCTAGTAGATGTTAAATGGTAACTTAATGTGGTTTTATTTTGTATTTCTGTGATGATTAATGGTATTAAGCATCTTTTCATATGCTTATTGGCCATTTGTATATCTTCTTTTGAGAGGTATTTGGAGATATCTAACTTAGGTTTGAGAGTTCTTTATATACTCTGATTCAAGTTCTTGGCCACATATCTATTTTACAAATATTTTCTCCCCGTCTATGGCTTGCATTTTTGTTAATGCTATATTTTAAAGATGAAATGTTTTATATTTTTATGATGCCCAGTTTATCAGGTAATTTTCTCTTGATTCATGCTTTCTGCATTATATCTAAATTTACCCAAGTTAACAAATATAACTTTTTCTTCTAGGAGTTCTATAGTTTTCATTCAGTTCAGTCGCTCAGTTGTGTCCAACTCTTTGAGACCCCATGGACTGAAGCACACCAGGCTTCCCTGTCCAACACCAACTCTCAGAGCTTGCTCAAACTCATGTCTATCGAGTCAGTGATGCCATCCAACCATCTCATCATCTGTCATCCCCTTCTCCTCCTGCCTTCAATCTTTCCCAGCATCTGGGTCTTTTCCAATGAGTTCCTATGTTCTTTGCATCAGGTGGCCAAAGCTTTAGAGCTTCAGCTTAAACATCAGTTCCTCCAATGAATATTCAGGACTGATATCCTTTAGGGTTGACTGGTTGAATCTCCTTGCAGTCCAAGGGACTCTCAAGAGTCTTCTCCAACACCAGTTCAAAAGCATCAATTCTTCGGCGCTCAGTTTCGTTATGGTCCAACTCTTACTTCCATGCATGACTACTGGAAAAAGCACAGCTTTGACTATATGGACTTTGGTCAGTAAAGTAATGTCTCTGCTTTTTAATATGCTGTCTAGGTTTGTTCTAGCTTTTCTTCCAAGGAGCAAGCATCTTTTAATTTCTTGGCTACAGTCACCATCTGCAGTGATTTTGGAGCCCAAGAAAATAGTCTGTCACTGTTTCCATTGATTCCCCATCTATTTGCCATGACGTGATAGGACTGGATGCCATGAGCTTAGTTTTTTGAATGTTGAGTTTTAAGGCAGCTTTTTCACTCTCCTCTTTCACTTTCATCAAGAGGTTCTTTAATTTCTCTTTGCTTTCTGCCAAAAGGGCAGTGTCATCTGCATATCCAAGGTTATTGATATTTCTCCCTGCAGTCTTGATTCCAGCTTGTATTTCATCCAGCCTGGCATTTTGCATGATGTACTCTGCATATAAGTTAAAAACAGCCTAAATGTACTCCTTTCCCAATTTTGAACCAGGCCACTGTTCCATGTCCACTTCTAACTGTTGCTCCTTGACCTACATACAGATTTCTCACAAGGCAGGTAAGATGGTCTGGTTTTCCCATCTCTTTAAGAATTTGCCACAGTTTGTTATGTTCTACACAGTCAAAAGCTTTGGTGTAGTCAATAAAGCAGAAGTAGATGTTTTTCTGGAATTCTCTTGCTTTTTCTGTGATCCAATGGATGTTGGCTTTTTTGATCTCTGGCCCCTCTGCCTTTTCTAAATCCAGCTTGAACTTCAGGAAGTTCATGGTTCACATACTGTTGAAGCCTAGCTTGGAGAATTTGGGGCATTACTTTGCCAGCATGTAAGATGAGTGCAATTGTGCAGTAATTTGAACATCCTTTGACATTGCCTTTCTTTGGGACTGGAATGAAAATAGACTTTTTCTAGTCTTGTGGCCACTGCTGAGTTTTCCAAATTTGCTGGCATATTGAGTGCAGCACTTTCACAGCATCATCTTTTAGGATTTGGAATAGTTTAGCTCTAATTCCATCACCTCCGCTAGCTTTGTTCATAGTGGTGCTTCCTAAGGCCCACTTGACTTTGCATTCCAGAATGTCTGGCTCTAGGTCAGTGATCACACCGTCGTGGTTATCTGTGTCATAATGATCTTTTTGTATAGTTGTTCTGTGTATTCTTGCCACTTCTTAATATCTCCTGCTTCTGTTAGGTCCACACCATTTCAGTCCTTTATTGTGTCCATCTGTGCATGATATGTTCCCTTGGTATCTCTAATATTCTTGAAGATATCTCTAGTCCTTCCCATTCTATTGTTTTCTTCTATTTCTTTGCATTGATCCCTGAGGGAGGCTTTCTTATCTCTTCTTATATTCTTTGGAACTCTGCATTCAGACGGGTATATCTTTCCTTTTCTCCTTTGCCTCTCACTTCTCTTCTTTTCTCAGCTATTTGTAAGGCCTCCTCAGACAACCTTTTTTCCCTTTTGCATTTCTTTTTCATGGGGATGATTTTGGTCACTGCCTCCTGTACAGTGTTACAAACGTCCATCCATAGTTCTTCAGGCACTCTTTGTCTATCAGATCTAATCTCTTGAATCTGTCTGTCACTCCCACTGTATAATTGTAAGGGATTTGATTTAGTTCTTACCTGAATGGTCTAGTGGTTTTCCCTACTTTCTTCAATTTAAGTCTGAATTTGCAATAAAGAGATCATGATCTAAGCCACAGTCAGCTACCAGTCTTGTTTTTGCTGACTGTATAGAGCTTCTCCATCTTTGGCTGCAAAAAATATAATCAATCTGATTTCGGTATTGACCATCTGGTGATGTCCATGTATAGTCTTCTCTGGGGTTGTTGGAAGAGGGTGCTTGCTATGAGCAGTGTGTTCTCTTGGCAAAACTCTATTAGCCTTTGCCCTGCTTCATTTTGTACTCCATGGTCAAACTTGCCTGTTATTCAAAGTATCTCTTGACTTCCTACTTTTGTATTCCAGTCTTCTATGATGAAAAGGGCATCTTTTTGGGTGTTAGTCTAGCAGGTGTTGTATATCATCATAGAACCATTCAACATCAGCTTATTCGGCATTATTGGTTGGGTCATAGACTTGGATTACTGTGATTTTGAATGGTTTGGCTTGGAAATGAAAAGAGATCATTCTGTCATTTTTGAGATTGCACCCAAGTACTGCATTTTTGGACTCTTTAGTTGACTCTAAGGGCCACACCATTTCTTCCAAGGAATTCTTGCCCACAGTAGTAGATATAATGGTCATCTGAGTTAAATTTGTCTGTTCTGGTCCATTTGAATTCACTGATTCCTAAAATGTTAATGTTCACTCATCATCTCCTATTTGACCACTTCCAGTTTATCTTGATTCATGGACCTAATATTCCAAGTTCCTATGCAGTATTGTTCTTTCCAGCATTGGACTTTACTTCCATCACCAGTCATATCCACAGCTGGGTGTTGTTTCTGCTTTGGCTCAGCCTCCTCTTTCTTTCTGGAATTATTTCCCCACTCTTCTCCAGCAGTATATTGGGCACCTACCAACCTGGGGAGTTCATCTTTCAGTGTCCTATCTTTTTGCCTTTTCATACTGTTCCTGGGGTTCTCAGGCAAGAATACTGAGGTGGTTTACCATTCCCTTCTCCAGTGGGCATGTTTTTGTCAGAACTCTCCACCATTACCTGTCCATCTTAGGTGGCCCTACACAGCATGGCTCATCATTTCATTCAGTTAGACAAGTCTGTGATCCAAGGCTGTGATCCAAGTGATCCAAGTGATCAGTTTTGTAGTTAGTTTTCAGTTTTATAGTTTTAGGTTTGTAAAATATGCTTCTTGGATCCATTTCCAGTTAATTTTTGTATATGATGTGAAGTAAAGATTGATCTTCATTTCTACCACATGGATGTTGAGTAGTTCCAGTACCTTTTGCTGAAAAGACATTCCTGCTTCCTTTACTGTGTTGGTACCCGTGTCACATTTCAATTGAACAAATATGTTTGGGTCTGTTTCTGGGCTCTCTATTTCATTCCATTGAGCAATCTGTCTTTCTTTTCATCTTTGTGACTCATCTTGATTACTGTACCTTTCTGGTAAATCTTGAAACCAGTAGAAAAAGTCTTTCAACTTTGTTCTTTATTATGTATGTATATATATATATATATATAAATTTTTATTTATTTATTTATTTTTGGCTCTTCTGGGTCTTTGTTGCTGTGCAGAATTTTCTCTAGTTGCAGCGAGCAGGGTTTACTCTCTAGTTGCATTGTGAGGGTTTCTCATTGTGGTGGTTTCTCTTGTTGCAGAGCATGGGCTCTAGGGCATGTGGGCTTTAGTAGTTGCAGCACATGGGGTCTAGAACACAGGCTCAATAGTTGTGATGCACGGGCTTGGTTGCTTTGTGGCATGTGGGGCCAGGGATTGAAACTGTGTATCCTGCATTGGCAGGTGTTTTCTTTATTACTAGCGAAGCCCTTGTTCTTCATTTTAAAAATTGCTTCAGCAACTTCTAGTTTCTGGTTCCACATATAAGAAGCTTAGAAGTTGCCAGTCCATCCTAACAGTGAAAATCTGAGCAGATTGAAAAATCAACCTAGATTTGAAAGAGAGGGGAGGAAACAGAGTGAACTGTGGTACCCAAGATCGGAGAGACAGACTGCCAAATACAGGGAGTCATGACTTATCTGAGACTCTTGGCAGAAACCTACCACATGAACCAGTGATGAATTGTTGAAGGTCCAATATGCACAATTCTGACAGCTTAAAAACTCCGAAATAATCCAGCTGTAGGGTGGATCCCCACAACATTGTAATATTTATCTCCAGGAGCTCAACCAGGTTCTCACAGTAAATATCAGAGAAAAAGTCCCTTCGTGCTCCCAGCAGGGGGAGGGGACAAGGAAGCATTTTCAAAGTACATCAGAGCCCTCTGCTCTTAGCCAGGCCTGTACTCAGAAAATTATTTAACCAGAGCCTAACATGCTAGAGTATTATCTACTCATCCTCTCCCACCTAATGGGGAAAAATATAGAGAAACACTTAAGAAGTTCACATTTCAGAGGTGACAGTTTTTCAGAGTACAGAATTTTAGATTGTGTGTGTTTTTTTTTCTCTCAGCCACTTTTCACATTTCATTCCATTCTCTCCTTGTTTGCTTTGTTTGTGAAAGTGAAGTTGCTCAGTCGTGTCCAATTCTTTGGGACCCAGGGGACTATAGCCTACTAGGCTCCTCTGTCCATAGGATTTTCCAGGCAAGAGTACTGGAGTGGACTGACATTTCCTCTGTTTGTGAGGAGAATACAAACATGATTCTAATCTTTGTCCCTCTGTAAGTAAGATGGTTTTTTCTTCTCGCTTCTTTCAGAAATTTTTGTATTTGATTTTCTGTAGTTTGAAAATAATATGCCTGGTGGTAACTTTCAGACATTTGTCTTGCTTGGTGTTCCCCAAGCTTCCTAAATCTGTAGTTCAGTATCTGACATTAACATGGGCAAATTTTCAATCACTGTAATTGTCTATATTTCTTCTGTTCTTTTTTCTCTTTCTTCTCCTTCTGGTATTCTCATTATGTGTGTGTTATTCCTATTGTAGTTGCCCCACAGTCCTTGGATGTTTTGTTCTGTTCCTTTCAGCATTTGTTTTCCCAGTTTTTGATTTTGAGAATCAGAATTTTACTGATATATCTCTAGCTCAGGGTTTTTCTCTCAGCTGTGTCCAATCCACAAATCAGCCCGTCAAAAGCATTTTTCATTTTGGTAAGTTTTTTTTTTTAATCTCTATCTTTTCTTTTTGTCTCTTTCTTAGGTTTTTCATCTGTCTGCTCACGTTGCCCATTTGTTCTTGCATGTTGTCCATTAGAGCCCTTCCTATATTAATCATGGTTCTGAATTCTTGGTCTAGCACTTACCACATCCCTATCATGTCTAGTTCTGATGCTTTGTGTGCATCTTCAATTTTTTTTTCCTTTTTGATGTGCTTATAGTTTTTTCTTAATAGCCATATACAACATACTAAAGAAAAGAAACAGCAGTAAATAAAACTTTAGTAATATGGTGGTAAGGTGTAAGGAGATGTTTACAGTCCTATGAGTAGATCTCAGTTTTTGAGTGGGCCTAAATATCTTTTTCAGCTTGATAGAGAATCTCTACAGTTGTAAAGTTCTATAGATGACAACACACTAATGGTGATAATCTCAAAGGTTTCCCCCACTAAGGGCAGGAACAAGGCAACAATGTGACCTCTCACCTCTCTTTTTCAACATTGTACTGGAAATCCTTGCTAATGAATAAAGGAAGAAAAAGAAATAAAAGGTATATAGATTGGGAAGGAAGACTTAAAACTTTTTTGCAGACTATATGATTGTCTATGTAGAAAATCCAAAAAAATCAACAAAAATCTCCTAGAACTAATAACTGATTATAACATAACTGCAGGGTATAGAGCCAATATAGAAAGTCAGTTGCATTTATATATACTAATAGTGAACAAATGAAACTTGAAATTAAAAAATACATGAAATACTTAGATATAAACCTATCAAAATATGTGCAAGATCTGTAAAACCACAAAACTGAAGAATGAAATCAAAGAAGAGCTAAATAAATTGAGATATACTGAGTCCATGTTCATGGATAGGAAGATGTATTATAAAGATGTCTGTTCTTCCCAACCTGATCTATAGATTCAATGCAGTCCCAATCATATCCTAGCAAGTTACTTTTATGACTTGCTATGACTTGCTGACAAACTAATTCTAAAGTTTATATGGAAAGGCTAAAGACGCATAATAGCCAACACAATATTGTAGTGGCAGAGCAAATTTTTAGGACCGTTGCCACCCAACTTCAAACCTTACTGTAAAGCTACAGTAATCAAAACAGTGTGGTATTGCCAATACATAAATGTATGCATACATACATACATACATACAAGTAAATCAGTGGAACAGAAGAGAGCCCAGAAATAGACTCCCATATGGTCAACTGGTCTTTGACAAAGGAGCAAAAGGCAATACAATGGAAAATAGAAAATCTCTTTAATAAATGAAGCATATATTAACATAACAAAAGATATGAGAATAATTCATGATCTTTGTGGAAGCCAAAAAATTCTTAAGTTGAGCACAGAAAGCATTAACCATAAAATAAAAGATTGATCAGTTGGATGATATTAAAATTCAGAATGTTCATCAAAACTCTATATTGAAAGCAAACCTTGAAAAATATTGAGCTATATCTAGATACCAAAGAATTGGTATCTAAAACGCACAGACTTTCCCTACAAATCCAGAAGAAAAGGACCAAAATTAACAGAAAAATGGACCAAAGACTTGAACAGTCTCTTCACAAAGGAGAATGTCCAAATGCCAATAAATATATTGAAAAGGTGCTCAACTTAAATAGTTATCCAGGACTAAAAATTAAAAGTACTGTGTGATACCACTGCAAATCCACCAGGATGGCTAAAATGAAGAAGATCAATATCTAATGCTGGTGAGATGTTAAATAAGACTTTCACAGTACTGACACATGTGAGGGGTCTGAGGGTATGGGTGGAGAAAGGGCATCAGTTAGGAAGCAACTGAAGAAGCTAGGTGGGAGACGATGAACCTTGGACCAGAATAGTGGTGGTGAACATGGAGAAGTATAGATGTAGCTATACTTAGTTGTTGTGACTCACTTTTGTCTACTGGGTCCCTTCAATACGCCCCACCTACAGTGCACTTAAAAGAGGGCTCTGTCATGTGAGAGGAGCATCAAACGGTACAGGTGGAACAGGGTAGCTTCTAGTGCTGGGGTTGACTGTGAGTCAGAAACCAACAACAAAGACATTGCCTATATTTAACCAAACCACAAGCCCCTGCCCTGACAGCTTGAGTCGTATATGAGCATATACTCACAAGGGTCAGGCTTAAGAGTATTCTTTTATATACCAAGTAATAATTGATTATTTACTAGTTACCATGTTCAGTCAACCCCACATCATCATGAGTAAGTAAGAATGTGACCTACTGGGTGAGGAAATTGTGAAATCCTGATTGAGTAGAGCAAGTAGACCAGCTTAGGTTAAAAACATCCCCTCTAGAGAGAAATACAGATGCCTGGCTGAAGCCCTTGATCCCCGCAAAGTAAGCACAGTAGCCTAGTGATTACTGTAATAAGCCAGCCCTAATGAGTTGTAATCAAACTAATTGATTTAAAATAGATTAACTTCAGTTGTGATGCATTAAAAATTAAGTAAGTTAATCCGAAATTAAATTGCACTTGACCTGGACAAGGTAAGCAAGATTATAAACCAAGAATTCACTTTTATGGAAGAAAAGCATTCTTCAAAATGCAAAGCTGGCACTGGTGGCTAGAATGCAAGAATCCCTAACTAGTAGCCCTTGAAGTTCCTTGATATAGAGAACCATCATCTAAACGTCAAATCAGTTCTTTCTTTAGTTAAACTCTAATAAAAGGGACTCATGAAGGGAACACCAACTTAAGAACTCCAGTGGTACTGCCTCTGGTTCCCAGGTGATGCCTAAGGTTCATCCACTAAACCTAGGACTCAGACAATTTGATGTCCACTGGCTAAAGTATTCCTTGGATTTGTCTGTTAGCGTCATTTTGCAGCCTCTGAAAAAAATAAGATGGAAGTGGAGGTTTTGAGAGGAGCAGTAAAACCAAATGCCTTATAATTTCTCATGGAGAAATAGAGTGAACTGGATGAGGGGTTGGCTTAGGCCACCCATCCATGGGACCATTGGAGTGCTGGAGCCAGCACATGTGGGCTCCCAGGAGCCACCATGCACATCTCTTCCTGACTCCACATAGTGAAGTGAAGTCAGCTATGGTGTACATATTAACACCAAGAAAAACACAAGCACTACAAATTAGAGCTGGAATCAGGTAGTCTCTCTCATAGATTGAAATTTATTAAGCTAAAGACCAACACCAGCAGCAGCAGCATATTTTGGCTGATAGCAAAAATCAAAGGTAAGGCTAGAGTTGGGCAGAATCTATCAAAGTAGATTTCTGAGCATGCAGCCTTGAGAAAAATAGAAATCAACAACAGATGCGTCA
Organism: Antilocapra americana; assembly: GCA_007570785.1. Classification (NCBI taxonomy): domain Eukaryota; kingdom Metazoa; phylum Chordata; class Mammalia; order Artiodactyla; family Antilocapridae; genus Antilocapra; species Antilocapra americana. Next base: position 10,593,909 of record ML660772.1, read on the forward strand.
AAGAGATGAGTTTAGGAACCAGGATCAAGACAGGTGAAAGAAAAACCCACGGAATTTCAGAGATGGTTTGCAGTCGTCCTTGGTATATCTGTACAAACTGGTCACATTTGAAAAATGAGAAATAAATAAGTCATATTAATAGAAATGGTAAGCAGAAATTCCACTTCAGCAAGGCCCGTTTCTGACTGATTCCTTTCTTCTGGGCCTCTTCTAGTAGGTCCCCATCTTTTTCTCCATCAGACTTGTATTATAGGAAGTAATACTGTGCCCAGTGAAAAATCTCAAGTTATAACAGGCTTTAATTTATTTAGCTTTCTCAGCTTTTTTTAGTACTTTGGATAATTAGCCTAGAATAAAGTTAATAAAGGAATACAAACAAAAGTCAATATAAACAATAGCATTTTTAAGTTTAAAATTCCAAGGGAAATCAATAGAGTTCTTGTCATTTTATCAATGACTTTAATTTGAAATCTTGTAATGACTGAATTACTGTGTTTAGGCTATTGATTTCATGTATTACAAAATTATTATTAAGTAATTCCATGATTAATTAGCTAATCTCACATTTTCTGAAATTTTATTTATTTTTGTAAAAGCTTATGGTTAACATTTAGGCTGTATCCAGCTTTGGCTAAAAGAATATTTTATTTAAGGGAGGCACTTAGTGGGTATGGGTATAACTTAGTATATCTGTGAGAGAGACATACAGAAGAGGTACAGTGCACGTCCAGTGACTTCACAGGGTAATTGAAAGGGGTAATTATGCAGCCCACACATAATGTGGAATGGTAGATGGTAGATCCATAATGATGGAGTTAGCAGTAAGGTTTCAAACCCAGCTAAAATAACCAAGAAAATATTTGAGAAAAAAATATTTTATATCCTGCCGAACCATAAACTATAGATAGATATATGGGTAGATAGACAGTCTGCTTAGCTGAGTTGCCTCAATTCAGTGGTGTGATACCATAATCATTTGTTAATTTCTTCCAGCCTCTGCATTCAGCCATGCTCAACTATCTCTTAAAGATGTAGTGGGCATATGCTATAACTTTCTGATCACTTTTGGTTGTAAATAATCCAATCAAGTCTGGTTTCATGTCACTTTAAATCTCTTTTCCTCCTATCCACCATAGACCAGGATTGTGGTTTGAGGGCCTGGGAGTGAAAGGAGACATACTCTGTTCTTTTCTCCCTTCCCTCCATTCCAATACCTTCAAGAGAAATGAAATCACAGTAGGTGTCTGGGGATCCCCTCATCTTTTCCTACAAGGAGAATGGCTCAATTGTTGGGAACTATGGTTGGGAAAGGGGGAAACAGAGATTTTCTCAATTTATGGGCTGCCAGGTCGTAGAGGGAAGAGTAGGGGTTCTGGCCTCAACTGTTAGCCCATCTCTATAGATATAGATCACTTAGTGACCTAACATTTTCTATGAACACAGAAATGCCAAATCTGAGATCACATAGCATCCAGTCAGGTCAGTTCAGTTCAGTCACTCAGTTGTGTTGGACTCTTTGTGATCGCATGAACTGCAGCACACCAGGCCTCCCTGTCCATCACCAACTCCCAGAGTCCACCCAAACCCAAGTCCATTGAGTCGGTGATGCCACCCAACCATCTCATCCTCTGTCGTCCCCTTCTCCTCCTGCCTTCAATCTTTCCCAGCATCAGGGTCTTTTCAGATGAGTCAGCTCTTTGCATCAGGTGGCCAAAGTATTGGAGTCTCAGCTTCAACATCAGTCCTTCCAATGAACACCCAGGACTGATCTCCATTATAATGGGCTGGTTGGATTTCCTTGCAGTCCAAGGGACTCTCAAGAGTCTTCTCCAACACCACAGTTCAAAAGCATCAATTCTTCAGTGCTCAGCTTTCTTTATAGTCCAACTCTCACATCCATACATGACCACTGTAAAAACCATAGCCTTAACTAGACCGACCTTTGTTGACAAAGTAACATCTCTGCTTTTTAATATGCTGTCTAGGTTGGTCATAACTTTCCTTCCAAGGAGTAGGCGTTTTTTAATTTCATGGCTGCAGTCACCATCTACAATGATTTTGGAGCCCAGAAAAATAAAGTCAGCCACTGTTCCCACTGTCTTCCCATCTATTTGCCATGAAGTGATGGGACTGGATGCCATGATCTTAGTTTTCTGAATGTTGAGCTTTAAGCCAACTTTTTCACTTTCCTCTTTCAGTTTCATCAAGAGGCTCTTTAGTTCTTCACTTTCTGCCATAAGGGTGGTATCATCTGCATATCTGAGGTTATTGATATTTCTCCTGGCAATCTTGATTCCAGCTTGTGCTCCCTCCAGCCAAGCATCTCTCATGAATTATTCTGCATATAAGTTAAATTAGCAGGGTGACAATATGCAGCCTTGACGTACTCCTTTCCCTATTTGGAACCAATCTGTTGTTCCATGTCCAGTTCTAACTGTTGCTTCCTGACCTGCATACAGGTTTCTCAAGAGGCAGGTCAGGTGTTCTATTATTCCCATCTCTTTAAGAATTTTCCATAGTTTATCATGATCCACACAATCAAAGGCTTTGGCATAGTCAATAAAGCAGAAGTAGATGTTTTTCTGGAACTCTCTTGCTTTTTTGATGATCCCCTGATGTTGCCAATTTGATCTCTGGTTCCTCTGCCTTTTCTTAAAACCAACTTGAGCTTCTGGAAGTTCATGCTTCATGTATTTCTGAAGCCTGGCTTGTAGAATTTTGGGCATTACTTGACTAGCATGTGAGGCGAGTGCAATTGTGCCATAGCTTGAGCATTCTTTGGCACTGGAATGAAAACTTACCTTTTCCAGTCCTGTGGCCACTGCTGAGTTTTCCAAATTTGCTGACATATTGAGTGCAGCACTTTCACAGCATCATCTTTCAGGATTTGAAATAGCTCAACTGGAATTCCATCACCTCCACTAGCTTTGTTTGTTGTGATGCTTCCTAGGGCCCACTTGACTTCACGTAGCATCCTGTGTACTCTTTCAAAAATTTTTTTTACCTTTTTTTTTTCAGTTGAGAATGCTTAAGTTTTATTCTCTTAGAAAGTTTCAATTATACAAAGTATTTCTAACTATAATCATCATTTTCTACATTAGATTCTAAGATTTAGTTATAACTGAAAGTTTGTACCCCCAGCAGCCTCTCCAAAGTTCCCCTATCTCTCTCAGACCCTGGCACTCCCAGAACTACCATTCAGCTCTCTATGAATTCAACCCATGTTTTTTAATTCCACATATGCCGTGCCCTATTTGTCTTTGACTCATTTTGCTTAGCCTAATGCCCTCCAAGTTCATCCACATTGTTGCAAATGGCAGGATTTCCTTCTATTTTATGGCTGTATAATATTCTACTGTATACACACACACATGTATGTATCATCTCCTTTATCTATTTGTCAATGGACACTTGGGTTGTTGCCATACATTGGCTATTATGAATAATGCTTAAGTGAACATGGTAATTCAGATATCTCTTTGAGTTATTGGTTTTCCTTTGGATATATACCTGGAAATAGGATTGTTGAATCATGTGACAGTTCCACTTTTAGTTTCTTAAGGAACCTGTATACTGTTTTCCACAGTGCTTGTACCAGTTTATATACTCACCAACAATGTACAAGGGTTACATTTTCTCCGCATCCTTACCAGCGTTTGTTATTGCTTATCTTTTTAATAATAGACACCTTAACAGGCACAAGGTGGTATCTACTTGTGCCTTTGCATTTCGTGATGATTAGTGATGTAGAATACCTTTTTACATCCGTATTGGTCATTTGTATGCCTTTGGAAAAATGTCTATTCGGGTCCTTTGGTCATTAAACAATTGGTTGGATTTTTGTTTTTGAGTTTTATAAGTTCTTTACATATTTTGTATATTAACCCAAAGGAAGAAGTAAAAGATCACAAATTTATAAAAGCAGCCTTTATGATTCAAAGCAATTAGATTTCCTGCAGATACAAGGCTCGCTATCCAGTAGGATTCTGGCACATCTTTCCCAGAATAGAATCAGGCTGCACACTGCTTGGAGGCAGGTCTCCTTTACCCAGAATCCAGGAACTTCACCTCATAATATGAAACCCCGTTGCTAGTGAGAGAGAAAAAAAACATTGCTCTTGATTCAGTGATTGCTCTGCCAGTGAAGTTGTTTTTCTGTCTTTTGTTAACTTTAGGCAACACTATTTTTAAGTTCATTTTTTAAACTCAGTGAATAGTGCCACCTGAATTGAAAGTCATATAGCACGCATAGTTCTAAAGAAGAGTAGCTGCAGTTTGCATGCTCCATTTATTCCCTTCATGCTTTCCTTCTCCTTTGAAAACTTTTGCACAGGAAACACCAAGCCTAGTCCATTTAACTTTCATTAGTAATGAATAATAGTGTTGACTGAATGGCACCAGGCAGCCACTTGTGGATGGAGTTGGTATTTTATTTTCCCCTTACATCTGCAAGAGAAGCGAGGCAAAATTAGATGTCCCTTTAACCTGCATATCATAACGCATTTCACACAACAAATTAGGACTACTCCTCCCCCACATCACCAGGCATCCAGTCATGGCTTCAAGTTATTATTCCTGCCCTACTCCTCAGCATCCTCCTACCTCTTCAGATGTAACATGACCCAAAACAAGTCAACTATTGCTACCACTTTTCAGTTCTCAACCTTTCCCAAATTCCATAAGTTTGTAAGTGGACATAAATGAATCAACTGTACTTCTGCTCTCTCAGACTGGGATCTTCTTTTCTCATACTTATACCTCAAAGTGTAAGTGAAAATACTTTCCAAATCATGCTGAATATGTCTCTGAAATTTCTCACAACTATTTCTTCCTTTTTGATTATGGTATCCTTTCTCACATTGATGTCCTTATTGCCATGGTTACATCAAGGCAATAATGAGTCCCATTTGTTACTCTGCTACAATTAGTCCTTTCTATCTGTGGCACCATCTTCCTTTTCTACCCAAGACCAGCCATTGTCCTGGATGATCAGTTTCCACATGAATGACCTATCAGACATCCTATTTCCTTGACCTCCTCAATTTCATTGACCTTATTTCCATCCCATTTATCTATTCCAATGCTTATACAAAAGATCATGTGAAAACTCACAAGCGCTCCAGGTCTCTCTTTACAGTCTAATATTCTTCCATACCCAACCCTTACTTCTATCACTCTGTGCCTTCATTGCTTTGGGACATTCAATCATTCAGCCCCTCTCTCCAGCTATTAATCCTCCCACATGCCATCGATCTTGCAAATCCAGTCTTGGAAACTTGTGGCCTCTTCTTTCCCACATGCCATAGCTCTCACTGACCTTTAGCCTGTCCTCATATGTGTGCTATATGACTTTCCTCCTCATTTCTCAGTTGTCTCACCTGATCTGTCTACCTTCTGGCCTGACCATTTATGAAATAAGGTACAGAAGTCCAAAAATTAGAGAGTCAAAAGGAGGAGATGCTAGAGAATAGACAGGTAGAGTCTGGATTTAGAGAGAAAAAGATGCAGTTTCATCTAACAGGACATGAACCTTCTTTTCCTTTCCCAGTCTACAGTTGAAGAAGCTAAGGTTCAGTGAGGTCATGCATAAAAAAGTCAAGAATTCAGATGTGCAGATCTAGAAAAAAAAAAAAAAAAAAACAAGTCTACCTCACTCCACAAGTTCTTCAAGGGCTTGAAGAAGGAGCCAGGTCAACAGCCAGACAGAATTCATCACCCTGGCCTCAGGCTCATGGGCACAAGTAGCTTGCTCAGGAATACACAGGTTTTTACATTTTTAGAGGTGCTCAATGGTTCTTAAAAGAACCTGACCTCTGTGTGTGTGTGTGTGTGTGTGTGTGTGTGTGTGTGTGTGTGTGTGTTAGTCACTCAGTCGTGTTCAACTCTTTGCGACCTCACGAACTATAGCCCACCAGGCTTCTCTGTCCATGAAATTCTCCAGGTAAGAATACTGGAGTGGATTGCCATTCCCTTCTCCAGAGGATCTTCAGTGATTAAAGGGAACAATCAAGAATGACCATTTAGGGGGAGAGGAAAAGGCAGTATTGCTGCATTAGTGTAGGTCATAAGCAGGGTTCTCTAAAAACTCTGCAGCCAGTTATTTACAGACATTCTAAACAGTTATATTTAAGGTTTTTTAAACAGTTAATACACTAAAAATATAAAGTGACCTGTATAATGTTCTTTAATAACCCATATGGGAAAGGAATCTGAAAAAGAATGGATATATGTATAACTGATTCACTTTTGCTGGACGCCTGAAACTAACACAACATTTCATGTTAAGTATACTCCAATAACAATTTAAAATAAAGACCTAACCTAGCTGAGGGTTTATATAGACTCCAGTAAACCATGGTGTGGAAGTAAGGGCATGGTGGGGAAGGTTTGATGCCATTGATGAAGGGGTGGATATGTGAAGAGAGGCTGAAAAGGAAGACCTTGTGAAGGGAGGAAAGAACTCAGGATTTGCTGCCAAGTTTCAGACTATGTCTTGGTAAGCTGACTTCCATGTCCCATGTAGGCTGCTGCTGCTGCTTCTGCCAAGTTGCTTCAGTTTTGTCTGACTCTGTGCGACCCCATAGATGGCAGCCTACCAGTCTCTTCCATCCATGGGATTTTCCAGGCAAGAGTATTGGAGTTGGGTGCCATTGCCCTCTCCACCCATGTAGGCTACTAAAGCCAAAAATACTCTTGTTTTTTAAAAGGTGATCATGTTTTTCATTATAAAAACAATTCCTGCTGATCAGAGAAAAAATGATAGGGGGACAAAATCTTACTCAGTAAAGAAACTGCTGTTAAAATTTGTTGTGATTCTTTCCAATCTTTTTTCTATTCATTTCATTCACATTATTGTGATCATGAGTTGTATGTTTCCTGCTCTTGTCACTTAGCATTGGAAAACAAATATTTTCTATCTTGTCATTTAATGTGTTATAATTGTAATTGCATATTTAGTATAATCATATATTATTGTGATTTAGAAAATTATAAACTATTCTGTCATCTACATCTACTTCAATGCACTTGAGTCTATGGTCGAACATTAGGAGATCCTTATAGTACACTTCAGAATAGAATTACTGGGCAAAATATATGGAAGTTTTGGAACATGAGATAGTTGGGGGCCCTGGATGCTCATGCAGTCGGGCCTGCTTGGAGGAGAATCCAGTTCCTGAGTTTCATCCTCAAGCTTAGCATGTCTGTAAGTACAGTTTTGTTAGTGCCAGAAATTATTGATTCTTAGGAATTATATAGATTTTTTGGTACTTTTTTAAGTTAATTTTTAAAAATTTTATTGGAGTATAGTTGACTTACAATGTTGTGTGAGTTTCAGGTGTTACAGCAAAGTGATTCAGTTATACATATAAATATATTCCTTTTTTTATATATATTCTTTTCTCATATTGAACAGAATTCCCACAGATCCTTGTTGATTATCTGTCTTTTTTTTTTTTTGGCCATGCTGTGTGTGGGTTCTTAGTTCCTTGACCAGGGATTGAACCCGGGGCCCACAGAAATGATACTTGGTATTTTCAAGTATGTCCAAGTCTTTTCCACTGGACAACCAGGCAATTCCCTGGTTGTCTGTCTTATGTACAGTAGTGTGTGTATGTTCATTCCAAGCTCCTGATTCATCCCTCCCTCCACCATACATTTCCTATTTGGTAACCATAAGTTTGTTTTTGATATCTGTAAGTCTGTTTCAGAACAGACTTATTTTGTAAATAAGTTCATTTGTATCACTTTAAAAAAATCAGATTCACATATGAGTGATATCATATGAATTATATAGATGTTAACTAAAACTAACTTGTAATGGAAATTAGAAGCACCACATGGTGGGTGTGGAAGCCATTATTGCTGTTTGCCAAATATTGTTCTGTGTCTCCCAGACACGTGGTAACATCACACTTCCTATTCTCTGTGGGTGGCTGCAGTGTGTGTCTAGCTGTGGTGAAGACTTGCGTTTGAAAGTGAACACTTATTTGCAAGAGAAAAACCCTCTAGTGTTCTCTTTCCTTCTACCGCTGTGGCTGGCAGTGTTTCAGAGAGTGTCCATTCCATCAGCCTGGCTCCCTGAGTGACCAATGAGCAGTTTCATTTGCCAGCCACAGAGCCAGTGTGAACAAAGAACAAAACTTTGCTGCTGTAAGTCACTGAGACTTGGAATTTGGTCATTACTACACTGTACTTCAGCCCATCCAGACTGATACTAACATTCAGTTCAGTCTAGTTCAGTCGCTCAGTCGTGTCCTACTCTTTGTGACCCCATGGACTGCAGCACACCGGGCCTCCCTGTCCATCACCAACTCCCGGAGTTTACTTAGACTCATGTCCATTAAGTCGATGATGCCATCCAACCATCTCATCCTTTGCTGTCCCCTTTTCCTCCCACCTTCAGTCTTTCCCAGCATCAGGATCTTTTCCAGTGAGTCAGTTCTTCACATCAGGTGGCCAAAGCTTCAACATCAGTCCTTCCAATGAATACCCAGGACTGATCTCTTTTAGGATAGACTGGTTGGATCTCCTTGCAATCCAAAGGAGTCTCAAGAGTCTTCTCCAACACCACAGTTCAAAAGTATCAATTCTTCAGCCCTCAGCCTTCTTTGTAACCCAACTCTCACATCCATACATGACCACTGGAAAAACCATAGCCTTGATTAGACAGACCTTTGTTGGCAAAGTAATGTCTCTGCTTTTCAATATGCTGTCTAGGTTGGTCATAACTTTCCTTACAAGAGTAAGAATTTTTTAATTTCATGGCTGCAGTTACCATCTGCAGTGATTTTAGAGCCCCCCAAAATAAAGTCCATCACTGTTTCCACTTCCCCATCTATTTGGCCTGAAGTGATGGGACCGAATGCCATGATCTTAGTTTTCTGAATGGTGAGTTTTAACCCAACTTTTTCACTTTCCTCTTTCACTTTCATCAAGAGGCTCTTTAGTTTTTCTTCACTTTCTGCCATAAAGGTGGTGTCATCTGCATATCTGAGGTTATTGATATTTCTCCTGGCAGTCTTGATTCCAGCTTGTGTTTCCTCCAGCCCAGTATTTCTCATGATGTACTCTGCATATAAGTTAAATAAGCAGGACAACAATATACAGCCTTGATGTACTCCTTTCCCTATTTGGAACCAGTCTGTTGTTCCATGTCCAGTTCTAACTGTTGCTTCCTGACCTGCGTACAGGTTTCTCAAGAAGCAGGCCAGGTGGTCTGGTATTCCCATCTCTTTCAGAATTTTCCAGTTTATTGTGATCCACACAGTCAAAGGCTTTGGCATAGTCAATAAAGCCGAAGTAGATGTTTTTCTTGAATTCTCTTGCTTTTGCGATGACCCAGCAGATGCTGGCAATGTGATCTCTGGTTCCTCTGCCTTTTCTAAAACCAGCTTGCACATCTGGAAGTTCATGGTTCATGTACTCTTGAAGTCTGGCTTGTAGAATTTTGAGAATTACTTTACTAGCATGTGAGATGAGTGCAACTGTGCAGTACTTTGAACATTCTTTGGCATTGCCTTTCTTTGGGATTGGAGTGAAACTGACCTGTTCCAGTCTTGTGGCCACTGCTGAGTTTTCTAAATGTGCTGGCATATTGAATGCAGCATTTTCACAGCATCATCTTTTAGGATTTGAAATAGCTCAACTGGAATTCCATCACCTCTACTAACTTTGTTCATAGTGGTGCTTCCTAAGGCCCACTTGACTTCATGTTCCAGAATGTCTGGCTCTAGGAGAATGATCATACCATTGTGATTGTCTGGGTCATGAAGATCTTTTTTGTATAGTTCTTCGGTGTATTCTTGCCACCTCTTAATATCTTCTGCTTCTGTTAGGTCCATACCATTTGTGTCCTTTATTGTGCCCATCTTTGCATGAAATGTTCCCTTCGTATATCTAATTTTCTTGAAAAGATCTCTAGTCTTTCCCATTCTATTGTCTTCCTTGATTTCTTTGCACTGATCACTGAGGAAGGTTTTCTTATCTCTCCTTGCTATTCTTTGGAACTCCACATTCAAATGAGTGTATCTTTCCTTTTCTCCTTTGCTTTTCGCTTATCTTGCTTTCTCAGCTATTTGTAAGGCCTCCTCAGAAAACCATTTTGCTTTTTTGCATTTCTTTTTCTTGGGGATGTTCTTGATCCCTGTCTCCTGTACAATGTCATGAACCTCCTTCCATAGTTCTTCAGGCTCTCTGTCAGATCTAATGCCTTGAATCTATTTCTCATTTCTACTGTATAGTCATAAGGGATTTGATTTAGGTCATACCTGAATGGTCTAGTGGTTTCCCTACTTTCTTGAAAAGGCAAAAAGATAGGACACTGAAAGATGTACTCCCCAGGTTGATAGGTGCCTTATATGCTACTGGAGATTAGTGGAGAAATAACTCCAGAAAGAATGAAGAGACGGAGCCAAAGCAAAAACAGCACCCAGTTGTGGATGTGACTGGTGATAGAAGCAAGGTCTGATGCTGTAAAGAGCAATATTACATAGGAACCTGGAGTGTCAGGTCCATGAATCAAGGCAAATTGGAAGTGGTCAAACAGGACATGGCAAGAATGAATGTCGACATTTTAGGAATCAGAGAACTAAAATGGACTGGAATGGGTGAATTTAACTCAGATGACCATTATATCTACTACTGTGGGCAAGAATCCCTTAGAAGAAATGGAGTAGCCATCATAGTCAACATAAGAGTCTGAAATGCAGTACTTGGATGCAATCTCAAAAACAACAGAAATGATCTCTGTTCATTTCCAAGGCAAACCATTCAATATCACAATAATCCAAGTCTATGCCCTGACCAGTAATGCTGAAGAAGCTGAAGTTGAATGGTGCTATGAAGACCTACAAGATCTTCCAGAACTAACACCCCCAAAAGATGTCCTTTTCATTATAGGGGACTGGAATGCAAAAGTAGGAAGTCAAGAAACACCTGGAGTAACAGGCAAATTTGGCCTTGGAGTACAGAATGAAGCAGGGAAAAGGCTAATAGAGTTTTGCCAAGAGAACGCACTGATCATAGCAAACACCCTCTTCCAACAACACAAGAGGAGACTCTACACGTGTATATCACCAGAAGATCAATACCAAAATCAGATGATTATATTCAAGGGATTAGATGACAAATAGATTCAAGGCATTAGATCTGAGAGACAGAGTGCCTGAAGGACAATGGATGGAGGCTCATGATATTATACAGGAGGCAATGATCAAGAACATCCCCAAGAAAAAGAAATGCAAAAAAGCAAAATGGTTCTCTGAGGAAGCTTTACAAATAGCTGAGAAAAGAAGAGAAGCAAAAGGCAAAGGAAAAAAGGAAAGATAAAGCCATTTGAATGCAGAGTTCAGAAAAATCACGCAGAGAAATTAAAAAAAAGAAGCCTTCCTTGGTGATCAACGCAAAGAAATAGAAGAAAACAATAGAATGGGGAAGAATAGAGATCTCTTTAAGAAAATTAAAGATAACAGGGGAATATTTCATGCAAAGATGGGCACAATAAAGAACAGAAATGGTATGGACCTAACAGAAGCAGAAGATATTAAGCACTGGTGGCAAGAATACACAGAGGAACTATACAAAAAAGATCTTCATGACCCAGATAATCACAATGGTATGATCACTCACCTAGAGCCAAACATCCTGAAATGAGAAGCCAAGTGGGCTCTAGGAAGCATCACTACAAACAAAGCTAGTGAAGGTGATGGAATTCCAGATGAACTATTTCAAATCCTGAAAGATGATGCTGTGAAAGTGCTGCATTCAATATGTCAGCACATTTAGAAAGCCCAGCAGTGGTCACAGGACTGGAAAAGGTCGATTTTCACTCCAATCCCAAAGAAAGGCAATGCCAAAGAATGTTCAAACTACCACACAATTGCACTCATCTCACATGCTAGTAAAGTAATGGTCAAAATCCTGCAATCCAGGCTTCAAAGGTACGTGAACCATGAGTTTGCAGGTATGCAAGCTGGATTTAGAAAAGGCAGAGGAACCTTTTGCCAGAAATCAAATTGCCAACATCTGTTGGACCATCAAAAAAGCAAGAGAGTTCCAGAAAAACTTCTGCTTTATTGATTATGCCTAAACCTTTGACTCCACAACAGACTGTGGGAAATTCTTAAAGAGAATTTCCAGACCACCTTACCTGCCTTGTGAGAAATCTGTATGTAGGTCAAGAAGCAACAGTTACAACTGTTGGAACAACAGAGTCTGTTGGACTCCAACCAGACTCCAACCAGTCTGTTGGAACAACCAGTTCCAAATAGGGAAAGGAGTACATCAAGGCTGTATATTGTCACCATGCTTATTTAACTTATATACAGAGTACATCATGGGAAATGCTGGGCTGTCTGAAGCACCAGCTGGAATCAATATTGCCAGGAGAAATATCAATAATCTTACATATGCATATAACACCACCCTTATGGCAGAAAGTGAAGAAGAACTAAAGAGTCTCTTGATGAAAGTGAAAGAGGAAATGAAAAAGTTGGCTTAAAGCTCAATATTCAGAAAACTAAGATCATGGCATCTGGTTCCATCACTTCATAGCAAAGAGATGGGGAAACAATGGAAACAGTGGTAGACTTTATTTTTGGGGGTCTCCAAAATCACTGCAGATGGTGACTGCAGCTATGAAATTAAAAGACACTTGCTCTTTGGAAGAAGATCTGTGACCAACCTAAACAGCGTATTAAAAAAGCAGAGATGTCACTTTGCCAACAAAGGTCTGTCTAGTCAAAGCTATAGTTTTTCCAGTAGTCATGTATGGATGTGAGAGTTGGACCCTAAAGAAAGCTGAGCATCAAAGAATTGAACTGTGGTGCTGGAGAAGACTCTTGAGAGTCCTTGGGACTGCAAGGAGATCCAGCCAGTCCATCCTACAGGAAATCAGTTCTGAATCTTCATTGAAAGGACTGGTACTGAAGCTGAAACTCCAACATTTGGCCACCTGATGCCAAGAACTAACTCGTTGGAAAAGACTCTGATGCTGGGAAAGATTGACAACAGGAGGAGATGGGGACGACAGAGGATGAGATGGTTGGTTGGCATCATCAACTTGATGGATATGAGTTTGAGCAAGCTTCAGGAGTTGGTGATAGACAGGGAAGCCTGGTATGCTGAAATCCATGGTGTCAAAAAGAGTCAGACATGACTGAGCGACTGCACTGAACTGAAATATTACCAATTCCCTTACCAAGTATTGAATCAATTTGCATTTCCATCAATTCTTTCCCTTTATGGTTGATTTTATTATTTGAATGTCAGAGAATAGCCTTATTTTTATGGAATTCCATTGCATCCAGTGATTAGGACTCAGAGATTCCATGGCCCTGAACACAGGTTTTCTCCCTGGTCAGAGAACTAATATTCCACAATCCAAATGGCCAAAAAGGAAAGAAAAGAAAAGAACCTTATTCTTAAGCACTGAGGAGGTATCTCATTGTGGCCATTATTCATTTCTGGAATAAACAGAGTTCACAGCATTTCTAAAACCTTGAGATAGATAGAGATAGGTAGATATACTCAGGTTGGCAAGTAGGGAGAGAGAGAAAGATTGCTGTTGGGGTGTTTGACAATGGCATCATTCAAAGCAGATGGACTGGGAATTGGCCACCCCTCACACCTCACAGTTAATTGATGTCATGTGTTTTTTCATTGCAGCAATTCAGCTTTGTGTCCTTGCCCACTGATGTGCTGGAAATTGAGGTGAAGGACAAGTTTGCCAAGAGCCGCCCCATCATCAAGCGCTTTTTGGGAAAGCTGTCAATGCCTGTTCAAAGACTCCTGGAAAGACATGCCATAGGGTAAACCTTGACCAAGAGCTCTGTATCACTAGGTACCAGCCAGCAGGCCAGGCCCAAGAAAGGCAACAACACAGCCTCATAGAGACTCAGATACTGAAATACTGGTGCTGCATGTCCTTGGCTTCTCCCATTAACGATGTTGTTCAAGCTATGATATTTTATTAAACAGACTCTTCTTTTTCTCCTTGTTTGTTTACCTCTGGTTACTTATGCACAATAGTAAAAATTCCTAAGATGCTAGTGAAAGAAGGCCTTACTGCAGCATTTTTTTCTGTACAGATAGAAATTAAAATTTGTTTTACCATGAAGGATATAATTTCATTTACATGCGTGTCTTGTGTGTAGGATTTAATCATTTGTGACATTTCCATAAAAAGATGAAATACTGGGTTACCAGACTAGAGTACCTTAAAACACACTAGTATTTATAGAAAATGCTAGATAAAATGTATAAAATTTTTAAAGTGTGAATCCTTATGGAACAATCACAATTATGCTGCTCACACAATTTAGTTGTATATGACCTGCATGTTGTATATGACCTGCATTTTGTATCTTCTGTATTCATGTCCAGTCAGTGTCCTTGCAACATTCCTGGTAATCCAGGTGTTTAGATTCCACACTCCCAATGCAGGGGACCCAGGTTCAGTCCCTGATCAGGGAACTAAGATCCCACATGCCATGCAGTGCAGTCAAAAAATAAAATAAATACATAATACTCAGGGTTCTCATTAACTCTGACCAGATAAAAATCCTTGTACATAATATGCATTTCTGTAGGTAATAGCAACTATATTTGAAAACATGTAGAGCCGTATGTGGTTCTCTGGTCATGGATATGCCTCAATGCAGTACTTAGAATAATACAAGAACATGTAATCAGAACCTTATAGCAGAGAGTTGACATTTACAAGGTTGCAGTTGTGTGTCAAACAAGATGCTTGCATTTTCCACTAAAACAAGAATATACATAAAGAACATAAAGCTGTCCATGGCACATAGGGACTAAATGATTCCAAACTGTTCAATTTTAAAATAGGAAACTGTATGCCTTTTAAAATAAAGGCTGCTCAGAAGGTGCCCTCAATTCCTTTGCCTATAACATCCCAGCCTTCAGCCATCTTCCTTTTACTCTCTCAAGTCGTCTACTCTCACCCGCCTTGGCTTCATACTGGAAATATCACCGCTGCCTGGAACTCTTTACATAGTTAAAAAACTCTTTACCAGTCTCATGCCCCCAGCTGGGTATAAGCTATTTAAAGGCAGGGGTATGCATTGCATGCTGTGTATCACCTGCAGCACTTTTTACATTGCAGGGGCTCACAAAATATTTGTTGATAAATGGTCTCAGTATCTGATATTGTCTTTAGGCCTCCTCTGATTCCAACTAGGTTTGGGGTTCAGGATCTCTTTCTTATGGTCATAGTAGACCTACCTCATAATATTGATCAAAGCCCTTGTCAATATTGTAGCTCATTCTAATTTTTCTGCTTGTAATGCTTTATTTAATGGGCTTCCTAGGAACTCCAAATATGAAACCAGGGCTTACCAAAGAGAAATGCTACGTCAGTGGACCCCTGGGATATATGTTGTTTCACAGTGCTGATGCTTTCTAGGAGGAAACATTGAAACACTATTAGCCAGTGATTTACCTTTTTATTTGAATGTCACAAATGAATAAATGGGATGAATACGTAATTATCTAAGTAACAACTGGTTTTGGAATATATCTTTGTTATTACTGGGTAGAGTGGATTTGTTCATTTCTGAATATCCCAGAGTAGTCACTCTTCCTATTTAGGCCAAGGGAGGGTACCTTGTATTCTACTGAATCCTCATTGTTGATGAAACTATAGTAGCAAACTATCAGATTGATTTCTCTCTGGACAATTGTTTTCCTAGTAATTAAAAATTGCCTTGGGTGAGCAGAGGGAATGATGCCAGGGTCCAAGGTGGAGTTTCAGAGTCTCTCTGTGGGACCCTGGAGTTGCTGTAATTGGAAGTCACAGGCCAGTGGACCCAGTCCACAAGTCTTGCTTTGCTCTGCTCTGCAGCAGGTCTCTTTCTGAAGCACTCCACAGGGTCTCTGGGAATCAGGATTACATCCTTCCATAGATAGATAGATAGCAGTAAGTAGCTAGCTAGCTAGATTATTACAAGACAAGCATCTGCTCCTGGCCCTGTCAGTAACTAAGGGCGTATTTGGAAAATGTCAGCCTGCACAGGTAAAGCAAGCAAAGGATATCTATGTCTTTTTTTTCTTCTTTTTTTCTTTAAAACACTAGTTGGCAAACTTTCTGTAAGGGGCCAGATAGTAAATATTTCAGGCTGTGTAGGCCATATGGTTTCTGTCCCAACTACTCAGCTCTGCAACTGTAGCATGAAAGCAGCCCAGACAAGAAGTAAACTAATAAGCATGATTGCATTCCAATAAAACTTTCATTTGTGGAAACAAATTTGAATTTTGTATCATTGTTACTTGTCACAAAATGCTACTCTTCTACTGCTCTTTTTCTAACCATTTAAAAATGTAAAAAGCCCATATCATTATGAAAACAAGTGATGGGCCAGATTTGGCCCATGGACTGTAGTTTGCTGATCCCTGCCTTAGATTATTCAATAAGGATTTTATTGATGTTTTCATTGCTGTTGAGCAAATGTACTTTCCCATCTTTTCCTTAGGATCATCTTGCATGGTCCTGAGCAGACATCACCTCCTAATATCAGGGCCTCCGTGGGCTTGGATGCCTCACCTGCTGGCATGGTGTGTGGTCTTTAGGAGAACAAGTATTTACCAGATCTGTGATGGTGCTTATTTCCTTCTAGGGACAGGGTGGTCAGCTACACCCTTGGCCGTAGGCTTCCAACAGATCATGTGAGTGGACAGCTGCAATTCCGATTTGAGATCACTTCCTCCATCCACCCAGGTATTTCGACATGTACTTCATGTGTTGTCCTAGCCTAGTGTCATAGAGTGGTTCCTTTCTCCAAAATATAATAATCATGGTTCTCTCCAGACATGTCCTAATAGGTTTTGTGGTTCTCTACCTGTCTTCTCCATTTGAGGCCCAGAAGCCAGTGATCTGTTCTGCAAGCCAGGTTGCTATCCTCCTTTTTATTTTTATTTTTTGGTGGTGCCAAATGACTCATGGGATCTTAGTTTCCTAACCAGGGATTGAACCCAGACCCCTGCAGTGGAAGCATGAAGCCCTAACCACTTAACTGCCAGGGAAATCCCTGTTGTCCCCTTGATTGACAGGCTCCTCTTCATTCCAGTGACCTAAAGGTAGAGGATTAGACAGTGGAGTAGAGATTGACAAAGAGGTCAACATGGGTAGGAGCCATGTCTAACTTAACATTTTACTCGCAATACCCTTGTGTCTCAGAGAGTAAAGAATCTACCTACAATGTGAGAGACCTGAGTTCAATCCCTGGGTCGGGAAGATCCCTTGGAGAAGGGAATGGCTACCCACTCCAGTATTCTTGCCTAGAGAATTCCATGGATAGAGGAGCCTGGTGGGCTATAGTCCATGGGGTCCCAAAGAGTCAGACACGACTGAGTGACTTACACACACCCACATCCACACGGGACTTAATAGATGTTGAATCATTGCATACGTGAGTGAATGAATGAATGTGGTACACGTCATACTGTCAAACTGTGTTTACCCAGTGGATTTTTACAATCTCACAGGAAAAATGAATATTTTAAATTGGACAGAAAACTTTTGACTGTGTTCAGTTTTTCAAGCCAAAATGTATTTCCAAATAAGATTGACGAGATGCCTCATAATCCCACTCTGACTCTTCTCGGGCAGCCCCCTCACAGGTAGAGATCATGCTGAGAGTTGTGAGTTGCCACAACTTTACTGGCAACACATTTATGAGTTGCCAGTAAAGCTAATAATGCTTTTGAGAATCAGGGTCTGGAGTTTATCGCTGCTCCCAAGCAAAAGTTACACTTTTCTGTGCCCTATCTACAAAGCAGATTGTAAGGAAACACTTGACTGTTTCATCCTTTCACATCCAGCCTTTCCTACATCCTGAAAATAAAATTGAGTCTTCCTTCAGTGTAGCAGTAAGCACAGCTTTACAGTGCACCAGAGAGATTGTTTTTCTTCAATGAGTGGATAGCACAAAGGCTTGAAATGGGAATCCACATCTGACAGGGATCCAGGAGAGCAACTGGGGGAAGGCAGAGGTGAACCATGGTTGCTGCTCCGCGAATGGGTACTTGATGTAGAGACCTGGTTCACTGTCCCACTTCAGTATTCTCCAGATGTTGGGAGGCTTCCGATCTGAACCACCAAATGACTGTGATTGCTCCCTTTCCTTCTCTCTGGTCACCTAAGAGCCCCATTCTGCCACCCTGGGGGACTCAGCCATAGGAAACACTCTGAACTAGTATAATTAGCCCTGCCTGAAGCCAACAAGGAACTGTAAACCCCACCTCTCATCTCTGAGGTCTTCCATATAGCAGACATTATTGAATACCTACTTTGTGCCCAGAACAGGGGTAGCACTAGGATTTGGGCATTTTGACCAAAAAATGAAGTCCCTTGAAATAGAATTCTTAAATACATCATGACTGCAAATTTTCTTTAACATAAGGGGAACCATTTCTTACAGAATGGGTTTTAGCAGAGCTTTGGTCCATGGGAAACGCTCATCAACCCCTCCATGCAATATCCTAAGGCAGAAATCCCTAAGATGCTCACATGTCCTCGGGAGTAGACTAACACTGCAGTGACATTTTCTTCTTGTCCACAGATGATGAGGAGATTTCCCTGAGTACCGAGCCTGAGTCTGCAGAAATTCAGGACAGCCCCATGAATAACCTGGTGGCAAGCAGCTGTGAGGAGCCCTCTTGTGATGCACCAGAGCCTTCAGGGACCCCAAAGCCTGAGCAGCCGAGCCAGGGTAGCACTGTGGGCCCTCCAGGGATTGAGAACCTGGAGCTTACCAGTCTGGTTGAGGCAGCAGCAGGTACCACCGAGGCAGGAGATGATGGCTCAGTCTCTGTGGGGCCTGAGGGGGCTGGAGAGCTTCTGGCCCCCGGGCCAGAGGACACAGAGCCCGCCTTGAGTGCCGAAGAACTGGCTGAGCGGCTGGACCTGGGAGGGGAGGCGGCCCTACCTGGGCTGCGGGAGGACAGTCAAGCCCCTAGCAGCCCTGGGGAGCCAGTGGCTGAGGAAGGGGCCACAGAGAGCCGGGCTGGGGGGCACGAGGAGGAAAAGGAGCAGGTGGAGGAGGAAGAGGGGGACGTGTCTGCCCTGGGGCAGGGGGATGACAGGCTGCAGCTACGGGCCTCGGTGAAGAGGAAAACCAGGCCGTGCTCCCTGCCTGTGTCCGAGCTGGAGACGGTGATCGCGTCCTCCTGTGGCGAGCCCGAGACGCCGCGGACCCACTACATCCGCATCCACACGCTGCTGCACAGCCTGCCCTCGGCGCAGGGCGGCAGCGTGGACGACGACGATGGCGCCGAGGAGGAGGCCACCCTCAAGGATGCCTCAGAGAAGGATGCACTCAGCGAGGTGGACACGGTCGCCGCAGAGCCTCCTCCCCTGGAAGAGGATGGAGAGGCCCCTGAAGGGGCCACTCCAGGCACGGCTCCCCCCGGCCACTCGGGCTTGGCCAACGGCTCCGCCACGGATGGCGAAGCACTCCCCAGCACGGGGAGCGAGAGCGACTCCAGCCCGCGGCAGGGTGGGGACCATAGTTGCTGCGACGCGTCCTGCTGCAGCCCCTCCTGCTACAGCTCCTCCTGCTACAGCAGCTCCTGCTACAGCGCCTCCTGCTACAGCCCCTCCTGCTACAACGGCAGTAGGTTCACCAGCCACACCCGCTTCTCCTCTGTGGACAGTGCCAAGATCTCCGAGAGCACGGTCTTCTCCTCACAGGACGACGAGGAGGAGGAGAACAGCGCCTTCGAGTCAGTGCCCGACTCAGTGCAGAGCCCGGAGCTGGACCCAGAGTCGGCGAACGGTGCGGGGCCGTGGCAAGACGAGCTGGCCGCCCCGGATGGGAGCGTGGCCAGAACCGTGGAAGGTCTGGAGTCCCCCGTGGCAGGGCCGAGCAGTCGGAGAGAAGGTTAGACCTCACACCCCATCAGAGTGAGAATAGGACCACCACGAGGGGGACGCAGGTCTCACCAACATGGTTTAAAACCAAGAGGGAGAGGATCAGTCCCAAATAAGGTTGCTGCGGTGGCCACGTGTGCCTGTCCTGTACTTATATGTGTGCATGTGTATATGTGTATGTCGGTATTCCAGACTGTGGGTAGCTGACACCCCACCACCGCTCAGATACACCCCAGGAATGACAACTAGTTGGATGTGAGCGTGTCCTTGTATGTGTGCTTCTCTGTTTTAACGAATCACTGATTATAGGGTACATATTACCCTCCAGTCTTGACAGCAGCAAGAGCATCAAAGCTAGTATCAAGTGATATGAGCAGAAAATGATCAACATTAAGTGGGTAATATGTCGATATCTGCTGACTCCCCATAACTTACAAAGATTAGCAATGAATGTTAATATAAGTGGAAGAACATTGATATTACCTGTTTTAGAATTTAACCTGTGTACATATGAATATGTATAGCCTACATATATGTGTCATGATTTCTGTCTACTTGATTCTGTTATTGTTGTTGGTTTTGTTTTGTGTTGTTTTGTGGGATTGGGGAGCTATTTTGGCGAATGCAAAGGAAGGATACCATGAATGTGTAAATCACTTTGTCTCAAGTAAGATTCTAATCCAACAGGTGCCCTTTTTAGTTTAAAAATGTATTCTGTGTCCTAACCAAAGACCTTTCTTCTTAGTTATGCCTGTGGAAGCATATATAAAGTTAACCTGCATTTCCTAATCCAGAATTGGGAATCACCTGCCAGTCAAGTGACAGTGACATTGAGGGAAATAACTTAAAAGTCACATGATAATATGAAATAATTCAGTTGTTTTAAAAGTGAAAAATATAGATTCTGCTATTTTGCTGTTCTAATTTGTTTAAATTAGCCTCCAAACAACATGCAGTGGTATTGTCTCTAGATTGTAAGCTCATCAAGGGCCAGAATTCATATCTTCTTTATGTCTGCTAAGCAAATGCCTGGCACCTGCAAATTTTTATAGGAATGTACGTGAGTATAAAAGAAATAATTTTAAGTACTTAAAAGTACACAACTCTACATTTTGGAGAAAGAAGGGTGAGGGAAGGTGGCACATAGGGTAAAGAGAAGCCCAAGGAAACTGGTAACAAAGAAACACAGGAAGAAAACAAGACTGCCATACAATAAACCATAGTGACATACCGTACAATATGGAAAAGCACCCGTCAGTATGAGAATGGGGTGGACAATCCCTTTCTTTAATAGGGGTGTTTTGAGTCTCTTCTTTGTTCTAGGTCAGATGCTACATGTGGAAGGCACTCAATAATTACAATAGAATTAAAAATAAGTATATCATAAGGCAGTTTGTGGATATACCCATTTGAGGGCACAACTGGGAGCTACTAGAGATGTTTCAGACCAAAGTTGGGAAAACTTTTTCCATAAAGGTCCAGATACTAAACATTTAAAGCTTTATAGGTCGAGAGGCAAAACCAAAGCAACTTTTCTCATCAAAGGGGTGTTTTTTAAGAAAAAAAAAAAACATTTTTACCTTTAGAAGTATAATAATCATTTTTACCCCAGAGCCACATAGCTACAAGGCTGAATTTATAGTCTGTCAGTCTGTTGTAGCCAGGGGGTATATTTGGACCCATGTCTCCAATGATAGGAGACAGTCCACACATGGGTAATTGAAACTTGACTCGGTATACATTAATATTTAAAGATACTGCCCATGCCTTTGAGGGCCTAACAGTCCAGCAGTGGGGAACCCATCCCTTTACCAAAAGGATGAAAAAGTTTTTCAGGGCCAGAGTGGAAGTCTGTGTTTCTAAAGAAATTTCTAGATTCCTGAAATTTGCTGCAGATTATAAACTCCAAAAAAGTTAAGAACATATCCTTCACTATAGTGATTACTAGGAGCAAAACGAGGATTCCTGGGAAAGACTGTTGATTTCCTGAAGGCTGGAGCTATGCTGGCACATGACTTCCTACAGCCAGTTCTTCTCTCCCTTGGTTAGGGAGTCCCCAGGCTAATGAGGTCAAAGGGTGGATCTGTCCCCCACTCACCACCATGCTTCCAAGAGCACCCGCTCCAAAGAAACACGTATGCCTGATTATATGCACACGTGCCCTCTTCTCCCCTCACTGTGACTTTGTAGATTGCAAATTCTTTCCTGAGGTTAGCCCAGGAAGGTGTACTATACTCACACCCACGCAGTTGCATCTGCAGCGGTTTGTGGAGGATGTCTTCTTCATCTACTTTGTGCTTGTTTTCCCTCCATATGTGCCTTTTTTTTTAACCTCAGCATAAAATGGTTTTTAAAAACCTTCAGATCAAATGAAAAAAAAAAAGTAACATAATGCAATTATGGGCAGCTTCCCAGGTGGCTTGGGGGTAAAGAATCCGCCTGCCAAGCAGGAGATGTGGGTTCGATCCCTTGGTTGGGAACATCCCCTGGAGAAGGAAATGGCGATCCACTCCAGTATTCTTGCCTGGAAAATCCGATGGACAGAGGAGCCCAGCAGGCTACAGTCAATGGCATCACAAAGAATCGGACACAACTGAGCGACTAAACAACAATAATGTGATTATGAGCTCAACCCTGGCATCAGGTTCCCCTGGGTTTACCTTCAATCTCCCCACTTCCCAGCCATGACACCTTAGCCAAGTTACCTAACTGCTCCAAACTTCACGTGTAAGCTGGGTGCAAATGTGGAACATACCCTAAAGGGTTATTGGAAGGATTAACTGAGATGATTCCTATGAAGTGCTCAGCCTCTGAGTGAGGGTTCTTCCAGGTAGATGAACAGCAAGGCTCCCTTTTAAGTTGGAATACGTTTCCTTCTCAGAAGTTCTAGCAGGTCTGACACTTGCTTTGTGTTTGAGGTGAGGGGGATGGTGCGGAGCTGCGGCCTCGTGCAGAACAGAAGTGGCTTGCTTCCTCTTGCTTCCATTCCGTTGGCTGAGATGCATCAGTCACATCATTGCATTTGCTTGGGGTTCACGGGAAGGTGGGGTCAGCTCCATTAACTCGGCAAGCAACACTATTATGTTTCCACTAGCTTGGAGGAGTAATTAACCTGATTGGTTGAATTATTTACAACAAGGTAAGTCTCTTGTTTTTTTTTTCTAACAAACTAAATTTAAAACATAGCAGCTGGTGACATAACAACTGTACCATTGTTTTTCTCTTTTTTTTCTTTTCAGTGTCTGACATTAAGCACATATAAATACGAACATGAGTGTTATATCCACTAAACACAGAGCCCCGCTTTGGAACAGGAATCAGTTTGCAAGGAGCTATATCCTGGCATGAGGGAGGGGCACCTTCTTGACTTTCCTTAGTCTCCGAGGACCCCAGGGTGTGAGTCACACACCAGAGTTTGCACAAGAAATGATGTTATATATTTAATATTTAAAAGAACCCTTTGTTCCTGAATACATTCCTGTTTTTGCTTTCCGGTTAGCTCGAGTAGTTAAATGGCTAAATTCACTTAATTTCCTTCCTAATTAATTTCTGCTTATATTTTTAAGTCAGTTCTATAGATCTAGAACAAAAAGAAATCATCATCCTTTCCATGTATGGACACTCTGAGAAAGATTTTTGAAATTTGAGCTCCCACAAAGATCTTAACCACTGGTTTTCACAGTTCGTCTCTTTTGGACCACAGAATAATGGAACACTTAGTATTTGCATCAGCCATGGAAGGGCAAAGGAAGGAGAAGCCTGACCCTTGTCCTTTGGCCAATAGGGGCTATTGTGAGAAATTCAGGATGGGGTGCAGTGGGGGTTACAAGTCTGAGGGCTGGCTCATGGCCTGAACTTTTCTAGCTCCTCACAGATCAAGAGCGATTGACTCTGGTTATGTGACCCAAACTGCTGGGACTGGAGGCCTCACATCCACACGGCCCCTCCACATGCAGTGTTATCAAGACCTGAAGACATCATAAAATAGGAACTCCATTTTAAAACATTGTTCAGTTCATCATAGGTCTGCCTAACAGTAATATTAGCTGTGTCTACCATAACTGGGGCATGCATTCTGTGGATATGTCTATTTCTAAAATTGCTCCATGTCTGTCTTTCTGCTTCCTTCTGTCCCACTTCCATGTTTCAAGTTCTCCTGCCTCAGACTTCCTGCCTCTTATCTACTTCCTTCATCTCTTGTCTTTTCTCTTTCCAGAACACCCTGGTTTGTCTGCCTCTTCCTCAGAATCATTTGAAGCAATGACGAGATCCCATAGGTCCTTGGCTCCCCACCCCAGCCCCTAGGTGTCATATGATAAGAATTTACCTTCTTGACCTATCAGTTCCTTAACCCCATCTTGAAACAGCAGCAGCTAAGAGTCTCATTCCAAACACAAAATCTGAGAGACGGCCTCTTGGCAGCCCTCAGATGAAATCTGTCTGAAAAAGGAGCTGCCATTTTGCACAGTCCCAAAAGTTTATGGGACCTTATAAATGCTGTTCTTCCCTCTAACAGTCCTGTTTCTTTTCCTGGGCTAATCTCAGGCTCTGCTCATTTTCTTCTAGGTCCCTTTCTGATGCCACCTTCCCCTTAAGAAAATTCAGGTCCCCAATCCTACCTGTTCGTCTGTTATGGTACAAATCAGAACCATGAAATGTTTGACTATTTGAGTTTAAAAAAAAAATAGTTCCCTCTATTCACTCATTCATGAATGGTTCTGAATGTCACAAACTGACAACCAAAAAATCGATTGCCCACTCTTTGGGGTTTTTTCTTGCAGTAGTTTGTTTTACAGTCATGCTTTTTGATGACGTTGCCACAGCAATGAATGAATCTGAATATCTTGACTATCTTGTCCGTAGGTGAAAGTCCTATACTCCATAATTCCCAGCCAGTAAGCCAGCTTCCTTCCCTGAGGCCTGAACATCATCACTACCCAACAATCGATGAGCCTCTTCCACCAAGTAAGCTTTAGTTTTGAAAATCTGTGTCTTAATTCTTCCTATCAAATCTAAGCAGGTCAGTATGAACTTTGTATATAAACATCCAAACTCTTCCCCCACTCTGTACCTTACAGTGTGATCAAACACCGTTATGGCACCTACCATAAAAATTGTTTGGTTGGTTTTTTTGTCAGATGGTTTCAGGATGTGATCTCAAATAGATAACCCAGTATTTTCAAGTTGAGTAGCCCTCAACTTCTGAAATGGAGAGCATTTCTTCACAAGACTTGACTAGTCCTTGCAAACTGTTCATGACCCTTATTTCACAAATTTCACAAATTTTACTGTTTTATATTTAAAAATTTTCAGTTCAAGATGGGATAATCCTATTATTTTCCATGGGACCATTTATGGTTCAAGCATCTCCACATAATAAAACATTTCAACTTGCATTTTCCTTACTCTAAATTGTACCCATATATGACAGCCGCAAATTTTTTCTACAGTTCTTAGAGGTTCCCAGGCAAAACATCATCTTTAGGGGTAGAATTCAATCACATTCTCCTGGTAACTGTAATGCATAATTAATAATTATCTAGCTGGTTATTTGAACTTGGGAAAATCACTTAGTCTGTCAAAGACTCAGTTTTCTTATTTGTAAAATTTTAATGTTTTCATCTGGAAAAGTGCTAGATTTGGACTAGATAGTCTCTAGATATTGTTCCAATATAATCTGCCCTTATAATATTCCATTATTATGTTTGTAACAAGGAACTGACACCCCAGATATTATATATTCACTTAGCATCACATATGTTCATGAATTCTAGAACATCCCTGTTTTGGTTTCAACTCATTTCTCAAGCAAAGATAACCTTTAAAATTTGATAAATTTTACAACTGCATAATCTTTCCAGGATGCAAGGAATCAATGTTTCTTTACATTCTTTTGCCTGTGCTTACATTAACCCATTACAGTTTTGAAAGAAGAAAGACTTATTCTGTAATTCATCTATTCTTGACAATGTGATATATTTAACTTTTACACCATTCTTTTCCTATTCAGTTATAATTTATTAGTGATAAAACAGTGTTTTTAATATGTGGACCAATTTAAAGGAACACCATATTTGTTGGAAGAGACCAAGATAGGCATTATGTCCTTTAGCTTTTGATGCCTGATTTCTTTCTTTATGCATTGATTTATGGATACTCCATAAATGTCACTAGAGATACTTCCTACTTAGAAAAATACCTATAACATCTTCTTTCCAAGAAAGGAGCATTTTCTCCACATCAAAAAACCTGTCAGTGAGTGTGCACTTCAATTGACCTTCAATCCATGCAAGAGTAATAACTAGTTATACATACAGATATTATAAATGAGTATAATATATTCTGTTTTAAAGAATTTCTTTATATAAGCTGCTTTTGATAATGAAAATAAATTTCTTCCAGACAAGTTTCAATTTTCTGTCCCTGTAGCACTGGAAAATATTAGAAAAGTTGGTAGTGAAGCTACCAACTAAATTTTCTTAAATAATTTCACATGGTACATGGATGAATTCATCCCTGATAGTTATTCATTGGATAAATATGTATTGAATACTAATCCTGTGTGAGGCACTGTTCTAGGTAAGGCAAACAGGTGAAGATCCCTGCCCTCAAGGAGCTTACAGTCTAGACTGGCAGAGACAGATAATAAAGAATAAAAAAAAAAAATACCATGGTGGATTCATGTCAATGTATGGCAAAACCAACACAATAAAGTAAAGAAAATTAAAAAAAAAAAGACAGGAAAAAAAGAGAATAAAAAAATAAATGAAGAAATAATGCAGCATATTAGATGGTAGTAAGTGCTGTGAAAAAAGCAAAAGCAGAACAGGGGAAGGAGGATCTGGAGTGTATATTGATGGCCAATTTTCCTTTTTAAGTAGAGTGGTCGGGTACGCTTTATTGACAAGGCAACATTTGAAGCTAGACTTAAAGGTGGTAAGAGAGTTATTCACCCAAGTATTGGGAAGGAAGAACTTTCTGAGCAAATAGAACAGCCTGCCTGGTGGGCTTGAGAAACAGCAAGAAGGTCAGTGTGTCTGGAACAAATTTAGGAAGTGAGGAGGCAGCAGGTAAAGAGATCTATCAGGGGCCCAAATCACTCACCACGTAGGATTTTGTAGACTACTTAAGGGTTTGGCTTTTACTCTGGATGAAGGGGGAACATTGTAGGTTTCTGAGCAGAGACATTGTCTGACTTAGGACTTAAAAGTTTTTTTTGTGTTGACATTAAATTGTGAGGGAAAAAAATAGAAGCCTGAGACCCAGTATAAGGTTCTTGCAGGTGAGAAACAGTGGTGGCCTGGGCCAACAGGGAGCAGAGGAGGTGAAGACGAGTGGCCAGATTCTGAACAGATATTTTGTGGGTAGATTTGCTGACAGATTGTATATGATCTATGTAATAAAGACAAGGGTCAAGAATGACCTCAAGAGTTTTAACCTGGATTTAACTGAGACAGAAAGGGAAGGCTGCAGACAGGGCAGGTTTGGGTGGGGAAGAGCTGAAATTTGGTTTTGATCATGTTATGTTTGAAATGTCATGCAGGTATTGAGGTCAAGAAGGCAGTGAGATGTGACAGAAGTTCAAGAGAAAGGCCCAGACTATGAACATGATACTGCACTTGTTAATGTGAAAGTAAAATTTATAGGTTTTATGAGTATAATAATTAAAATAGGATACATTATTAGGCTCTACATTGTTCTTAGACTTCATGGAAAATATATAGTGTAATATATGACAGATCCCTCAGTCACAAATGAATGGACACACATGAATGACTACTATCCCAAGGGCATCCATAAAGATATCCTTTTCAAGAGTCTGTTTTGGAATCACAAAGCCAAGTGCATTGGACAGGCTGAGGCTGAAGTTCCATTCAGAAACTTTCTCTTAATGCAATATGGTTTATACAGTATTTGAAAGTAAATTCTTTACAAAGCAACCCAGAAAACCCACTTATAATCTCTAATTATGCTTTGCTGTTATTTTCTGAATATTTATGAGAGGTTTAATTAGCCCTCTTCCTTCCACATGTTTAACATATTAACAAGGGCCTGTCTGTCTGGCTTGACATTCTTTTCCATGAGTGACTTGGAAATACTGAAACCCATAGAAATGATCATTATCATCACACCATACTTCAGTTCTTTTCCTTGGAGAATTCATGAGACTGGAGTCTTGTCTTTGAAGGAATCCTTCCTTTACTACAGAGCACCTGGAGGGCAGGGATGTGTGTTAGTCAGCGATGTATCCTCAGGACCTGGCCTGATCTCTAGTTCATAGTGAGTAAAAGGAGGTGTTTATTCAAGTGAATGAAGTAGCATGATACTCTTCAAAGGTTAACACTCATTATTTGCTGGACGACCGTCATGTTGGGTTTTTTTAAAAAAAAAAAAAAAAAAGCCCAATTGCTGCTAGTTTGGAAATCACTGAAATTTTTTAATGTTTGGCTTGCAATTAATTACTCAGTAGTTACATAAATACACAATTCCATCAATGAGCTAATTAACATTTACAACTAACAGTTGACAGCTGAATCATCTAGTAGTCAAATTTAATCAAAACCTTCTAGAATATATTTATACAGCCTGACTATATATTTTTTCAATTTGTCTTATAAGCTGAATTTGGTATTTTAGATTTCCTCGGGCATTATTTGGCAGTCCTTCAGGTAAATGTCAAACATAAGCCATAATGTTCAGAAACAGATAAACCATGCATATATCAAACCATAACTAAACCAAATATATTTTTTAATTTTAAAAACAATTGAGAGTTGCTATGTCATTATCTGAATGATACTTTTTCAACAGAATTGTTAAATATCTGACCTACTCCCAAAAGCTATGGCTTTTCTCATTTAAAAGGCTGAATAGTTTTCCTCATTTGCAGTCATTTTTGCATTTTATTCTTTAATGTAACTCATTTTTAAGTATAACTTTATCATGAAGCTGTTATCTCCACCACATTTTAACATGTGGACTCTAAAAGCTTTGCCCATCTCGGTGCAGCAGACATTAAGCTCATCTTCGTTAAGCCCAGGAGTGTACATGTGACTCCCAGCTCTCTCAGTTTTAAGGATTTTTTTCATCCTATCACCCCAGTCCAGCTTCTACCTAAATCATGGACTGTATCATCTGTGCTCCCACCTTTTAGTTGGTTGCTGTTGTTTAAATTTGAGAAGTAAAGAACTTATCTTTATCTTGGGCTCCCTCTACTGTTTGGGATGGTTATTTATCAACAAAGAGATTCTTAAAAAGCTTGATGCTAGTTAATAGTCATGATTGGTTTTGTTTTGGTCAAGAAATATTTGGCAGCTACGGATAGGTTGAACATACACTATGAATTCACAGCTTATCAAAGGATGGTTTGAATTTAGTTTCTAAGAGTCAAATCTTTACATTCTGTCTCTCAAGAGACAATCAATTAAGACTGTGACATATTAGACAGAGGTTATAGGAAGTTGCGCCTACATGCAGTATTTTAGAGCTGTAGTCAAGCCTGTTTTTAAGAGGGGCCCATATTCCCTCCTAACCAGCCATCCTCCATCAGATTTAGCAAAGAAAGGACTTTTTTCAGCATCAGAGTGTCAGCTTTCGCTGGAGGACATTTCTAATCTTCCAGCTGTCACTTGGTAGCCAAGAAAATTGACAAGATGGAATTTTTTAAAGAAGGGAATAAATATTTGACTTTGTCTTTAGAAATTGTTGGAATTTTAACATAGGTCATATTTGAGGAACCCCAGTTACTGTCTCAAATGGTCCAGCAGAGAATCGGAGTCCCGTGGGCTCTTTCCTGGCACACCAACTCCATGCCAATGCCTCAGAGGTCACGCAGGTGCTCTGGGCAGTTCTTGGTCTTCAGAAGTCACCAGCAGTGAGTTCTACCCACAGAAGACCTGGAAGTGCTTATCTGTTTCACATGGATCCGTAGTTTGTCCTTGATTTTTCTTTTTGCCTTTTTATCACGCGCTAGACTGGGAAGCTCGCATTGACAGCCACGGGCGGGTCTTTTATGTGGACCACGTGAACCGCACAACCACCTGGCAGCGTCCCACAGCAGCAGCCACCCCCGACGGGATGCGGAGATCTGGATCCATCCAGCAGATGGAGCAGCTCAACAGGCGGTGGGTGACCAGCATGCAGTGAGCCCCTAGAAACCATGACGGGGAAGGGGGATTAATGAAATTCCCTCTTAGACTTTTCTGCTCAGATTGTATGAGGAAACTGCAAAGTAATTAACCAACTCATAGTTAGTACTTGGAAAGCTAAATTTATAATTCAGCGGCAGGACATCAGCTAAGCCTGAGTGTCATTTAAAGATGGGGAGTCCTCTGTACACCTTGATGGCCCAGGCTCAAACACAGGTGTTCTTAGCCAAGGGCTCATGGACCACCCCCCACCCGAGTATTCACTGAGGGTGTCAATGTTCCGGGAACCATTCAGAAACTGTAAGCAAATTATACATGGATGTACATTTTTCTGCCAGACATTCATATCTGTCATAAGAATCTCAGACAGGTCTGGAACACAAACAGTTTGGAAACAGTTTGAAAACATTCCAAGGATAGGTTTAACAGAATACTAAAAGCTGCCTGGAGAAAAAGCTGTCTCATAAATTGCTATATTCATGCCTACTCCAGTCCCATAATTGCTACATACTCAGAAATATACATTCTTAAACAGCTTTCATTATAGAAAACAAAATATTTAAAAATACTTCTTGAGAATTGTTTTATCTAAAACATAGGCCCTTTACTAGTTTTTTTAGTAAGTATGTAAAGATGTCATTTTGTTTTCAAAATGCAAATAAAATCCTCAATAGCATCTGTCCCATGTTGTAAGCTAGTACAAGCATCATACTCAACATCTTGCCCTTTAAAATCAGGGCAACGGCTCTTGAATACTTTTAGTGGCCAGGAATGCAAAGTGAAAGCTCATCTTCAGTTATATCCACCTGATGTCTTGCTTGTGTGAAGTAAAGGAGAAAGGTGGAGAGGGACAAGAAAGAATAAATAATTGGACTTGGGGGACACAGCTATGGATAACAAACATCATTTGAAAATTAATTCTATACTACAGAAAGAAATGGACAATTTAATACTATTAAAAATAAACAAAAAAAAAGTTGAACTTCTAGTTACCTGCTGTTGTAGGTAGCATGCGTTAGTTGCTCAGTCGTGTCTGACTCTTTGTGACCCCATGGATTTCTCTGTCCATAGGATTCTCAAGGCAAGAATACAGAAGTGGGTTGCCATTTCCTTCTCCATGTTGTAAGCAGAGGAGGATGCTTTAGGTGAAAATCACGAGGATTCTTTTATTACATGAGCAGTTGGAAGACACTTGCTTTCCGTTTTTCCCTATCAATAGCCTAGTGTCATTAATAAGAACCATAAAGCATTTTCATTGGCAGCATATTTCTCTTGTCATCCCCACAGAAAGAAAATCATATTACAAGGAAGAACATATTGTATATACATGTACCAAAAGCCATGGGAGTGTCCTTTCCTGGTGATTGCAACTAAAAATGCAAGGAACACAGCAAGCTCATTTTACATAGAGATCGTGTTCAGATGCCATAGGCAGGAATAGCCTCAAGGTCTGTCTTGCCAGACAGATAAGTTGAAAGTATTTATCAGACTAAGAAACAGGGAGAGCACCATCAGGTTGTATCTATGAGAGGTCCAGTTGAAACACTAAAATGAAACAGAAGCAGAAGTAAACACTTTGACCCATGACAGAAAAATATTTGGAAGTTTGTTCATGATGTTCAGATTGTATAACATAAAAATGAAGCCAAATCCATCCTGAACCAGGCCTCTAGAGACGTGTGCAGGCTTTGGTGTATAAAGCCCTGTGCCCTCCAGTGGAGCTGAACATGCTGAGAGAGGTCAGACTTTGATGAACAGGAAGCTGTATTTGCTGCATCCATTGGACAGATAAAGAAATGGAGCAATTTGAGAAAGTGCTTATTTCTTGTGAAAAATCCTACCTAGAGAAACTTAGATAACCTTGAGATAAGTATCCAGGCTCTTCAATGCTTATTTTAGCCTAT
The DNA here is from genome assembly GCA_007570785.1 of Antilocapra americana. Taxonomy (NCBI): domain Eukaryota; kingdom Metazoa; phylum Chordata; class Mammalia; order Artiodactyla; family Antilocapridae; genus Antilocapra; species Antilocapra americana. The sequence continues at coordinate 10,625,849 of ML660772.1, forward strand.
TGCCTTCAAGCACTTAAAGTTTTTCAGTGGTTTGGCCTGATAACAGCAGCCACACAAGGTATACTGTCAGTTGCAGATGTGACCACACATAGGGAGCATTTGTTTGATAACCAGCAGTTATCAGGAGAAATTGACACCTGTCACTGTCTCATAGCAAAATGGAAATCCTTCTCAGTGTTTCCAAGAAGGAGTTTCTTTTAACTCTGGCGGGGTGATTGTGAAAGGCAAATATTTTGTGCAAAGAGATACACACTGCAAAATAAGGAGTTGACGAAGTAGCACACGGTGGCCGCGTGCCCTCGGCTACTCCCCAAGTAGCCTTGGTGGCTTTGCCACATGCTCCTACTGCAAGGGAGTCCCTCATTACCTGCCTTCCCCCTGGCACCTGTCTCCCTCCATCCTACAGAGATTCAAACCTAATGTTGTGTGGTCCCTGAAACCTCCCAAGAGCCCTCCACACGGAGCTGGCAGCTGCCTCCTCTGCAGCCCCACTACTGGTGGGGCACCATGCCCGCCACTGGTACTGTCCTTACCTTCTTTCTCATTCTTCTGTGTCCCTCCTTCCAGTGGCTGGATGGGGCCAGAGTTTACCAGGACTCAGTACAAGACAATTTCCCAAGGTAATTCCTGCACTTTCAGAATATCCCAAATGAACTAACTCTACCTTCTTCACAAATCTCAAACAAACCCAAAATATAAATACATAGTATGATTTTAAATAGTCGACTCAAGTTTGATGTTTTAGTTATCTGGATAAAATTATACTGTGGAGAAATGGAAGTGTTAAATATGAAAAAAAACAGATCTTATAATCTTATACCCCAAGGATTAGCTTTGCTAAAAGATTAAACTGTTTTCAGGTTCCATATGCCCAGTCTTTGTATATTTAAAATGATGATATAGTTTTATATTCTCACTTACTACATTATTAGCATTTTCATATTGCTACATAGTCTTAAAGTTATCACTTAAATGACAGTGTTCCAATGAATGAATGTAATTTAGTTAATTTATCATATTGTTGAATATTTATTTTTATCACTATTTTGGGTAAGACCGAAGGGCACGTAAAATGTTAGGATTGTCTTAGCATGTTTCCTTTGGGTTATATTCCCCAAACAGCAGGCCAAGGGAGATCTATGTGGTTTTAGTATTTGATGTCAGTGTTTAAGTATTGTTTAAAGTGATTCTGCAGATTCACTCTGCCAGCAATGGTATCCTCCCTTCCTTATCATCTTTTGGTGGGCTTTTACTGACTTAAGCAATTCTTCTGATGTTTTGGTGCATCTTACATTTCACTTCTTGGAGGGAGGGTCTACTTCTGCTTCTATGAGCTCCTCTTTTACCAATTTTAGCTCCTCCTGTGAGAATTGTCTGTTCCTATAAGCTTAGTGTGTTTGGTTTTTGTTTAGTTTGTTTTGGCTTGGCTCACTCCTAAAGGGCTTTTTTTCCCCCTTCTGGTTTGGTTTTGTTTGTGTGGGTCTGTGTGTCCATTTACAAATTAGACATTCCAGCTGACTTTCTTATCAGTTTCCATAAACTCTATGCAATATAAATATTTAACCTTTTACTGAGAAATTAAATGTGAGGGGGATGTTGAAGGACTCTTCTTGATGAAATAGAAGAGAACCAGTTCTCTGACCCCCTCTTTCATCTTCAGATCAAAGAGGGCCTCTGAGGCTACAGCCCTGCCCTCGCTGGGTGAGCCTCCTTGAGTTGCTGTGTGTCCTGCTTCTCCAGGCCTGTCCCTTCTCCAGCAAAGGCCAGGGGTGGGGTCTGGCACTTAGGTTTTGAGGCTGCTGACTTAGTAAGGTATGGGATACCACAGGTCCAACCAAGGGCATGTGGAGTAGGTTGTGAACTTTCAGACATTTTTGTAAAATAAGGTTATATTAACTCATTAAAATTCTCTTCTGCGGTCACTGAACTTTGGGAAGGAAAAGAGAGGCCACAGCATGGGGTTTGTCTAAGCCCTGTTCCAGATGTCTGTTGCTGAGGAACAAACCACCCCAGACTTAGCAGTATAAACACCAACAATTGATTATTAACACCATTATCATCATTATCGTCATACTCTCTCAGGGTTATTGTGGTGGGCTGAGTGCAGTGAGGCCCTTCTCAGGATATCTCATGGTTGCAGTCAGAGGGTGGCTGGGCTGGAGACTCACATATCTAGAGGTGGATACTGGCTGTTGGCTGGGACCCCAGCTGTGACTGTTACCCAGAGTACCTCCATGTGGACCTTCCATTGTGTCTGGGCTTCCTCACAGCATGGCTCCTGTATTCCATCACAAGTTGTCACTTTCATTATTGTCTATTAGTCCAGGAAGCCACAAGACCTTCCCAACTTGAAGGGGAGGGGACATTGATTTGACCTCTTAATATTAACGGGAGAATGGTAAGATTCTGGAAGAGCCTGTGAACTAAAAAATACAGTTGAGTCACTTTTAGAAAATGCAGCCTGCCTTGAGCCACTTAGGGGATCCTCTGACAGCAGGTCCTTTGGTCTTTGGAAGCCTCACTCCTCCCTCAGGTCAAGGTTACACCCTTAGGCAGCTTCTCACTGGCTCACTGAGTAACCCCCCCACCCCCACCCAAGGCTGCACTACTTGAGTCCCAGCAATAACTCAGGAACATCACAAACAGCCTGCACCTTCCCTACATCCTCCCTGCCACAGACATGTGGGGGCTAAACACACATAAGCCTTTCTCTCTGATTCTTTGCTCATTCCTGCTCTTCCACATTTTCTCATAAGAGGCCTTCTCAGGAATGCCTCCCAGGAACTGCTGCAGGCAAAGCCATCATTCTGCCAGGTGTCAGGAGGGAGTGGCTGAGTCTCCTTAGATAAAATAAAAAAAAAAGAAAGCTTCAGACCAGTGAATATGTAGATAAGACCATCTGAATTGTAGATAATACCATCTGAAGATTTGTTACAAATGCAGATTTCAATTTTGCTCCAGTTTCTGTAATTATAATAATCACCCAGATTATCACTCTGGCAGGTAGTCTGGACACCACACTTAAAAACAAAACTCCTTTTTATTTTATTTATGTATTATTTTTGGCCAAGCAGCATGAAGGATCTTCATTCCCCAAACAGGGTTTAAACCCCTGCCCCCAGCAGTGGAAACATAGAGTCTCAACCACTGGATCACCAGGCAAGTCCTCAGAACTCCTTTTTAAAGGTCAAAGAAAGGTCACTGGTCTTTGGAATGCCACCATAGAAGACCCTGTCTGTATGACAGTATCTCCCATGCCCCTACCTTGGATTGCACTGGCTGCTTGCTGCTCCCCAGATGCTGGCCCCCTTTCTCTTCACACTTCTTCCTCCACTGCCCTGTCTGTTCTCTGAGCACAAGGCTCATGTAGCAATGCTCCCCTGACTATGGTGTGACCTCTGGAACCTCCAGGTCAACCTGTCCAAATCCACACTAAAATCTTCCTGCCAACCTGCCCATCCCACCTGGTCTTCCTCATGGCTGGTGCCTCTACCCACCTGCTCTAAGCAGAAGCCCTCCTTCCCTCTTCTCCAGCTTCCATATCCAGGCAACAAATCCTGTTAAGTCTACACAGAAAGTTATTGAAGTTTGGCTGCTAAAGATCTCTTAAGTTCAGTCCCTTCTCTCGTTCCTACTGTGTCAGGAGGAAAAGGGAGGTGGAATTCCTGTCCTGTGCCCGGTGAGCTGACAGACATCAGGCAAAGTCAGGGTCACACAGGACGAAGGAAGGAAGCAGAGCAAAGAGGAACAAGACAACTGGACAGCTGCATACAAAACACAGTGCGGTTTAGGCCGGCAGGTATACTTTAGGTATAGTTTGGTTTAGGCAGGCAGGGAGGTTTAGGTAGGCAGGCATAGGTGATCTTAGTATCCCTACAATATGTGGGTGTTCCCCTCCCCCAGCAGCATCCTAGTAGACAAGCATGATACACCACGCCTGCCTGGGTCCAGGCTTCAGCATCTCCAGCCTAGACCGATGTGGTAATTCTCAGCTGCTCTCCCCAACTCCAGGCTCTTCTCCTCCCGGGCACTCCACATAGGTGGGGGGCCAGTACAGAGCTGAATCTGCCTCTTTCTCAGCAGCTGTCCAGTCCCTACAGCAGTGGTGCTCAAAGTCAATCCCTGGACCAGGAAAAGCTGCTCCATCACCTAGGAATTAGTTAGAAATGCACGTTCTTGCCTCCCATCACTCCATCCCCAGACCTACTGAGTCAGAGAGACTCTGGGAGTGGAACCTGGCAGCCTGTTTTCACCAGCCCTGTAAGTGATTCTGACGTAGCTCAAGTTGGAGACTCTGAGCCTAGAGAACAATGTTCCAACCAGTGCTGGGCACCTCCTAGATGCTTTCTGCCACTGTTCTGGTTCCCTGGCCCTGCCCAGTGCCTACACATGTTGGTGCCACCACCAAGCTTCTCAGAGTTCTCTCAGGTGTAGTCTTTGGCAGGTTTATTTCCTCTGTGTACCTTCCCTCCAAGCTCCCTGATAAGTCCATACGCTGGCTTCAGAGTATATGTGCCTTGGCTGTTTCCTTGTCCCTATTCATAACTCTAGTACATGTAGGGCATCATGTTCACATCACCAGAGTTGTGGTCTACATGCGTTTCCCTTTTTTGCTCTGTCCTGACTGTGAGTGTTCAGAGAGTAAGATCATATTCCAGTCTTCTCTTTGGTCTGAAAGTCCAGCACAGAGCAGGCCCCATTGGAAGAGTCAGTGAATATTTAGTAAGTACCCAGCTAGATGACTGGCCTACTAACTAATTCTCCAACTTGAGAAGAAAACTCAAAGCAACCTTCAAATAAGCCGAAAGCATTTATTTGTCTGCCATGCCAGTGTTTTTTGTGTGTTTATCTTTTAATTTTTCAAAATGTTATTTATTGAAGTATGGTTGATTTATGATGTTGAGTTAATTTCTGCTGTACAGCAAACTAATTCAGCTCTACATATGTATATATGTAGATATACAGGATATTGAATATAGTTCCCCCTGCTATACAGTAGGCCCTGTTGTTCAACCATTCTATATATATTAGTTTGCATCTTTTAGTGTATAATCTTTGCACACTCCTTCCTAGTCATATCATTTAACTGTCAAATAAAAACAAGTGAGTAGAACTTTTAGTTTGTAGACTTATCACAATCAAAGAGAGGTGATTTGATATCTTAGTTGTAATATTTTTAAGTTCCTTCCCACACCATTATTTTAGACTCAGTCCAATTTTGTTTAATGCAGGACAGAAGCTGTTTTTTATAATGATTTTTTGTGTGTTGATTTTTTTTTTAAGTCACCGTACTTAAAACTCATCGTAGCTTACAAGGCAAAATGAAGTCAAATCACCTAGAGATACTTGTCTTGCAAATTGTCTTAAGTATCTTGGGAAAGTTTTGAGCACTTCTCTCCTGACATTTCTTGACATCCAAGACAATTCTTTCCAGATTTCCCCACTTACCTGACTCAGAGCATCAGCCCCTCAACAAGCCAACAAACCAAAGTTAACGCCTATCTTTTCACTTTCTGATGCAAAGGTATCAAAATATTCAGCGAACCATTGCTACAGAGAGGCCTGAAGAAGATTCTGGTAGCCAAATTTGTGAGCCAGTTCCAGCAGGAGGCGGTGGAGGAGGTGGCGGGAGTGACTCAGAGGCTGAATCTTCGAGCTTAGGTATGGCCAGTGCATACCCATGGGATGGAAGGTGGATAAGGGAGAGGAGGAGGGTGGGCAAAATCCAGGAGGAGAAAGAGGCTTGGTGCCAGCAGGGTAAAAACAGACAGAAGTGTCCCACCAGGAATGTAAAGGAAAAGTGGATTTACAGTGAAGAAAACTTGTACTTATGCATCAAGGTGATTTTTTTCAGTGTCTTAATCATTTCTTGCTGTGTAAATTTATTTATTGGTGCCCTAAGAATGTTTTCCACTTGTAAGTAAAAGGTGCAATAAGAATTCAAGGTCTCCTTCCAAGGAGCCACGTGACAACAATAGGAATAAGACTTGTTTGTATTTAGAATAAAATATCAATTCAGTCCCCTCAGAGGGAGGAACCTGGGAGTAAAGATTTTCCATTGGTCTTATGATTTTAAAAATACCACCACCCAGGAAAATTTTTTACTAAATACCATCAGCATCCACTAGGGGGTCTGGTGTTCATTTCTTTGAATCTGCCTGAGTGGGACTCATGTAAATATTCGAAAAGCCTGAGACTGGCTTCTTTTTTGTTTGTTTTTAACTGAAGTATAGTGGACTTACAATGTTATGTTAGTTTCAGGTGTACAGTAAAGTGATTCAGTTTTACATATATATATATATATATATATATATTCTTTTTCATATTCTTTTTCATTATTGACTATTGTAAGATATTGAATATAATTCCCTTTACTATACAGTAGATCCCTGTTATATATTATTTTATATTATATTTATTATATTATATTGCTGCTGCTGCTGCTAAGTCACTTCAGTTGTACCTAACTCTATGCGACTCCTTTGAGGAACACTGGAGTGGGTTGCCATTTCCTTCTCCAAGGCATGAAAGTGAAAAGTGAAAGTGAAGTCACTCAGTCGTGGCTGACTCTCAGCAACCCCATGGACTGCAGCCCATCAGGCTCCTCCGTTCATGGGATTCTCCAGGCAAGAGTACTGGAGTGGGGTGCCATTGCCTTCTCCCATTATACTATATTATGTTATGTTATATTGTATTATATATGTGTTTAGTCGCTCAGTCGTATCCAACTCTTTGCAACCCTATGGACTATAGCTGGCCAGGCCCTTCTGTCCATGGGATTCTCCAAGCAAGATATTAGAGTGGGTTGCCATGCCCATCTCCAGGGGATCTTCCCAACCCAGGGATCGACCGCGGATCTCCCATATTGCAGGTGGATTCTTTACTGTCTGAGCTACCAGGGAAGCATCTATATAGTGATTAATCCCAAACTCCTAATTTAACCCTCCCCTGCTCCTTGCCCCTTCGGTCACCATAAAGTTGTCTTCAATGAAGAGACTGGTTTCTATTTTTTATACCTGTAATAGCATAAGATTCTCACAGTGACATCCTGATAATCCAAATCTCTCAAATTGGGTTAAATGATGGCAGATTGACAGGTATAGAACAGTCTGAGCAAACAACCATGTGTTTCACGTCCTGCCAGATCTCAGCTCTCTCTGAAGAGCAGAAGATTGGATACTTTCATGCCCTCTTTTAAATACACATACATAGTTCCCCCAACAATTTTAATTGCCTCCATTCTAATAATTTTATCAGATATATTAAATAAACTGACTAGTTAAGGTTTTCCTATTATTAATTCCTACTTTTGACTGCTGAGAGAGATTTGGTAAGGTGGTGGAATAATTAGAAATATGAGGGAAAATGAAGAGAAAATTTCTTTTTGGGTTTTGTGTCAGATCTGTTGGCATTTGCTGTATAACAAATTATCCCAAAGCTTAGTATCTAAAGCTCACAGCCATGTATTAACCACCCCCGCCCCAGTTCTGCAGGTGGGCAGTTTGAACTGAGCTCTGCCAGGTGGTTCCTCAGGGCATTTGGCTCACACTTGCCTCCTTGGTCAGCTGTGGAATTGGCTGCAGGCTGGCTGGCCTGAAGTGGCCTCAGCCAGGGTGGCTTGTCCCTGCTCCCTATGGCTTTTTATCTTGTACAGGCTGTTCTCATGATGAGGGAGAGAAAGTAAGTGGGGACCCACAGGCCTCTCAAAACCCTGGCTCAGAACCTCTGGCAAATTTTGTTGGTTAATGCAAAACTCAAGGCCAGCTTGATTTAACGTGGGGAGAGGCTGCAAAGTCTCATAGTGATGGGGATGAAGGGAGAGGAAGGATTGTGGTCCTTTTTGCAAACAAACTGACATAGCTGTGGTGAGCAACTTGTAAAGAAAATAAGAAAAATTCATCGGGATAAAAGGAACGAGTTATTCAAGGACTTACACTGGAGTACTCTGGGAAATAATGAGGCTCAACTGACAGACACAGTGATGGACACCTGGCCATCACTGTGACACTGGTCAGATCACCATTCAAAACAACTGTCCTCTCCAGCAACGCTGCTGAAGGCTTGTAGGCTGCTAGTACCACAAAAGAGAAGTCCTCCAGTTGAAACGATCTTTTCCCAATGCATTCAGTGGCTTTGTTTTACTTCTTCCAGATCTGAGAAGAGATGGGTCACTTTCTCCAGTGAATTCACAAAAAATCACCTTGCTGCTACAGTCTCCAGCGGTCAAATTCATCACCAACCCTGAGTTCTTCACAGTACTGCACGCCAATTATGTGAGTGTTCCCACACACAGAGGGGGCCTGGCTTGGCTTCTGGCAAGACCCGAAACACAACTTTGCAAAGTCATTGGGTAGATTAAAGAGGATAGCATTTTGGGGTGAGGTGGGGTGAGGGGTGGGAGCAGGAAAGAGGAAGAGAAAAAAGACGGTTCCTTTCTGTTCTCTGTGAGTCTCCCCAAAAGGAGAAAAGCTAGATTTAGGAATGCTATATCTTCTTTTTTGTTAGATTCAAATGGGTTAATGTCAGTGAAAGTATTTGGAACAAAGACACATTTTTATTATAGTTAAAATTTTTAAGGGACAAAATTAGGAAGTTGACAGATTCCCTTCAACCTGAATCATTTTATAAATCACTTTATAAAATAAACTTTCTTTTTATTAAAGAAAGTTTAAAATAGATAAATAGATTTCCTTTTCATATAATTAGCTTATCAAATAGCCTGCTTATGGTTAATTTAATGTGATTTTTACATATTTAGCTTTCTCTCTTTTTTTTTTTGGTATTGTCAAGAAAGCAGTGACATGATATTGGTATGCATGCATGCTAGGTTGTTTCAGTCATGTCTGACTCTTTGTGACCGCAGGGACTGTAGGCTGCCAGGCTTCTCTGTCCATGGGATTCTCTAAGCAAGAATACTGGAGTAGCTTACTATGCCCTCCTCCAGGGGATCTTCGTAACTCAGGGATTAAACCCAAGTCTTAAGTCTCCTGTGTTGGGAGACCAGTTCTTTACCACTAGTGCCACCTGGGAGTGAAGTGAAGTCACTCAGTTGTGTCCAACTCTTTGTGACCCTGTGGACTATAGCCTACCAGGCTCCTCTGTCCATGGGATTTTTGAGGCAAGAGTACTGGAGTAGGTTGCCATTTCCTCCTCCAGGGTATCTTCCCAACCCAGGGATCGAACCTGGGTCTCTCGCATTGTAGGTAGAAGCTTTTACTGTCTGAGCCACCAGGGAAGTCCACCTGGGAAGCCCCCCTGATATCCTAATATTACTGTAGTCATCCCTTTTTTCATCTGACACACGTTTCCTGCAGTTCAGGCAAGAGTCTAGGTGCTATATGTAAAGACAGATTAGGGTGACACCTGAGCAACAGAAGCTCCCCATTTTATTGGGCAGCAGACATGCAAAGATGAGTCTAATGTGACAGGACAAGGCTGTCCTCTGGGAGGAACAAAGTGCACTGGAAGCAGAGGTGATGGTATGGATACCTAGGGAGCAGTCCTGAGGAGATTGAGTCCTGCAAGTTGAAAGTTGACAGGGCAGAGGTTCCAGACAATGGAAGAAAGGACTCAGCCTGAGACTGGGTCCAGTGGGGCTGGAGCATGGTGACCGGCAGAGGTGGGAAGAGATGGTGGAGGATAGCAGCAAATCACCTGGTACATCATGGAAAGGAGCCTGGATCTACCTCAGTAGGCAACCAGAACCAGCTGCAGTCTCAGACATTGTCATCAGTTACACAGTCCAGCTGTTTGAGAGGTTATTTTCTCAGGTAGAAGTGTAGGAGAGGGACTGAGGGGCTAAGACCAGAGGCTGGCTCAAGTGCTTAAATGAGCAATAAGCAAGGGCTTTGTAAGAAAGGGTCTGGGAACAGGGAAAGAACAACTCAGCTTAGGAGATATTTCTGCAGGGACTCAATCATGCTTGGGGCCACTATGACTGAGGCGGATGAAGGGTGAGGACCCAAGAAAGTCCTTTCTGCTTTGCGCCCCTGAGTTAGGCGGTCATGTCCCCATTCAACAGTAGTTTGACTAGGTGGTGGGAGCTGTGGCAGGGGAGGAGGAACTAGTTTTTGAGCAGGTTATATTTAGGAAACCTCTTGGACATCTAGTGATTAGATCCAGAGCAGCTGCCCAGTGGTACAGGGGTGAGTCACAAAGGGGGACAGTAGTGCTCTCTCTGCTGTTCCCCAGCCTGCTCTGGCTACAGTGGTGTTTCCTTGAACCACACACACCCACCAGCCCCAGGTAGGATAAAATGGTTATGTGGCACAACTAGAAACTCCTGATGTTGTCTTCATTTCTTGTCATCTCCCAACCCCTACAAACATTCACTCTTTGAAGGTCAGCCCTAAAATTCACAGGGAACCTTGACTAATACAACCTGTTATATAGATGGATAAGAGGAGCAATCCCCTGGAGAAGGGAAAGGCTACCCACTCCAGTATTCTGCCCTGGAGAATTCCATGGACTGTATAGTTCATGGGGTTGCAAAGAGTCAGATAAGACTGAGCAACTTTCACTTTCACCACTTTCAAGAAGAGCAAGGATGAACCTATGCTGTCAGAGGAGGAACCAGGGAGGAGAGAGAGGAGATGCCCAGAGAGTCAGAAGGAGATTCAGGGGAGCAGAACTAGGCTGGGGCAGAGTGGGTTGGGGAGGGAGGAGGGAGAGGGGAACTTGAGATGCAAGGGAGTTAGGCAGTGTCCTAGGATGCTGGAGCAGTGATAGAGGCAGATTGCAAGGAGGTCCATGGGTATTCACGGTGGGCAGGTATTTACTTCTGGAGCAAGATCTCTGCTTCCAAGCCCTCTTCCTCAAGGCTCACAATAAAACCCTGTGTAGCAACCACATCACATCCAATTAAGGTGCTCAAAGCATGCTTGGTCTGTGTCTCTCCTAATCCCCACCCCCTTCCCTATCCGCCTGGACCCCATCTCAGAGTGCCTACCGAGTCTTCACCAGTAGCACCTGCTTGAAGCACATGATCCTCAAAGTCCGGCGGGATGCGCGCAACTTCGAACGCTACCAGCACAACCGAGACTTGGTGAATTTCATCAACATGTTTGCAGACACGCGGCTGGAATTGCCCCGGGGCTGGGAGATCAAAACGGACCAGCAGGGAAAGGTGAGCATGACTGCTGCTGGGGCCTCACATCAGAAGGAGAAGACCCATGAGCAGGTGAGGAGGGAGGTTGATGAGCTCAAAGCCTGTTCCTGAGACGTGCTGTTGGCCACCAGGAGGAAGGGAGGGTAACTGTCTGCATTGGGATTTCTTTCTTGTGGTATTTCGAATGTTTCCAAATATCCCTGATTTCTGCCCGCCGATGCTAATAGCACCTCCACCAAGTTGTGACATTGCTCTGTGCCCCCTGGGTGGGGAGGAGGATTGGGGGACAGTATCACGTTCAGTTGAGAACTACAGGTTCCATATTTCTTAATTTACGTTTGGAACTTGAAACCAGATTCTATTCAATAACCCTTCTATTGTTTTGCCTCCTTAGTTCCCTCTCAGAGGATGAAATTATTAGTTAATAGTTAGGTGATATTATTAAATTATGCATTGTGATTTCCCTAATAAGCCTTCAGTTCTCATTAAAACAGGGTGAATTAGGCCAATGAAGTGTTACTGGCTTGCATTTTGCTTTTGTGTGGCATTGACCAAAACTGGTCTTTCCTAGGGATGCTGTAGATCCCCTGAATCAGCTAAAGTGAGAATGCTCTTTCTTAATCACCATCAATCACTTCCATGTATTTATAGGACAGGTCAAACAGGCTAGCGAGGAATCGTACCTGTGTAATCTTTTATAAACTTTAGTAGAGAGACTCCTTCCCTCTTCTAGTGTCAAAAGAATCAGGAGTGTTGCCAGCAAACATGCATTTCAACAGGAAACTGCATCATGCAGCTCTCTTCCTCTGTGATTATGACCATGCAAAACCACAGTTCCCCAAAGTCGGCTGATGGGGCTTCACAGTGCCCTAGGAACCAGAAACCCCTCTCCCACATTTTGTCATGTCCCAGTACCTGAGCCCTATGGAATACGGAAGGAAAGATTGTGTCCTCTAATTGATGCAAGTCCACCAGTAAAATGAATCTCTATGACCAGCTCTGCGGTCAGGGATGAACTTGGCAGGGGGTGCCTAGTGTAGTGGAAAAACCAGCATAGACAGAATCTACTCTTATTTACCAGATGCGGCCTCCAGTGGGAGAATGACAATGAAACATGGTACGGGAAACATGCCTTCTATACAAAAGAAACAGAGCAGGTTCCAGAACACTAGACCATCTTCCGGTTTCTCACTCAGCCAACGTGTTTCTCACTTTGTCAACACATTCAGAATCAACAGCCTTCACTTTTAGTGTGCACCATGTAGGAATAGGAGGGCTGGGCTGAGCTGTTTGGTGCCTTTGAATGCACATCATCCCCACAAGGAAGACAAAATGGCATCTGACTCACCTGTCATCTTGAAAACCTGGGGAAGGTGGACACAGCCTCTGCCCAGCATCAATAGAGATTGTGTGTAAACCTCAGGTTGGCTCCAGGGTTGAGCTGGAGAGGATGGTCATCATCCAGGAGGTGGTGGGCTCAGATAGTGGACAGGTGACAGCCTGTCAGTGACAGCTGCGAGATGGAGGTGGCCTCTACTAAGGAATATACACAAAACAACAAAATAACAGGAGGTCTCTAAGGAATATACACATAACAACAAAATAACAGGAGGCCTCTAAAGACCTGCTTCATGAAGGAAACAAAATCTTTATCTTGAGAAAAAGCATATCTTGTAGTATAATTTTCTTCAGAAAATAGAAATAAATATTTTAAAGATATCTGTTTATCATCTACACAATGGCACAAGAACACATGACTTATATTGAGCAAGAAGAATCCACACATAGAAAACAAGCCACAAAAAAGCAGACTTAAGAAAACAAAACCAGTGTAGGATCTAGCAATCCTACTCTGAGTATTGATTCAAAAGAACTGAACTCAAAATCTCAGAGCTATCTATACTGCTGTGGGTTTTGCAGCATTAATCAAATAGCAAAGATATGGAAGCAACCTAAATGTCTCTTGATAGATGAGTGGATAAAGAAAATGTGGTATATACATACCAGGGAGTGTTATTTTACCTTAAAAAAGAAGAGGATTCTTACATACTACAACATGGATGAACCTGGAAGACATTGTGTTAAATGAAATTAGCTAGTCACAGGAGGACAAAGACTGCATTATTCCATTTATATGAGAAATCTAAAATAGTCAAACTCTTTGAAACAGTAAAATGGTGGTTGCCAAGGGATGGGGACAGGAGGAAGTAGGGAGTTTCTGTTCAATGGGTATAGAGCTTTAGTTATGCAAGGTAAGTTCTGGAGATCAGCTGTCCAATATTGTGCCTCTAGTTAGCAGTACTGTACTTTATGCACTTTAACTTTTTTATTTTATTTTTTTACACTTTAACATTTGTTAAAAAGGAAAACTCATGTTAAGTGTTCTTACTACAGTTAAAAACTAGAAAAGGATGTGGGCTGGATAAATGGTTTAAGATTTCGTGGAACAACAAAATGTAATAGCATAAAGATAAAAGAGAGGAGAAATGACACTATGTAAAATCGAATCCTGGTTATAGAATATGAACATGGAAGCAACCCTCAAAGCACGGAGAAGGTACCATTTTGCAGCCAGTGAAGGAGGAAGTGAAAAAAATAGATGAAAACCAGAAAAAGAAAAAGCATATCTCACTTTCTCAGCAAGAAGCAATTTAATATCACAAACTCCCTTAAGATCCCTTGCCTGTGTGCCCCACTGTATAATTTACATGTTTGTTCTATGTACGGTTTTGTCTGTTTCTCCTGGCAGAATTTTAAGCTCTTTGAGAGCAGGAGTCTTTGTGTTGCTCATTGATGAAACTTCTAAAGACCTAGAATAGTGTCTGGCACATAGCTGGCCCTCACTAAGTCTCTGTTGGATGAAAGGCTTATAGATATTCTTGAAGAAGAAATTAAAATAATAGATACAGTGGCAATAAGTAAATATTAACTATAAATATTAACTTATTAATTAAATATTGAAAATAAAGCTTTGATCTACAACACATTGTTCAGATGGGCAGATTAATTGGACTCACTGAGTTACAGTAAAATTAATTAAAATAAATGCTACTCTGGAATGTCTTTAAATCGAGACTTTAAAAATCTTAACAGTATACAGCCATGATAATGTGAAAGTCATTTACAAAAGAATTAAAATCAGACAAACCTCAAACTTCCCATCCATAAAACCAAACTATAGAAACCCACAGAACAATGACTACAGGTTATTGATGAGAAAGATTGCAGCTCAATAATCCTATTTCCAGAAAAAATTGTTACTGAAGTGTGAAGACCATAGGGAAAAATACCTCATGTGCAAGACTTCAGGGCTCATCCTACTCTTTTGCCTGCCCTAAGCAAACACCAAAAGCCATTCTCCAGATAGCTCACAAATGATACAGAAGAGAAAATCAATAATGGGAAAACCATAGCATTAAAAAACTTTGGTGATGGGTATTTAAATCAATCAAATGCACAAATATAAATGTAAATAATTGCTTTAAAATTATAATGCTTTGTATTGAAAAAGCTCAATAATTGTGGGGAAATATGTATAATAAAAACGGAATACTTGTATGAGAACAGTTGGGATCAGTATCCCTGGACCAGAATTAAAACAGAGAGTCAACTGGCAGCACAGCCACCCAGCCTCCTACGGTGTCAGATGTGAAAGCCTACCCTTAAGTCAGAAATCAGGCCTTACTGGAGACATTCAAGCAAAGACTGGACAACTACTTTTCCAGAACACAAAGGAAAATCATGCAACAAAAAAGGTGACTAATAACGCACCAAAAGAATATGGCTGCACAAATTCTAGAATATAATCAGATAAAATATTTTAAGGAATTTCTTGGAACCTACAGTAAATGTATAGAAGCCTGCTTTTTGGACTGTGTTAAAGACTTTACAAGAAGAGAAGTAAAACCTGAAGAGACCACCTGTTCGTAACATTGCTTACAGAAGTATTTAAAAATGACTCAACAAATATCTGTGTGATTTTAGGAATATCATATCAAGCAGAATGAAGCCCTGGCTGCCAAAACAGGACTCCTTGGCCAGCCATGATTGAGAAGTCCTAATGGCTCGCCACTCCCCCCTTCCTTATCACCACTGGCAAACAAAACAAAAGTATATTTATTTTCTGTGTCTAAGAGTCTATTTCTGCTTATATTCATTAATTAGTTTTATTTTTTAGATTCCACATATAAGTGATAGCATGCATCACATATATAACAGTATTTTTTTCTCTATCTGACTTCCCTCACTAAGGATAATAACCTCTATATCCATCCATGTTGTTGCACCTGTCAGAATTTCTTCCTTTTTATGGCTGAGTAGTATTCCAGTGTGTGGGGGGGTGTATACCACATCTCCTTTATCCATTCATCTGTTGACAGACACTTATGTTGTTTACATATCTTACCTATTGTAAATAATGCTGCTGTGAACATTGGGGTGCCATGTATCTTTTGAATTAGTATTTTCGGTTTTCTTTGGATATATACCCAGGAGTGGAATTGCTGGATCATATGGTTGTTCTATTTTTAGTTTTTTGAGGAACCTTCATTCTGTTTTCACAGTAGCTGCACCAATTTATGTTCCTATCAGCAGTGTACTAGGGTCTTCTTTTCTCCATGTCCTCACCATAATTTGTTATTTGTAGACTTTTTGTGGAGAAGGAAATGGCAGTCCACTCCAGTACTCTTGCCTGGGAAATCCTGAGTACAGAGAAGCCTGGTGGGCTACAGTCCATGGAATCGCAAAGAGTCTGACATGACTGAAGCAACTTAGCACAGCACAGATTCTTTGACATTAGACATTCTGACAGGAGTGAGGGAGGTGACATGTCTCATTATGGATTTGACTTGCACTTTTCTGGTGATTAACAGTGCTGAGCATCTTTTCATGTGCTTATTGTCATCTGTATATCTTCTTTGGAAAAATATCTACTCAGGTCTTATGCCCATTTTTTAATCAGATTCTTTTTTTTTAATATTGAGCTGTATGAACTATTTATACATTTTGGATATTAAGCTCTTATCATTCATATCATTTGCAAATATTTTCTCCCATTCAGTAGTGTGTCTTTTTATTTCATCAGTGGTTTCCTTTGCTGTGCAGAAGATTTTAAGTTTAATTAGGTCCCATTTATTTATTTTTGCTTTTGTTTCTTCTGCCTTGGAAGACAGACCCCAAACAATATTTCTACAATTTATGTTAGAGTGTTCTGCCTATGTTCTCTTCTAGAATTTTGTTTGTTTGTTTTAGGTCTTACATTTAGGTCTTTAATCCATTTTAAGCTGATTTTTGTATGCAGTGTTAGTGAATGATCTAATTTCATTTTTTTACAAGTAGCTATCCAGTTTTCCTAGCATCATTTATTGAAAAGACTATCTTTCCTCTCCATTGTATATTCTTGCCTTCTTTGTCATAAATTAATTGACCACAAGTGCATGAGTCCATTTCTGAGCTCTTACTTCTGTTCCATTGATCTGTGTGTCTGTTTTGGTGCCATTGCCATGCTGTTTTGAGTAGCTTGTAGAATAGTCTGAAGTCAGGGAGCTTGAAACATTTGTTCTTTTTTCAAGACTGTTTTGGCAATTCTGAGTCTTTTGTGGTTCCATATACATTTTAGAATTATTTATTCTAGTTATGGGGAAAATGTCATGGGTATTTTGAAAGAGATTGCATTGACTCAGTATATTGCTTTGAGTAGTATGGAAATTTTAACAATGTTAATTCTTCCAATTCACGAACATGGGCTATCTTTCCACTTCTTGGTATCATCTTCAATTTCCTCCTTCAGTGTTTTATAGTTTTATAGTTTTCAGAGTTAAGTTTATTCCTAGGTATTTTATTCTAAAAATTTGAAGAGGCAGGAATACTCCCAAAGTCACTCTGTAAGGTTACCATTACCATGATACCAAAACCATAGACACTACAAAAAGGAAAAAAAAAGAAAATTACAGGCCAATATCTCTGATGAATATAGATTAAAACGTTCAATAAAATATTAACAAATAAATTTCAACAGTAGCTTAAAAGGATCATATACCATGATCAAGGGAGATATATTCCAGAAATGCAAGGATGATTGAACATCCAGAAATCAATCAATGTGATACACCATATTAACAAAAGGAAGGAAAAAAGCACGTGATCATTTCAATAAATGCAGAGAAATAACTTGACAAAATCTTTTTCAAGTCTTTTAAAAATCCATTTCTGATATAAACTCTTATCAGAGTTGATGTAGAGGGAACATATCCCAACATAATAAAGGCCATTTATGACAAACCCATAGCCAACATCATACTCAGTGATGAAGAGCTGAAAGATTTTCCTCTAAGACCAGAAACAACACACGAAGATGCCCACTCTTGCCACTTCTATTTAAAATAGTCTTGTAAGTTCTGGCCACCACAATCAGATAAGAAAAAGAAATTTTTAAAAATTGGGAGAAAAAAAGGTAGAACTCACTATTTGCAGGTGGTGTGATAGTATATATAGAAAACTCTAAAGTCTCTACCAAACATCTATTAGAACTAACAAGAAAATTGTGGAAATTTTCAGGATATAAGATTAATATGTAGAATATGTTGCTTTTCTGTGCACTATTAGGAAGAGAAAGCAAAAAACTAATCCCATCTAAACTCATAACAAAAAGAATAAAATACATGGAAATAAACTCAATTTTTTTAAAAAAATGGATCTTATAACTTCTTTTCAAGAACATATGGACTATTTTTCTAAATGACAACATCACAAAGAAAGCAAAAAAGCAGAAAATACTCAAATTCCATGGCCACAGACAATAAGACCAAATTTTAAATAATGAATTTAAAAGCAGCCATCAAAAACAAAATTTTTGCTATTTGAAAATTCAAAACAATACTCTGTGTGACTGTTGGATTTTAAGTAAAATTAAGCCTTATAAATCATTAAGAAATTATTGAAAATGCAAGTGAGTGATACTTAATAAAACATGGAATACAAAGAGACTATACTCAAAGGATTAGCAGAACTGGTTTTTATTATCAAGCAAGAAAAATAAATATAAAATATAAGTTTTCAAATCAATAGCTTAGAATAGATTAAAAAAAGCAGCAGTAATAAAGCAGAAATGTATTTATTATTTATTTTAAAATAATAAAAGTTCATGAATTAGAAAATGTAAGAGTTGTTTTAGAAGAGAAATAAACTAAAGAAAAATTTTCAGTTTTAAATAGATGGCCTTCAGAATGGGAGAAAATAATAGCCAATGAAGCAACGGACAAACAATTAATCTCAAAAATATACAAGCAACTCCTGCAGCTCCTTTCTAGAAAGATAAACGACCCAATCAAAAAGTGGGCCAAAGAACTTAACAGACATTTCTCCAAAGAAGACATAAAAATGGCTAACAAACACATGAAAAGATGTTCAACATCACTCATTATCAGAGAAATGCAAATCAAAACCACAATGAGGTATCACTTTACACCAGTCAGAATGGCTGTAATCCAAAAATCTACAAGCAATAAATGCTGGAGAAGATGTGGAGAAAAGGGAACCCTCTTACACTGTTGGTGGGAATGCAAACTAGTACAGCCACTATGGAAAACAGTGTGGAGGTTCCTTAAAAAGCTGCAAATAGTCCTGCCATATGACCCAGCAATCCCACTGCTGGGCATATACACGGAGGAAACCAGAATTGAAAGAGCCACGTGTACCCCAATGTTCATCGCTGCATTGTTTACAATAGCCAGGACATGGAAGCAACCTAGATGCCCATCAACTGAAGAATGGATAAGAAAGCTGTGGTACATATACACAATGGAATCTTACTCAGCATTAAAAAAAAATTCATTTGAAGCAATTCTACTCAGATGGATGAAACTGGAGCCCATTATCCAGAGTGAAGTAAGCCAGAAGCAAAAACAACAATACAGTATATTAACACATATATATGGAATTTAGAAAGACGGTAACGAGAACCCAACATGCGAGACAGCAAAAGGAACGCAGATGTATAGAATAGACTTGTGGACTCTGTGGATGAGGGTAAGGGTGGGATGATATGGGAGAATGTCATTGAAACAAGTTAATTATCATAAGTCTAATCAATCGCCAGCCCAGGATTGATGCTCGGGGCTGGTGCAGCGAGATTTCCCGGGGGGAGGGAGGAGGGAGGGGGGTTCTGGAGGGGGAGCATATGTAAACCCATGGTTATATCATGACATTGTATGGCAAAAACAATAAAATATATATATATATAAACAAACTCAGAAAAAAAAATAAAAATAAATAGATGGGAAAACAATGGAAATAGTGACAGACTTTATTTTCTTGGGCTCCAAAATCACTGCAGATGGTGACTGTAGCCATGAAATTAAAAGATGCTTGCTCCTTGGAAGAAAAGCTAGGACAAACCAAGATAGCATGTTAAGAAGCAGAGACATTACTTTGCCAACAAAGGTCTGTATAGTCAAAACTATGGTTTTTCCAGTAGTCATGTATGCATGTGAGAGTTGGACCATAAAGAAAGCTAGGCGCTGAAGAATTGATGCTTTTGAACTGTGGTGTTGGAGAAGACTCTTCAGAGTCCCTTAGAGCAAGGAAATCAAACCAATCCATCCTAAAGGAAATCAGTCCTGAATATTCATTGAAAGGACTGATGCTAAAGCTGAAACTCCAATACTTTGGCCACCTACTGCAAAGAACAGACTCATTGGAAAAGACCCTGATGCTGGGAAAGACTGAAGACAAGAGGAAAAGGGGACGACAGAGGATGAAATGGTTGGATGGCATCACCAACTCAATGGGCATGAGTCTGAACATGTTCTGGGAGTTGGTGATGGACAGGGAAGCCTGGCTTGCTGCAGTCCAGGGGGTCACAAAGAGTCTGACATGACTGAGCAACTGAACTGAACTGTAGGAAAATAGTAAATAAAACCAAGAAATGAAGTTTAACAGGTACAGGAAAATTTTTCAAAGGAAGAAAGAAAATATGTATATAATTAAATAATACCATAAAAATCTAGACGAAATGAGTGATTTGACTTGGTAAATAGAAAAAATTTAATGCATTTACAAAATAATTAGGAAAATGTATCAGTGAATGCATTACCCAATCCCAGATAACTCTTGTGCTCTACTCTGGAATATAAGAATAAATGGAAATCATTCATTTTATGAAGCCATTTTAATTTTGCCAATGAAACTGGACAAAAAGCAAAAACTATTGCCATAAATTTAGTACATCCATACCATAGAAGACTAACCAGCAATGTGAAAAAAAAAAAAGAATGAACTGCTGATACATGTAACAAATTGGATGAATCACAAGGAAATTGTAGTGAGTGAAAAAAGTCAGTCTCAAAAGATTACATACTGTATGATTCCATTTATAAAGTATTCTTGAAACTTTTTTATAAAAAGGGCCATGAAGGGTCTTTACAGTGACTGAATTGTTTAGTATCCTGACTGTGGTGATGGACATGTGAACCTGCACATTATTAAACTGCATAAGACTAAACATACACAGATAAGTACAAGTAAAACCAGGGAAATCTGAATTTTTCTTAAAAAAAAAAGCTATAGACAAAATTCACTTGAGTTCCCAAAAGTTCATATTAAAAATGAAGTTGAATTTGACATAATTTAAAAAATGACCAAGCACAATTAAATAGATTTTTCTCCTGAAGATGTAAGAGTCATTTACTACTAGTAAATCTAGTGTCTCTAGTATTTTAAACAATCATTTATAGGAGGAATTACAGGTGATCATTGTAAGAAATGCTCAAAAAGTATTTGATTAAAAATAAATACACATTTAGATTTTAAAAATTTAACATAGTAAAGTAGGATGGGGAATGTTTTTATGACATGATAAAGACTCTTTGATGTAATGAACCACATTCCACTTTACAATCGGACCCTAGTAGTTTACCTATCAAAATAAAGAACAAGACTCTTGCAGCTTCCCTATCTTATTTAATATTGTTTTGGAAGTTCTCACTTGTATTACAAAAAAGGAGGTAAAAGATAAAAGAGCCCTCTAAAGGAGACAAAATTATTATTATTTGCATGTTAAAATCATAGAGGATATATCTAAAAGGATAATTTATTCATTAGAAGCATTACATATGGTGAACAGACTCAAACTAAATACCTCAAAACACAGCTTTCCTAGGTTCCAGCATGCACACACGCATGCACAGGTACCAGCAATGATGGATTACAGATATTTCAGGAAAACAAGCTGCCTTAACAAAAACTTCCTACATGTCTTTGAAGGAAGATAACTACAAAATTTTACTGAGAAAGAAAAATCTTGAATAGATAGTCATCTTATATTCATAACTGGGAAATGGGTATGTTGACTATCATAATGAATTCTGTCTAAAATCATTGTAATCTTAGTTCTAAACAAAATCCCAATAGAATTATTTTGGATTTTAATAAAAAATTAATATCAGTTCACCTGGAAAAGTAAAATAAGAATAACTAAGAATATTTTGGAGAAGATAAATAATGAGAGGAAACTTGCCCTACAGATATTAATCAGTGAAGCAGTGAAACTACCACAGACCATTAGAACAGATAAAATATTCCTGAAACCATGGTATTTATAAGAATTTATATGTAATGAAACAATAGCGAATGTGATTTAGATAAATAAACCTTTGGAGAAAAATATCTAATTAAAACTTCACATTGTAACAAAATAATTTTCAGAAACAATTCACCAAAAATAAAGCTAGTAAAATATAATTATGCATTTAACTGATCTATAGCTAGAGACAAATAATTGAGAAATTTGTATACATAGGCGTATAAATTCTGTGTATTAGAAAACAAAGCAAATAAAAATCAAAAGCAATTTGAAGGCACATGAGTAAGCACATTTAAAACAAAGAAAACCTTAACATCCCAACAACAAAAAAGGGAACAGGCAAAGTAGACAGTACTTCAGTGAAGAAATTGAACAGTAAACCCAGAAGAAAATGTTTGGCTTCCTTATAATTTATCATTATTTGCCATTCAGCATTTCCAAGAGTTCTTTCCAGGACGCAGCATTAGTAAAATCCATAAAAAGAGTTCATGGACTTTTCGTAAGATGGTAAATCTGTACTGTTCTAATGAAGATAGTTTGTTGATATGGATCATTAAATGTATAATGTTTTCCTAACTTTTAACCCAGTAATTCAGTCAACTTTTAGGAACTTATACTAAAAGTTACCACATATACATATATATAACCCATTTAACTTTAATTTATAAACTTAAAAGACATATAAATGAATAATAAAAAGTCTCCTTTTACTGTATATCAATTTAGCTTGTATTTGTGTATTTAAAATCTCATGTAAGCATGTTAATGTTGGGTTTTTTCACTCACATTTCATACTTATATGAATTCTTTATTAATATTTTTTATGTCATTATCATCAGTTTTTGAGAATCTAACATAATGTTTCAGGGGACATCATTTCAGTCCCCTGCATGTTGTTGGACATATTGCCCTTTTTGAGTGTGTGTGGGATGCTATCCTGGGAAATTTTATTACCAGCCACAGATACTAACTCACATGATACTCAGAAAGTTGTTATTTACCTTTGTCCTGTGGGATGTATTTTGATCTCCATTATGAAACAACTCATTGTATGACATTTTATAGAGATCTTTAAAAGACTTGTATACAGTAACATCTAATACTCAAAATTATAAGCTCATATTCCCCCGGGAATAATTTCTAAATCTGTATATAATTGCTTGGACTATTTTTGTCAGATGACACCTAAACATATCTAAAATAAGCACTGGTTGAGCTAAATTAGGCAAAGATATTGATACCAAATACTACATTTTGTTCAAAAGAGAATATTTGAAAGATTATTTTCTAGTACAGATGTTTTTTTTAAAAAAATAAGTACTCCTCTTTTGTGAAAGATATCTAATTTTAGACTTAAAGAATAACATTTGTTATATATTTGAACATATACACTAATCAGACATGCCTCAAGGCTTTGTGTACAGAAGTATTTATTGAAGCATTATTTTAAAACAGTAAAAAAAAAAATGAGTGTCTGATGATAGAGGTTACCAGAATTAATTGTTATGTATCTTGCAAACAGCTGTGAACAGAAGAGAGGTGAAAGGCAAAGGAGAAAAGGAAAGATATACCCATCTGAATGCAGAATTCCAAAGAATAGCAAGGAGAGATAAGAAAGCCTTCCCCAGTGATCAATGCAAAGAAATAGAGGAAAACAATAGAATGCGAAAGACTAGAGATCTCTTCAAGAAAATTAGATACCAAGGGAACATTTCATGCAAAGATGGGCTCAATAAAGGACAGAAATGGTAGGAACCTAACAGAAGCAGAAGATATTAAGAAGAGGTGGCAAGAATACACAGAAGAATTGTACAAAAAAGATCTTCACAATCCAGATAATCATGATCTGATCACCAACCTAGAGCCAGACATCCTGGGATACAAAGTCAAGTGGGCCTTAGGAAGCATCACTACAAACAAAGCTAGTGGAGGTGATGGAATTCCAGTTGAGCTATTTCAAATCCTGAAAGATGATAGTGTGAAAGTGCTGCACTCAATATGCCAGCAAATTGGAAAACTCAGCAATGGACACAGAACTGGAAAAGGTCAGTTTTCATTCTAATCCCAAAGGAAGGCAATGCCAAAGAATGCTCAAAGTACCACACAGTTGCGCTCATCTAACACACTGGTAAAGTAATGCTCAAAATTCTTCAAGCCAGGCTTCAACAACACATGAACTGTGAACTTCCAGATGTGCAAGCTGGCTTTAGAAAAGGCAGAGGAACCAGAGATCAAATTGCCAACATCCGCTGGATCATCAAAAAAGCAAGAGAGTACCAGGAAAACATCTACTTCTGCTTTATTGACTATGCCAAAGCCTTTGACTGTGTGGACCACAACAAGCTGTGGAAATTCTTCAAGAGATGGGAATACCAGACCACCTGACCTGCCTCTTGAGAAATCTGTATGCAGGTCAGGAAACAATAGTTAGAACTGGACATGGAACAACAGACTGGTTCCAAATAGGGAAAGGAGGATGTCAAGGCTGTATATTGTCACCATGCTTATTTAACTTATATTCAGAGTACATCATGAGAAATGCTGGGCTGGAAGACAAGCTGGAATCAAGATTGCCAGGAGAAATACCAATAACCTCAGATATGCAGATGACACCACCCTTATGGCAGAAAGCAAAGAAGAACTAAAGAGCCTCTTGATGAAAGTGAAAGAGGAGAGTGAAAAAGTTGGTTTAAAGCTCAACATTCAGAAAACTAAGATCATGGCATCTAGTCCCATTACTTCATGGCAAATAGATGGGGAAACAGTAGAAACAATGACAGACTTCATTTTGGGGGGCTCCAAAATCACTGCAGATGGTGAGTGCAGCCATTAAATTAAAAGATGCTTTGCTCCTTGAAAGAAAAGTTATGATCAACCTAGATAGCATATTAAAAAGCAGAGACATTACTTTGCCAGCAAAGGTCCGTCTAGTCAAAGCTATGATTTTTCCAGTAGTCATGTATGGGTGTGAGAGTTGGACTGTAAAGAAAGCTGAGTGCCGAAGAATTGATGCTTTTGAACTGTGGTGTTGAAGACTCTTGAAAGTCCCTTGACTGCAAGGAGATCCAACCAGTCCATCCTAAAGGAAATCAGTCCTAAATATTCATTGGAAGGACTGATGTTGAAGCTGAAACTCCAATACTTTGGCCACCTGATGCAAAGAACTGACTCACTGGAAAAGATCCTGATACTGGGAAAGATTGAAGGCAGGAGGAGAAGGGAACGACAGAGGATGAGATAGTTGGATGGCATCACCGACTCAGTGGACATGAGTTTGAGAAAACTCCAGAAGTTGGTGATGGACAGGGAGGCCTGGCGCGTTGCAGCCCATGGGGTTACAAAAAATCAGACACAACTGAGCGACTGAACTTATCCATCAAACTGAACACCATATATCCAGTAAAATTATGTGTTAAAAGAATATTTAATAACTTAGAGAAATGCTCATAAAATAATAGGTGAAAAAATCTTATATAACAAAATTGTAGGTGTTGATATTAGGAAAATAGATGTATATTTGTATAGAAGAGAAAACAAAAAAAATCATGAAAACATTTTGTTGATTACCTTTAGACCATAATATTTGGAATGATTTTTAGTTTTCTTCCTACGTTTTTTATCCTTTTTAAGTTATTTCTCAATGAGACTATACTAATTCTATAATCAAAAAAGACCATTTATTTTAAGAATAAGCTAAATACTCTCCAAATGATTAATTACTAGAATGACTTTTCCATCAAAGGATCTGTTTCTCTTATATCCCATGGTAAGTAAGGTGTTACAGTTGCTACTCTGTAACTCACACCGGGTAAAGTGTTTATCAGTGACTTGGGGGCTTCATTGAACTCCTGAGCATGCAAAAGCAGAGGCATCTCTCATCTGGTTCTGAGTAGATGAAAAGGAGGGGCAAACATAAACATGATGACTGAGCCCTGGAGTGCTCCTAGGTATCACTCACTTCACTTGGCTGATTCTCATATGTATGCTCTTTCCTGGTCTGTCTAGTCTTTCTTCGTGGACCACAACAGTCGAGCTACCACTTTTATTGACCCCCGAATCCCTCTTCAGAACGGTCGTCTTCCCAACCATCTGACTCATCGACAGCATCTCCAGAGGCTCCGAAGTTACAGTGCTGGAGAGGTAACACCTCATCTGCCCTTGCTCTACCATTCACAGGACCACAAGGTCAGCCTATCCTGATGGGGCAAGGATCTAGAGTTGCCTTTCCCCCCAGGGGCTGAGCCAAATCCTTGTGCTCTTTAGCAGGGAGGATGGTGACTTGAGGCACCCACTTCATGTCCTGGATCCATCTGCAGATTGCTTTCCTTCTGCCTTTGCTTTTGTCCTATACAGTCACATTACTGAAAAATCCTTCTAGTTTAAAGAAAACTGAAAATACAGCATCAAGGCATTCCTATACTTATGGCTGATATGGTGTCTCCTCAGCCCACTGGTCACATGTGAATTCTTAAACGATGATAGAACTATTAAGCAGCATATGACTGGTTTTAAACTTCTCCCTCTCCCTTGCATTACAAGACTTCAGTAATGCATCCATGGACTGAAAACTGGGGGAAGTGAACTGGGCCACATAAATACTCTGTTCCCACCCTAGCATCTGCCCTTCCCTGGTGTATATGTTCTTTCACTCAACATGATTGATTACCTTCTGCTGGGCCATGAAAGGCTGCCCCCTTTCTTAAGCATCAGGTTTCTTGCCTTTTTGAATTCCTTTTTCTATATCCCATATCCTTTCCTGTTCTCCCTTCTTGAACCAAAACTCAAAACATACCTTTTTTTCTATTGCTAATTGGTTCCTGACAATAATATGAGCAAATATCTTTTTTATGTCCCAAATATCTATGCTTTCGAAACCACCAGGATCTCAGATGATACAGGCTCTGAGAACCATTTCCAATAAAGCAGCTTGTAGAGTTAGATTATAATGAAGTAAAAAAAGAATGGAAAAAGGGCTGTAGAAAGAAAAGAAACATATGTGTGGTCCCACAGAGAGTCATTCCAAGGAGAGCCACAGTGGACATCTCTGGAGAAGCAGAAAATAACCATCCACATGTCAACTTCTAGAGAGAAAACATGAGTCTCAAGGGAAGAGCTTGTTTTAATGAAAGCTTAATATATAAAAAAAAAATCTTTACTAGTTTTTCAGGATACTCATCTGTATACACTGAGAAATGTAACTATTTCTAACTAGGAGCACTCACAGTTTAAGGCCAGTGTGATCAATTGAATTTTTCTTTCATGGAGTCATCTTAAGTATCATTGTTTTAAGGTATTATTGAGAGCATGTTAACTCTTACTGCATATACATAAAATATGTATGTGACCTTGCATGAGGGAGTATTACACACTCTCCAGGGGTTATGTGGGTGTCAGGACCCTCCAGGTTCCAGGCACTCAGCAGTTGACGCATTCACAGGCTACAGAAAGCTGTGCCCCAACTTCTCAGCTCAGCAAATACAGTCCCTCTCCCTTTTATAACACTTCAGAAATCGCAAGATGTATTGTCTTGAAATGATAATGCATAAATTCAGAACTCTGCATCAGCTTGAATATACCATTTTAATCTATTTTAAATGTCCAAGCTCTTTAATATTATTAAGGTGAATTTCAGTATTAACATACAATATCATAACATATGATAAAAGAAGCTCAGTACTGCCAGACAGTTTCACATTCACCACGGTCAATTAAAAAAAAGTCAATTACTCAGTGAAACCCCTAAACATATAAACTATTACATATATGTGAAGTTAACCTGAAAATACAAATTTTAAAACCTTCCTGTTGAAAAAACAAGATTAAGATCATGAACATCACATTACCTGTTCCAAAACATTTCCTTGATGTTGACTAGCCCAAACGCAGACACAATGAATTTCAGTGTTAATAACAAAGTGCCATCTGCATCAGCCAAGAAAGACTAACACATGAAGAGAAAAGGGCGTCAGCCATCTGTATACTTCCTAATTCAGTCACTCTCTGATTGACTGTCTGTCAGGTTTTTAAGACACTCTCGTCTCTCTGCCCAACCTCTCTCTACTGGTAGCTTTGCAGTGACACAAGGGAAAACCAAGAGGGAAGCTGGGAGGCAGAAAATACCTGATCCAGAGGCAGCACACCAGGGAAAACAGGGACTCAGCCTCTATGAAAGCAAATACCTGGTTACTCCTACTGTGAGAACACAGCCTAGGGTGTGAGGAGTCAGGAAGACCTCGGTGTAAAACCAGAGAGAGGGGGATGGTGGAAATGTTGCTTGTATTTGTTCTAATATGATTTGTTTCACAAATATTGATGAAGTACAGAGTTTGCTCTGAACACTGTGAAATGCAAAGATGTGTGAGATACAACCCCTGCCCTGGAGAAATGTGTATTCTGTTTTTGAAGCCAGGCCAGAAACATGCCCAAAGTTAAGTAACAAAAGAAATTAGAATATGGTTGAGTATCAAAAGAGATGTTAGGACAAATGCCACAGAAGTTCAAAGGAGCCAAGAAAAGGTTTCTTTTAAAAGAAGATGCTTGACCTAGACCTAGAGAAATTGGTAAAACCTAGCAAGTATAAAGGCAGAGAAAGGGCAGCCCCCACAGAGAGCATAGCTGAAGGATAGGAGCCGAGATGGGGTTGAGAAAGGTCTGAAGAAAGATAGGGAATAAATAGTTCAGTGTGACCAGAATAGTAAGTTTCCACTTGGTTTTTGTTTCAAAATTTGGAAAGCCTTGAATGCCACGTGAAAGAGTTAGGACTTTAATAAGAATTCCTTGGAATGAATTTAAGAAGAATAATATGATGATTTATATATTAAAATGGGCTTTTAGAGATCAGTTCACCCACTGTTTCACAAAAGGGGAAGATTATTAGCAATTTGGGGTGACAGTTCTCTGAAGTGAGAATCATTCCTTGTCATTGCAGGATCTTTTCTCCTGGTCTTATTCATTAAATTTCAGGAGTGTCAGTTACCATGACAACAGAAACAAAAACCAAAATACCCTTGTGCTTAGTTGTTCAGTCTTGTCTGACTTTTTGTGACCCCATGGACTATAGCCCACCAGGCTCCTCTGTCCATGGGATTTCCCAGACAAGAATACTGGAATGGGTTGTCATGTCCTCCTCCAGGAGATCTTCCCAACCCAGGGATTGAACCTGGGTCTCCCACATTGCAGGTGGATTCTTTACCTGCTGAGCCACCAGAGAAGCATCTTCCTTAAGCATCTACAAACACTCCTAGGTGGTAATTCCACTCTGGTTAATAATCATATTTTACAATAAAGTAAACTGAAGAATCAAGAACTCAAGTCACCCAGGGAGTTCAGAACTGCAGTTCAGATTTCTCAACTCCCAGTCCAGTGTAAACTCATATTTTTAAAGGAGACAGCGACAGCCAAGAAAAGATGGGATTGTGGCACAGGAGGATGTGAGCAAGGCCATGAGAGGCCACTGCCACAGACCAAATAGGTGATGGGGTGACAGAGAAACAGCACAACCTCAGGGAAGTCAAGGGGTGTGGAGGAGGGAGACTTGAGACTTGGGTCAGCAGATGGAAGTCCCATCTCTGGCCTCTCCGCAGAGGTGCATTGCACCTCTCAAGTCATTGCACCTTCCTTCCCTTTCCATGGTCTCAGTTTCCCCATCTGTAACGAGAGACAAGGGAACTGGGATGGCCACTAAAGTCCCCTTCAGATCTATGATTCTCATAATCTGTGAGGCTAGACTCACAGTCTCATGAATGGCTCCCAGATAAGATGAGCAGGAAAGCCAGGTGGGGAGGCTGGCAGGTGTGCCTTTAGGTAAGTCCATGATGAGCATGGAAACAGCAGGAAAGCCAATTAGAAATGACAGCTAAGTGGTTGAAAAGATGAGACTTAGGAGTATCAGTGAAGTATTTCCATAATCCATGATTTTTCTGTGTCACCTCTCATGGGCAATAGGGAATTCACTCTAGATGTTTCTTAGACCTCAGCTTTGGGAATCAGTATTTTCTGTTCACCTTCATGAGCCATTTCTTGAGTGTTGTTCAGGGGTTGATTTTTTTTATCCATTGTACTTAAGGATGGAATTAAAATCAGTTTCCAAAGTCAAGATCCTAGATGGTAAAAATTCCCCTCAAAACCCCAACAATAGGTTATTAGCAGAGGCACTGCTCAATGTCTTTTTAGCCTTTACCTCATCTGAAAATTGTTGAGGCAGTTTCCTAAAAGCAGTTAATATGAGGAATATAGGATTCTATGCATAAAAAGATTGTTCTTTGACTTTTTAAAATTAATTTTTAGTGGAGTATATAGCTCCTAATTTGACTCTTTCACATGCATTTTAATGCAGTGGCACATCCATCTGCAATATATTTAAGTGCCAACAAAACAGGCTTTATCACTTCCATAGTGTCCAGATGGAATTGGATAAGTGGAAAAGAGTGGATCAAGATCCCATGCCTCTATCAATAAGGAAATCACTGGAGGTCAGCTTTGCTTGTTTATACTGCAGTTTGCAATGTAAATTACCACTAATAAGGAAGGATAACAGACCACATAATGTTTGTTTCTTTCACCGTCTTATTTTGATCAAGTAAGAGAAGTCATTAGTCATAGAACATTTCTGGAAGGGTACATATAAAAATGCTTAACAATAATTGCCTCAAGTAAAGGACAGGAGTCTGACAGGAAAGAGAAGTTGACTTTTCACTCTCAAAGCAGAAGTCACTGTGAATCATACTTTGCAGTGAGCTGCTTTTATGACAAAAGTCATTGTATCAACTCTAATGACAGAGGCCATCATGCAAGAAGCTGGCCTTTGGGGAGGGTAACTTTTGCACAGCTTCTTAAAATTGGGGATTTTCCTCTTGATTCCATGTAACCTATACTTAATTACAAGTTTGTTTGGAAGTTTGTAAAATTCAGATAACCTATGAAAGTACACTTTTGAATTAAAAATGGTGTCTAATGAGTGTAGAAAATATAGGCACAGATGGAAAAGAAATCAAAAGGCTGGTATAGCCCTCCATCTGGAGAAAATTCCTGGTACACAATAAAGTAAAACAGCTGAATTGTATTGTCTATGCTTCTGTATCTTCCTTTATCATTATAGCACATTGTAGATAGTTTCCATGCCATTAAAATTCTTCTATACTTTCTTCTATGGATTGCCATAATTTAATTCAAATCTTTCTCTTGTATATTATGTTTGTTGCTCACTTTTTGCCATTAGAAATATGTTGAAAAACCTCATAGATCGCTCTTGTTTCTGTATAGTTCTGCAAACTTCGTTAATGATCTACTTTTAGAATACAAAAGAAATCTAAAGATGAACATAAATTCATCACTTGGGCTTTTCCTCTGAACTTGCTATTTTTATCACCAGGTCGCCAGCATTTTTGAGACAGCATTAGCTGATGACGGACCCAAATTCAGTCTAAAATCTGTAGTTTTCAATCACAGATTTTTTAAAAAACACCAGTTTACATTTCCAAATTGTAACATGGAAGAGAAGCTTGTTTTCCAGTTGCTGGAAACTATTTTCTGTTATCTGCATATCTATTCTGTTTTGTCTGGAGAGCTAAATGTTTGAAGTTTGTGTATTTGCAGTTATGATTGAAGCTATCTCAACATCAAAATGAAAAGAAATCTAAAAAGCAGTCACGTGGGGCTCTCTTCTCCCTCCCTCCCCTGGCCCTGTCTCTCTCCTCGCCCCTCTTTCTCCTTCTCTCCCACCTTCTCCTCCTCCCTCCCCACCCTCCCCTTCCCTCTCCCTCCTTTCCTCCCCCCTTCCTCTCCTCCCCCCTTCTTCTCCTTCCCCCTCTCTTTCTGCACACACATGCACCCCTACCTGAGAAATTCAGTGATCCAAAAAGTGTCCAAAAGTGTCAAATTCTGGGAATTTCAGGGAGTCATATAATCTTGGTTTTAAATGGAAAATTCATTCTTTTAGGTATTTTAAGTAGTTAGGAAAGCAAATGTTAGCATCATGTTAGCAGTGAGATCCAAATTAGCCACTCCGTTGATGGCAGGCTTCCCTCAAGATGCACCGTTTATTATCGCTTTTGCGCCACATTTGCGATAGTGATAGTAAAGGACAGGAGAGCCTAGGTCATGCTGCAGTCCATGGGGTCACAAAGAGTTGGACACAACTTTGCAAATGAACAACTGAACCACAGGATCCCAGCACATACCAAATTCTATGAAATCTTAGAATATTACAGTCTTTTTTTAGCTCTGCCTGAAATTGTTTCCAACCCTGTAAATTCTTGGCCCCTAGTTAGAGAAGCACGTTTCTATTTAATGCTATCATCCTCCAGTTCTCTCATCTGGAGTCCATCCAGTACCACTCTACAGTCACCTCCTTTATCCTGGGCCGATGTTGCCATGGCTCAGAACTTCACAAGCCTCACCGCTCCCCAGGATTGTTTCATTCATCTCGCTCATAGCCATGGTGATGCATATCCCTCAGCCAGTCATCTGCCTTCAGAGTAGCTGACCTTCCTCTGGTTCTGCAGTCTTTCAGTCTGGCTTAGTTTTTCAGCAAGCAGGTAGCCTTAGAAGGAGGAACCATTTTTCCTTAAAGCATTTCTACAACACATAAATTCCTTATGACCCGCCCTGAAGAGAAGTGAGCCTCTTCCTGTTTCAAAGCCTTGTTTTTCTCCAGGCAAAGTTCAGTGCACAGCCAAGCCTTCTTGAGTTCCATTCTCAGATCTACCTGCTTTCCCAATTTCTTCCTATAATTCATCTCTTAGATAGCCTTCAACTGTTTTTGAGATTCCTGTCTTTATAGCATCACAAATATTTTCAACACACATTACAGCAGACTGACACAACCTCCTGGAAGGAAAAAAGATATTTCAGTCCCAGGAAGCCTTTACATATTTATTAATTCATGGAAAGAAAGAAATATGAGACTAAATATTGCATATTAGCCATCAGCAAACCTTTCTTTCATCACTTTGCCTTGTAACTGTTTAACCAGAAAGTGCTGTTATGGAAGTTCCAGCATCTAAATCTCGGTAGCTGGCTACACCCACTGAAGAGAGCTGGGTACTGGTGGCTTCAAAGTGAGAAGTCAGCCAGAGTGGCACAAAACCTATTCCCCTTGTCCCTCAAGTGAGACAAGGGCAAGAAGAAGGATCAGGAGAGGAAAAGGATGAATCTGCATCCCTCTTTATTCCAGAGGAGCAGTTCAAAGACTGCCACATACAGAGAATGAACTGGTAGCACATCTCACCTGAAGGATGTTATTCTTGTCTGTGTGAAATATGAAAGTAGAACCTAAAGGAAAACCAGCAATTACCATTTCTGTCATTAGGAAGCCCTACATAATCTGCCTTGAAGATTGTTACTTGCAATATCACATAGGGCCTAGTCTTAAATGACTACTTTTAGATGAACCTTACCTTTCTGGGGTTTATGCCATAGGAGCTCATCACCTCTCCTGAATTCTATATGTGTGAATCCTGGTCTCGGAGAATTTTCTTTCTTCTTTTTGTCTGGATATTTGAGCTCTTTATGAATATCTTCCAATGTCATCTTCAAAATTCTAAAATATTTTAAAGCCTGTTTTGACTTCTTTGCACATACCGTAGAGTGAGTCATCTACACCCATCACCATATACCTGGTGAATGTACTCCAGTGTGGAAAATCTGTGGTGCCTCTGTTCAAATAGCTTACCCTGCAATGGTCCTTTTGGGAGCAAAATATATTTAGAATCATGGTAGAAACTCATTGTCATGCCCTAGAACCTGGGGAATTTATAAAAATTTAAAATCAAGCTAAATTAAAGTTAATCATTACAAATATCAGTTTTAAGCTAAGCAAATTCTG
Organism: Antilocapra americana; assembly: GCA_007570785.1. Taxonomy (NCBI): domain Eukaryota; kingdom Metazoa; phylum Chordata; class Mammalia; order Artiodactyla; family Antilocapridae; genus Antilocapra; species Antilocapra americana. The sequence continues at coordinate 10,659,359 of ML660772.1, forward strand.
TGTCCCATGAAGTTTTGTCAAAATGTCCAACCCAAACCAAAATACTGGATGCAGGCTAGTAGTATGGGGAAGTGAAAAACAATTCTTGACAGTCAAGCATTAGTTAGTATCCTGGTTCTATCTCTTACAGTTAAAATTTTTGGGAAAACTTATTTTCTCTTATCCTCAGATTCCCCATTTGTAAACTGGGGTGAATAATGCTTATCTTGCCAAATTTTGTGAGGATATGAGACTGTATAAAGAGTATAAAGACTGTATAAAGAGTAACCAGTATAGTGAATGGGAGAAAAGACACTAAACAAAGAATGACGTTTCAAGTATAATAAATATTGTTTAAGACAGTCAGCCCAGTCCACATTTGGTTATGAAGTTCAGTGCTGCCTCTTAGAGATGAAGATCATAGACCTACTTTACTGATAATATTCCCTTTAATATATTTCTGATGAGAAATATTTCTTAGTCTATTGTGTGTATTAATGAGATGAGCATTCATGCATTTGGCATAGTCACTTCTTAAAAACCGTAACACCAACCATTCTACTGAGACATTTTTTTTGAACATGCTAATTTTCCATCACTTTTGGAATTATAGCTTCATTCCTCCTTTCATTTAGGTGATGTCAGGGCCTTTTTGCCAATCATATTGAAAAGTTAGTATCCAAAGATCATCCAAAATGGACGAGGTTTTTAACACTTACAATTTTATTTTGAAATTAGGCCTCAGAAGTCTCTAGAAACAGAGGAGCCTCTTTACTGGCCAGGCCAGGACACAGCCTAGTAGCTGCTATTCGAAGCCAACACCAACATGAGTCATTGCCACTGGGTATGTATCATGCTCGTGAACCCCTGGATAGCCAACAACTTGTTTTTCTTATTGGGACTCCTTTAATATTCAGGACTCTGTGTTTCCTTTCTGATATTGTCTACTCCCCTACCCTTGGTTCCTATCTTCCTCTTGTACCTCTTGCCTTTCCTTCCTCCTTACTATGTCCTTCTCTCTCCCCTTCTTTTCCTCTCCCTTCTTCCAGACCCTCATTCTCCTCCTTTATTCTATTCAGTGGTTTGTTAGCTGGGTCCCCAGATAGCATAGTTTAGATAAGGTGACAGATGTGGTTGCTTTTAGATACAGTCTTCTAATTTAGACCTCTCTTCCCATGTGTGTATGAGGATAAGCTAGAAGATGCTCTATTCCTAACTTCAGCTACCTCTTTCTAAAGCACTTATATCAAGATGGTGAGAGAGTCTACATGGATTTGGATTTTTTCACTATCCCTATTGGGAAATTCAGCCAATGGCAGAAGTCATAAGTGCAAGTAGTCAGTAAAGGATTTCTTTGAATTTGTCATAATAACTTCTGGTAATATTATAAGAGGAGTTAGAAGGAACAGTGGAGTATAAGTCTACTCTTGAAAGACCTATTTATTCTCTTTCATCTGTTCACAAAGGGAGGTGAATTAACACCAAGTTAAATTCCTACAATGTTAAAGATAATTAACTTAGATCTGGTTCACTTTGGGTTTGATCATTTAAAAATAGCCAGGCTATTATGTCACAGAGAAAAAAGCCCAAGAGCTTTCATTTTTTTGATGAGTGTGCTCCCTGCCCTTCAGACTCTCCTCCATTAATCCTGGTATCAAGCTGCCGTTTTCCAATCATTAGTGAAATCATCTCTGGGCTGGAGACTCAACCACAGCTTGCACTTTTGTCTGTTTCAGCATATAACGACAAGATTGTGGCATTTCTTCGCCAGCCAAACATTTTTGAAATGCTGCAAGAGCGCCAGCCAAGCTTGGCAAGAAACCACACACTCAGGTAGGGGCTTGTCTACCACTCTCTAATTCCAGGTCTCTCCCACTGGTTTTCCAGGTGGAACAACCTCTGTGGAGAGACAGCAGGTGCTTGTGATGTGTTTTATTCGTGCATTTAAATTATAACCCAAATACTTAGAATGAAGGATCCAGGGGTTCTGTTGCAATCAGAGATCGCTATCATGTCAGCTTACCGATTATTCACATGATGCTAAAATGATTTCCACTGATTTGGACAGAAGCACAGAAAACGAGCAAAATAACTTGCATCAAAGATTATTTATGTAAAGCACCACATGAATTATTTTATTTAAAGAATATAATTGTTTAAAGGTGTACAGATATTAAATGACTATATTCATAAATGAACAAAGAAGTTTCATAAGTGTTTTAACTACTTAAATCTTATTGTTCATTAAGGTCATTTTTGAATGAGTGTCTCTGAAACTCTGAATCACTTCATTTGGAAGAGAAAACCACCCAAAGTATAAAAAGAAAAATTATCCTCTGAAGTTAAATCCTACATTCTCACCGAGGTATTAGAGTATATCTCTCCTTCAGTTTACTACCCAACATTTCAAAAGCTAGAGATGCACGGTGGTTACCTGTGTTCACTTGGAGTTTGAATACTTGCTCTAGCACATAGGGGCCAGTGATGGATGCATGTCACTTGATCCTCTACCCTCAGTCTCTTCTTCACTGAAACCAGGTCACAATGTGGGCTCCACTGAGATGCTTCTCTGGACCAGGTAACATGGGCCGGGATGCAGCTGGTGACTCCCTCTGACTCCAGCTCCTGTCTGGTGGTCTTTTGAGTCTGGTGGACAACTGTAATCCTCTACTTTGACCTCCTCAATAGGTCACCAACACCTCAAAATAACCTCTTTGCTATTCAAATCTTTATTAATCCTGCCAGGATGATCACTCACTGTTCTTTCCCATCCATCACCACCCATTGACACCTACTTTCCCTGTAGTTTTACTCTATATAAGTTAGAGCCTCTATCTTCCCAAATGCCCTTCTCAACTCCTCCCTGTTTCTTCAGCTGCACATCTAAACACTTACCTCCTCACTTTGTTGCAACCCTCCTTTTCTCTCCTCCCTGCATGGCCTGTTTGGATCTTCACCATTTCTCTCCTGGACCTTGTAGGGATCTCTTAGCAGATAGCCACTTTTACTCTTCTATAAACAGTGTTACCTCCTTAGATCCCATGTCACCATGCCAATAAAGCTTCCCATGGAGTATCCTTAGGACTAGCTGCCACAAAGGCACTCTCTTGGAGAACCTCAGAACAGCTCAGTGTTAGCCACCAGAGTTCTTGGCCTTCCCCAATCAATAGAAGTTGACTAGAGGCCAGATAAGAAATTCAGGCAAGGTCGTATTGGTACCTGCTGCAGCAGAGGGGAGCAAAAAGGAACAACAGGTCACCTTGCTTGCTCACTCCCCCGGGTATGGGGGGAGGAGGGATGGTGAGCTGGTTTCTTGTATAGGGGGAGGGGAGGGTGTATGCAGGGGTCAGTCCAGAGGGGTGGTTTGGGTGTTTTGCACCTCCCTTTATTTGGTGTTGTATGCAGAGGGTATGCTCAGTTACCCAGCTTTTGTTTCCGACCCTCTGCTTTTGCTTCAACCTCTTCAAAAGTGACAGTTGGGTTTTTTGGTCTCTGTATCTTTTGTCCAGAATTTGTCCCAACTGCCCCACACAGTTATTTCTAGTCCCGTACAGTTACATTCTATTCTGTTGCTCAAGGAGAGGTATGCCCAGGGGCAAGCATTGCAGCACAGCCACAAAGGGACCCAGGTCCCAGGCCTGTCTCATTGGAAGCCTCTCTGGAATTTGGTCCCCAACGAAATATACCACACAATAGCAGGTGGAGGGGTAGTGGCGGATATGTGACTCTATCCTTATTGTCATTAAGGGAGCCAGCTGGGATCTTGTTTCAGGCTGGGCTGCTGCCCCTCACCCTCGCTGGGTCCTGATTGGCCCTGCCTTTTTCCTGCTCCTGCCACGGCTGCCCTAGCCAGGCCACTGAGCAGTTCAGGTCAGATTCGTGACTTGGGAACTTGTGCCCACTTCATGAGGTTTTGAGAGACAGGTGAAAGAGGCTGTTCATTTAGATCTTATTGCAGTTTTTCCTTCCTCACCATTATGATAAGACCTTAGTTTCATGGGGGAGGGATGGAAATCTGGGTATAGTTTGAGAACTTGTGAAAAATGCATCAGCTAATAAAATTGGCTTATTTACATGGGGCCCTTGGGGGGAATTCTTTGTGGGGAACACTTAGGTTCCTTATGAAACTCTGAACTCCTTTTCCAAAAAGGGACTGGTTTTGACAGAACCTTTTTTATACCAGAGGTCATGCTAAGGCAAGATGTAAGCCCTCTCGTAAGAGTGGAGTTCTTTGCAATTAAAGAACCAGATGAACTATGTTGAGACTCTCCTACATCTTTTCTCTCCAGAATTTCAAAATGCATTAACAAATGCTTCCATTTTCATCACTCACTACAAACAAAATAAGGCCAAAAACCAAAAACTTCTCATGGCTCCTGTTGTGTATATAGTAAAGTCAAAATTTCTAAGCACAATTTTCATAGTCCCCTAAGTCAGGCTCTAATCTAACTCTCCATCCTGGGCTAGTTTTTTCTTCCTTCTGGTGTCTTTCACCTCCCTCAAAGGGCCTGTATCTTCTCCTACTCCCACCCTTCCTAGAATGGTTTTTCTCTTAAGGGCATTTCAGCCCATTTTAAAGGCTCAAATCAAATGCAAAGATTCAGTGATTTAGGCAGACTTTAGCATTTATTTTGCCTTGCTTTACTAGTATTTATTTTTGTACTCTAAAATATTTTTCCTCTATCTCTTGTATTCTACCACTACTGATGTCTGCCTACAATACCATAAGCTCCTTAGGGCAGGGTCTATATCTTCTTTGTCTTTGTATCACTCACCCTCAGAGCCTGACCCTCTACTTTGAAGTTAGGAAACAATGATCACTCTCAGACTGAGCTAAAGATCTTTAGCTTGAATGAGTGTGACTTCCATTTATTTTCAACTCTGCCCAAGTTTTATTACTGTGCCATGGAAGGCAGGGCCATAGCTGGTCAATTCATGGGCTGCTCTCTGACTCACACTACATAATAATTTAAGAGAATTTCCAAGGGATTTTCAGAGGCATTGTACAACCTGAAAACTTCCTGATACATCACTGCTCTTGAACATTTTTTACCTTACTGATTCTACCACTAAGTAAGGAATTCACTGCTTGCTTTTGGGAGAAAAGTGAGCTCCCCAAAGGCACTAGAGTCCCATTTAAATCATTTTAAAAGGAGTAAAAACAATCCTCTGTGAAAATAAGTAGAGTATATTTCCCAAGGGAAGTGAAGAGTTTCAGCATTTATATAGTAAACACAATGTGATTTTGTCACATTATAACAAAATCTAAGAAACTTTGAAGGTTCTCTTGCAGAGTGGAATTGTACAATTCCAGATATGGGGGATATGAAATTAGGGAATGTTGAAACTGGAAAAAGCTTGGAAATGAATGTAGAAACTAATATCCCTCTTAAGGTTAAGGATGCTTCTGAGAATCTGAGGAAAGCTCTTATAGACTCTTCCCAACATAAAAATGTGAATCTTTGCATATAATTTCAAACAGTTATTGGACCCTGAAGGACCTGTAGACTCCAGATTGGAAATCCCAAATAGCTCCTCAAAAAAGGAAAACTCAAAGTGACATCAGAAACTGGCCATGAAATCAAAAAGGCAAAAGGAGAGCAAGCGCCCGCTCTTCAAGGGGTCAGGCTTCAAGGATCCAAAAAACGGGGCACTACTCACTGTGACTGGGCCTTTGCTTGCCCCTAGCTGTGGTGTGAGGGTGAGTTAACTTGATTTTAAAGGTCCACGAGTTAAAAGGAAAACCTGCTCTCCCCATGACGCTGCCCAAAGGAAGAACTTACTCCTATCTCTGTGGTCCTCACAAGGAGCCCATGATCCCTGTTTGGTCATTGCTGTTCTCAGGGAGCCATGGACCCACTACCCTGGGTTCACAGTCAGTTGCTGGGTTAGACGGTAGAGGATGAGTTCTCAGAAAACCAAGTTTAGCAGACAGAAGTAAATCATAAGGATACCACATGAGAAGAGGGAAGATGCAGTGGTAGCTGTACTCATTCATTCTTTCTTCAGTGAGTGCTTTTATTGGGCAGATATTCTGAATCAGGATGGTGCTAGAACTGCATACCCAGTAGTGAAGCAAAACAGAGATTGATCCTACTCTCATGGGACTTACAATCTATTGAGAAACACAAATGATAGACAACCGTGACGTTTAAAGCCAAATATATAGCTATAGATTGTATTATGGGCCACGGAGGACATGATCAGAATTCAGAGATAATGAAAGAGGGGTGTCACAGATTTCATTGTAGATACTGAATTTTGAGATCTTTGAGGCCACAAATGAAGATGTCAGGATGTCAAAGAAACAGGCCACTCTACTGACCAGAACACTGATGGGAACTTTACACTGGAGTTTTCTTGATGGGATGCAGATAGAGGAAGCAGATGGCATTCTCACCCTCAGAGATCTCCCCACACCTAGGCCCCAGTGCCTTTGGGCTGGACCCAGGGGCATTTGGAGGCCCCTTAGACCAGTAGGTCTGCCTGAGATTTTCACAAACATGACAGAGGGTGTCATGTCCCCTGAAGAGCCACCAAAACTCTCAGAAAACTCTGCTTGGATTTCTGACATGTGGATGTGGTTTGAGTGTGGGGAGCAATGGTAGATCTACTGCAGGGCATGCCGCTTCCCCTGGCTGAGGAAGGCACCCTGCTGCCCTCGTGGGCTTGACTCTCTTCAGACTTCTTTTCCCCAGGAACCCTGGGAATAAAGAGTGACCCCTAAAATGTTCTCTCCCTTTTTCCCCAGGCAGGGAGACCAGGGGCATACCCAGATGTGGGTCCCTTGGGGCAGCAGAGTGACTTGTCTTGGGGACATTGCCATTGGGAGAACACATCAATTTGACAGTCTTTCATGGGATTGAAGTCACTAAATCAGAGGAGCAGGGTCCACAAGAGTCCTCCAGACAAGAGGGCTGTTAGGCAGTGTCAGGATTTGAGGACAGCACTCAGGCACATGAAATCAAGGACACGGAGACACAGAAGGAGAAGCAGCTGCTGGAGGAGGCATGGTGCTTGCACCCCTGGCTGGCTGGGCTTTCACCTGGATTTCATTTCATTTGGATTTCCAATTTCCAAATCCCCCATCAGAGAAGCTACTGTGAGTACCCCTGGGTTTTGGAAATAACATTTACCACAATGGTACTCTACCTATACTGACAGGTTGGACCACAGTGCGCTTCTCTGTGTAATCCTATTTTGCATATCTTTGTCAAAGCCAAAAAGTTTCTCCTGTCTCCTTAAAAAATACCCACACCAAAAGGTCAATTTCTTTATATTTCTACCTGAAAGCAAGCAAGTTATGATGAAGATTTTGATAAACATTACTATAATCAGAGAGAGAAAAAAGTTATATCTGTAGTATTTTTATTAATCGTTTTTAATCATCCATTAGAGGAAACTGATTAAAAGGTATTCCAGATCACTCTTTATTAATTTCTTACAAGTACATGTGACTCTAAAAGCATCTCAAAAACTTAAACAAAAAAAGTGAAATTAATAAAATATCAATCCTTAAGTCTTCCCAGATTTCAGCTGTATCTCTTCAAAAGAGAGAAAAAATATCTAACTTCTTTGAAGCATGATTACAAGGGATGATTGTTGGCCATAGTATTTGGAATTTTTGAATATTTTAATGTTAAAAAAACACATTACAAGGTTTATTTGATCAAAAGGAAAAATCCTATTTATCTATAGACTTATTGGAATAACTTTGCCAGATTAGAGTTGAAGGTTGTAAAAAAAAGTCAGAATGCATGTGTTGTAATTAAACAGAGACAAATTAATGCCTGTGCTTAGATTGACGTGGGAGATTCTCCCGTATTCTGGGGCTGGACCCTCTCTAGACTCAGTATGGACTTAATTCATATTCCATCAGGCATAAGGTTTCTCAAGAGACGTCCCCTCACTCTTTCCTCCCATGAGCCCACAGTGGCCTTTCCCAGCTCCACTCCCGGCTGTGTGGCTCCCTAAGGACCTACCAGTGTTGTGCTCCTCAGTTTCTGTCCCTGTGTGAGTCTGAGAAAAACAGTTCCTAGACGAGCATCCTGGGAACCTATAATGCAAACCTAACCTACCTCAAAATACTCTAGACATAAGAACATCACTGTTCAGCCCTACTGAAGGTGAAAAGGGGTTTGGAAAGTGATTCATTCCTTAGCTTTTATGTCAGTGCGTAATTCTTATTTTCTTTCCCACATTTATCCTAGGGAGAAAATCCATTACATTCGGACTGAGGGTAATCATGGGCTTGAAAAGTTGTCCTGTGATGCAGATCTAGTCATTTTGCTGAGGTAAGGGGCTGAGCCTGAAACAGTTCTGGAAAAGCAACAAGAAACTTCTCTGGGTGGTTCTCCATGACAGCCTGGACTAAAACACCCATTGTTTGTTCTAGAGGATTCTAGTAGTTGCGACTGAAGTAGGGCACCTTCCCTTACACCTGCTGTTCATTTCCTTCTTTTCATGTACGACTGGGGTATCACAAGCTACATGTGGTCCTTGATGGAGACCTTGTGGTAGGACTAATTAGGGTTTAAAATAACAGGGAGAGTTTGCACGCAAGGATGTGCCCATCTAAGTGAATCTAAGTGCTTTTGAAGTTTCATGAGAATCGTAACTGCTCTTACACCAATTCATGAACATCTTCTCATGGACAGAGAACTAATTTAATTTTTTTTTTTTTTTTTTACTTTGCAGTCTCTTTGAAGAAGAGATTATGTCCTATGTCCCCCTGCAGGCTGCCTTCCACCCTGGGTACAGCTTCTCTCCCCGCTGTTCACCCTGCTCCTCACCTCAGAATTCCCCAGGTAACTTGAGGTTCTGGCACTCTGTCTCCTGCTAGTGGTGACCTGTATTTCCACCGGATGAAGCTGCCCTCTCTACCTTATTTCCTCTCGATTTTCTGATCCTACGCACGCTAAGTTGGGTGTTGACACATTGCCACCCGTTTTAGTAATGCCCCCAAGCTATTACATGTTTTGCATTTTTAAATGATTTAGAAACATTTATTGTGAAACTTAATATTTCATGATGTGAAAATTATGTGAAATTCATATTTCATTGTCTATCAGTAAAATTTGCTGGAACCTAGCAACACCTGTTTATATATTTTTTTCTCATTTGAATTGATTTTTTTATTTTAATTGGAGGATAATTACTTTAAAATATTGTGGTGATTTTTGCCATACACTGACATGAATGTTTATAAATTTTTTGCAGCAACTTTCATGCTACAAACAGCAGAGCTGAGTAGTAGCGACAGACACCACAGGACCCCCCACCATCTAAAATGTTTGCTGTCTGGCTCTTTACCAACAAAGTCTGTGGGCCCCTGCTCTAAATTGCTGTTTTGTCCTAAAACATATTCTCAAAGCATTTAAAAAGGAAGCACTCTTTCTAGAACATTCTGCCTTATGAATAAGAATGTTATTAGTTACCAATTTGAGTAATTTTTTGTTAAGTTGTAAAGGAGTTGTTAGGTTCCATACTAACTAGGGGCCACCTTTATATCCCCATGAAGATGTCTGAGAATTTTTAAAAATGATATGAAATCGTTCCCCTGAAGTTTTCTTAGAATGAATGTACTCATGATGCTTTTTATGGGCATTTTCCATTCCAAATGAGGAAATGTATATTGAACTGTTTAGCGAAAAGAGAAGCTATTATTTCCTGGGTTCATCAAGATAATTAGCTTAAGACAAATTAATACTCCCAAACAAGATCCAGATATTGAAAAAATTTCCCCTATTGTCTTGATTTGCAGTGTCATGTTGTCATGGATGTTTGTGGTAAACTAAAATTTATTTTTATAACTTTAAATTTTAGTAAAGGAAGTTAGTTTTGAAAAATCTAGTAGTGTCCTATCTTATAACTTCTAGAGTCAGAGTTCAAACTTTGTTTTTGAAGCCAGTGGGGAAATGGAGAAGAGAAACCGAATTTAGCAATATGCTCTGTCTCCCAGAAGGGATGTCTCACTCAGCTGGTGTCATTCAGTACTGCCATAGGTCTAGAATATCTCACTTCAGTTCAATCACTCAGTCATGTCCGACTCTTTGCAACCCCATGGACCGCAGCATGCCAGGCTTCTCTGTCCATCACCAACTCCCAGAGTTTACTCAAACTCAAGTGCATTGAGTCGGTGATGCCATCCAACTATCTCGTCCTCTGTCATCCCCTTCTCCTCCTGCCTTCAATTTTTCCCAGCATCCAGGTCTTTTCCAAGGAGTCAGTTCTTAAAACTGGAATACCTTTTTGTTTGGTGCACCCCCAAACATGTCATTCAGAACTATCTCCCAGAGGTAGTTTTGCTAATCCTAAAATCTGTTTTTAAGTCAGTATCTCTTTGTTATCCCTTTCTCCACAAGTGTATCAGTGGGATTGTTGAGGAAATGTTCCATGAGTGCTCCCTCTGACATACAACATAACTAAGATGACACGCTTAGGAAAAGGGGGACCGGGAGCTTTGTCAGAGGCAGCATCAGCACAACCAGTTATTTCTGGTGTGCAGAGGATGACTTACTTCTGGAGAGCAGAGCATTCCCATTTAGGGGACTTGTGTGTCTGCATAATGTTTGGTCCCAGTCTGATAATGTGTCTATGTGCATGCATTCTAAGTCATGTCTGACTTTGCAACCCCATGGACTGTAGCCAGCCAGGTTCCTTTGTCCATGAGATTCTCTAGACAAGAACACTGAAGTGGGTTGGGTTGTCATGCCCTCCTTCAGGGGATCTTCCTGACCCAGGGATCAAACCCATGTCTCTTAGGTCTCCTGCATTAGCAGGTGGGTCCTTTACCGCAGAGCCACCTGGGAACCTCCAATGTGTCTTCACTTTGGCCCAAACTTCTGGCACTAGAGAATGGTTTTGACATCATTATATGGTGAAGATACCATCTTGCAAATAGAAAAACTAAGGGAGTATAAAGAGTTATTTGCTAAATGAGAATTATTTGAGTATGTTTTTTTTTTTTTAAGGAATCAGCATTCCTAATAGCTGTCTGGTGTCAGACATTACTGACACCATGAACTCAAACAATCATCCAATTTATGTATCAAAGTCCTTAATTCTTTACTCTCCTAGCTTTGATCACTGGATCTTGGAGTGTGTAATCCAAATATTTGATGCTAAATTTTACAGTTCCCACGTTTCCAAACCTTTATGACTTTTATCTGAGGCAACAGACATAGTGACTCATGGATGCCGAAGCACCTCATGAAGCATATATTATTAAAGAAATGCATAGTAGTGACCGTGGGCATAGTGGTAGTACCAGCAGTGAGAAAGTCATCTTATAAAATACACTGAAATCTGCTAGAAGAAAATTATAGTTGCACCTTCATACTTGTATTCTAGTTTTACCTACCTTCTGAAATCTGGCATTTCAGCAAAGACACTTTCCCCTTCAAGTGGTGGCTTGGTTCCTTCTCATAAGTCACCTCTTCAGTTGGCATCTGTGACACCACAGTAAGCATTTCATCTATGTCATTGGCCACCTCTGTAGACTCATCCTTCCCTTCCTACCATCCTCAAGACTCAGTGCCAGGTTTTATTCTCCTCTCTTTCAAATTATGTCTCTTTCCAATCAAATATTCAAAGGTACTACCATCAAAGACCAAGCTTGTGATCTCCCCACAGATTTGTGCTTCTTCCATTTGTCCCCATATCAGTGAATGTCACCGAAGTCCATTCCATTATAATGTCTGAAACTCACCTTTAAGCTTACTACCTATATCCAGTTCATTGCCTCCTAAACATATCTCCAATCTATCTTGTTCTCTTCTCCACTGACACCACCCTAGTCCAGTTTAGGTGGTCTAAACCCATTCTGGACCTCTCTGGTTTTCTCTCTCTACTGCAGAAAGACTAAGGTTTCTATAACTCCAGGTATATAATCTTGACCCCTACACACTAGCTTTCTGTTGTGTTTAACATTAAACAAAATTGTTTAATCATTTAAAAGAGAATACCTTATCCTATTTGATCTTTCTCCTGCCCACCTCTCAAGCTTTGTTTTGCATCATTCTGATCCTCCCTGTACTCCAGATAAACTGGAGCATCACTTTCCATCCTGCCTCTGTACCTTTGCATATGCTGGTACTCTACCTAGAATCTTCTCCCACCTCATCTCTTCTCTTAGCTAAACAGAAGCTCTTCCTAACTCACTCAGTCTAATTCATGCCTACTTATTCTTCACATGTTTCCCAGGGAAGCCTTCCTGAATTTGGCTTGAGTGTCCTGTGATCTCAGAGAACTGAGTTCTTTTCCTTCATGGGTAGCAATCGTCTCAACCTGTAATTATATTCTCATTTCTGTGAGTTTGATGGTGTCAGTCTTCTCCAGATTATAAATTCAATATCTGGAACATAAACTAAACATTAGTTGTTGTAGGAGCAAACTGTGATCCTAGCCATCTGGGAGACTTGCAAAAGAATGTTATCTTTTCCAGTCCTTTTTTCATTGAAAGGTATATAAAGATAAAAAAGCATTTACAAAGCATTCTAAGTGATACAAAAGCTCCTACTATAAAGAGTAAGAAATTATTATTAATAATAATATTCTTAATAATTTTGCTTTTATGGTACATGATAATTGAATATAAACCCCTAAATACTCTGTACTCTAGTAGACAGGTGTGTTTATATCAGCATCAAGGTCAATCTAGTTAGAGGAGAAAAATATATATGTATATTACAATCTTGGTTGCTCCGTTGTAGATACATTCACTTATAGCATTACAAGAGCCTAGTTTGATTTATGTCATTTTTGAATACTTAAGTACAATTAAGCCAAGAAATATGCTCATCCAGGTATTTTGAAGAGAGATACAATTTGAAATGGAATGGAAGATATAAGTATTTATTGTCATCAGAATTTATTTTTCTCTGCATCATATTATTTCTGGTTATTATCAAAGTGGCTGAGAGAGTGATAGGGGAACTTCTTGAAGGAGAAAAAGATGAAGACTTCGGATGGTGCCTCTGGTTGGTCTGCCACTACCGTTGGTCTCTGTGTTTCTTCTTCAGTGAAGTGATGACCTTCAGCCTGTGTGCTTCTCTCTGCAGGTTTACAGAGAGCCAGTGCACGAGCCCCTTCACCCTACAGGAGAGACTTTGAGGCCAAGCTCCGCAATTTCTACCGAAAACTGGAAGCCAAAGGATTTGGTCAGGGTCCAGGGAAAATTAAGTGAGTGATTTAATTGAGCTCCACTGAGGTTGGCACTGAATTCAGTTGGAAGATGATTCTATCATTTTCCCTTCTATAACTTAATAATATTTGTCTGGAGATCGGATAACATGGTATGACATCAGTCAAGGTCATAGAATTGAGGAAAGAAAAAGTTAGGAAGTTGGAAAGAAGAAAGGTTAAGAAGTTGGAAGGGAGGCAGGAAGAGAAGGTAAGGAGAGAGAGGAAAAACAGTAGATTTCAGACAAAACCATGTATAAAATCAATGGCAAGCCTTCTCAGAAAACAAAGAATATTGAAGTAAATAAAAGCTCTTATGTTTCCCTTTACATATTTTGGGGACAAATCAAAAAGCTTTGATTTGGGGATCTAAGTAAGAAGTTGTTTCTCCCCACTCTAGGTTTACCATTTTCATCTTAAAAAGCTGAACCCAAATTCAGGAATTCAACTTAAGAGATTCTTCTTAGAATTGACAAAAAAAATATCCTAACAATAGTATAATATGGATGGAATGTGTCCCATTATAAACTTGTACATGTTGTCCTGGTGCTTTTATCATTTTGAAAAGAGTGTCAGAGTAAGTCCATGGTTGAACTGATGGAATCTGTACCTTGATGAAGAGTCTAGGGAGTGAGACCATCAGCCTGGGCCCCCACACCTCACCCAGAACACGCCCCAACATTGGAGCCCAAGCCCCGACTTCCTGCCCACATGGCTTCTCATTTCTAGGCTCATCATTCGTCGAGACCACCTGTTGGAGGGAACCTTCAATCAGGTGATGGCCTATTCCCGGAAGGAGCTCCAGCGAAACAAGCTCTACATCACCTTTGTTGGAGAGGAGGGGTGAGCCACCAGCACTTTCATGTAGACACCTCAGTGTGGGTAGACCAGAGCCCCCAGGTCTTGGGTGATTTTTCTCAAGGAGCAAGGTGGCTCTAAGCCTTTGCCCCAAGGTGGTTTTGATCACATCCTCCCAGGAGGCCTTTCTCTGTAGGTGTTGCCAATCTTTGAATTCCATGTTCTCCAAAAGCCTAAGATGATTGGCATATTCTAGAATCTGAGGTCACATGGTCAAAGTATAAGCCCAAAATATAGACCAAGCTACTAGATCTTTACTTTTTCAGAATATACCCAGAAAGGTATCCCCTTGGTGTACCCACTCCTCTGAGTATCTAATCAAAGAACTCTTTCCCCAGGAGTGCACACATACGACTGGGGGTGGTGGTAGTGGTTGATTTGCTAAGTCTTGCAACCCCATGGACTGTAGCCTGCCAGGCTCCTCTAACATGGGATTGACCAGGCGAAAATATTAGAGTAGGTTGCCATTTCCTGCTCCAGGGGATCTTCCCAACCTAGGGGTCAAACCCAGGTCTTCTGCATTGCAGGTGGTCTCCAGCATTGTGGACAGATTCTTTAATGACTGAGCCACCAGGGAAGCACATATATGACTACTTCCCAAATTTTTCATGTAATTTCAGTGATTTCATAGTAAACTGTCTCAACTGTGGAAAGCAAGCCCACCCAGGAGGGCACAGCAGTATGAACTTAGTGGAAAGTGTTTTCAATTCATGCGCATGCACATGTAAACCATTACAGGAAATTCTTTTCTGTCTCCCACGGCAAAGTCCAGCTGTGGGTCAGCTGTGTGTTTTATCCAATAGGTGTCATGTAATTGAGGAAGAAGTTTAAGGAAAACTACCATAAATGTTTAAGAACATCATCCTCAAACCAATCACTGCATCCTCATTTTCTTCAGCAAATTATACTTCCCCTGAGATCCACTGTAAAGCGCAGAGGCTGCCCTCTACCTTCCCTGACGCTGAAAGGGCAAGCCAGGTCCTGCATAGAGATGGGTCCCCCAGCTCCCTCATGTAATGAACTTCCCGGGCCTCTGCTTCCTTTGCAGCCTGGACTACAGTGGTCCTTCGAGAGAATTCTTCTTCCTTCTGTCTCAGGAGCTCTTTAACCCTTACTACGGACTCTTCGAGTACTCTGCCAACGACACCTACACCGTGCAGATCAGCCCCATGTCTGCCTTTGTAGAAAACCATCTTGAGTGGTAAGAGCTGGAATTTTCACTTTCTCACATTGGAAAGTTCTGATCTTCCTCAGTCAGAAGTCAGTGGTATTCCTTGAGGACCATTGTGTTTGGAGCAGTGGCCCAATGTCATAAGGGGTGATGAGAGTAAATGACAAAGCACTGGAAACAAAGTTCTCTGCCAGTTTTCACCCAGAATACAAAATGAATTACTAAAGATGCTGCAAACTTCCTATCAACTGCATAATTGATGTAAGATACTATAGTTTTTCTTCTGAGGAGACACTGAGATAAGTAGATATAGGTCCTGAGTGTTGATGACTCTACTAAAATCCTAAGTGTTCCCAGGGAGGGCTTCATGAAGGTATTCATGGATTTGAGATTCTCTGATCTTGGACTGATGGCTTTTGCACTGTGGCCATCAGCTTCTGCATCTTGCTTTAAAATAAGGCTGTTGGGTTAGATGATCTCTCAGCATCCTTCTGACTTAAAAGTGCAACATGTCTTTAGTCCTCTCATCTTGAGGCAATTACCACTTAAATACCACTGAAATAAGTAAGAAGATCAGTATCAGTCAATTCTGTGCACTTCTATGGCTGAGATACCTCAGATATGGGTGGAAGTCTCCAGAAAACTGCATGGGACAACTAGGATGCATGCACTTTCCTGTTTTGTCACTCTCACACCTGGCTTGAAAAGTACCCCTGATTGTACTGCAGGAGTTCCTGTCATCAGGAGGGAAATGAGTCCTAGAAACCGCTGACACAGTTCTTATCGGACATAACTTACTGATGATGTGTCATGGGACTGCTGGTGAAGGGAGCTTCTAGGGTAACACCTGGCCACTGGCCTTACAGCCCAAATCCCCATAATTTGTTTTCATAGTATCAGAACAACCCACCTCTGCTAAGGCTGCCAGCTACAGCCTACAACTTCTTTCTCCAAACACTCTTATCTCTGAAATTCTTCTTTTTCTTTAATTTTTTAAAGTTTATTTTATTGAAGTGTAGTTGATTTAGAATGTTGTGTTAATGTCTACTTTACAGTAAAGTGATTCAGTTATACATGTATATATATATATTTTTCATATTCTTTTCCATTATGGTTTGTCTTAGGATATTGAATATAGTTCCCTGTGCAATATAGTAAGACCTTGTTGTTTATCCATTCTATATATATTAGTTTGCATCTGCTAATCCCAAATTCTCAACCCATCCCTCCTCCCCTGCTCTTCCACTTGGCAACCATTAAGTCTGTTCACTTACATCTGAGTCTGTTTTTGTTTCAAAGGTAAGTTCATTTGTGTCGTATTTTAGATTCTCTATTTACGTGATATCATATGGCATTTGTCTTTCTCTTTCTGACTTACTTCATTTAGTGTGATAATCTCTAGGTTCATCCAGGTTGCTGCAAATGCCATTATTTCTTTCTTTTTTATGGTTGAATAGTATTCCACTGTGTATATGTATCACATCTTCTAAATGTCCCTAATGATGGACATTTAGGTTGTTTCCATGTAATGGCAATTGTAAATAGTGTGGCTTTGAGCATAAGGATTCATGTATCTTTTCGAACATAGGGGTACATATATCTTTTCAAATTATACTTTTGTCCAGATATATACCCAGGAATGGGGTTTCTGGATCATATGGTAACTCTATTTTTAGTATTTTGAGGAACCTCCACACTGTTCTCCATAGCAGTTGCATCAATTTACATTCCCACCAACAGTGTAGGAGGGTTCCCTTTTCACAACACTCCCTCCAACATTTATTATTTGTATACTTTTGAATGATGGCCATTCTGATCTGTGTAAGATGGTACCTTATTGTAGTTTTGACTTGCATTTCTATAATACTTATCAATATTGAGCATCCTTTCGTGTGCCTACTTGGTCTTCTGCCTATTTTTTGATTTCATTGTTTGCTTTTTTATTATTGAATTGTATGAGCTGTTTGTACATTTTGGAAATTAAGCCCTTATCAGTCGCATCATTTGCAAATGTTTTCTCCTAATCCATAGATTGTCTTTTGTTTTGTTTATGGTTTCCTTTGCTGTGCAAAAGCTTGTAAGTTTGATTAGGTCCTATTTGTTTATTTTTCTTTTATTTATCTTGCCTTGGGAGATTGAGAAAACATTGGTCAATTTATGTCAGAGAATGTTTTGCCTATGCTCCCTTATAGGAGTTTTATAGTGTCAAGTGTTCTATTTGAGTCTTCAAGCCATTTTGAGTTTATTTCTGTGTATGGTGTGAAGGAGTGATCTAACTTGACTGATTTGTAGGAGTCAGCTCTTGAGCTGAGCAAGGCGTGTGCCTGCTCAGGGCATGTGCTTCAAGTGTTTGGCACAAATGAAGAAGCAAATGTTGTTGCTTTTTGCCTTTGTTGTTCCTTTTCATGTAACTTATCAAATAAGTGGATGATGTAGCTTGGGAGGCAGAAACGAAGCTGATGGTGTGAGCAGAGCAGGAAGTTGCTACAGAGAAGATTTAGAACTAAGAATTGAAGCCCAGCTCTGACTTCGTCACATTCAGGTAGGGTTCACTCAGACAGTGGAGAGTACCATACCCCCATGAAACAAGCTCTAGAGCCCACAAACCACAACTACTGGGCCCATGTGCTGCAACTACTGACACCTGCACACCCAGAGCTCGTTGTTTTGCAACAAGAGAAGCCACCACAGTGAGAAATGCACACAGCACAACTAGAGAGTAGCCCCCATTCACAACTGGAAAAAGCCCACACGCATCCAGGAAGACCCAGCACAGCCAAAAATAAATAAATAAATAACTTTTTAAAGACTATGTATGTATGCAGATTATACTTCATATAATCCCCCAATTCTATCAGTCTATGTGCATGAAATTTAAGAGGGTGTCTTAGAGGTTATGGATTAGAGTTAGCAATCACTGAGGAAATACTTTCGCAAATATTACAGCATATAGGACTTTGCTGGGTGTTGTGGGGATACATTCATTAACTGAAGAGTTGTATCAAGTACATGCTGTGTGTTGGGAGAATACAGAAGTGAAGTATACGAGATTTCTTCCCTCAAAGTGAGAGAACACATGAGTAAATCTGTAATTCCACTGTAGTATCTTAAATGCCAAGTTATACATACATAATACATGTGTGTGTAAGTCTGAGATACATATATAAGCCTGGGAACTGTATTAAATCATGAAGGAAAATGTCTCACTCAACCCAAGGCAGGGGATGGTGCAGTGGGGAATCAAACCAGGGAATCTCATAAAAAGAGGGAATATTTGTGCCAAGTCTTTTTTTTTTATTGCTCTTTTTTTTTTTAATGAAAAAGAGTGGATATATGTGCCAATCTTTACTGATAGTTGAGTAGTAGACTCAACAGAGCAGAGAAGAAAAGTGTTTTGAGGAGCCAATATTAGGAACAAGAATTGAAAGGTGTGAGAGGAAATGGAGCCTTTGGCAAGCAGTGTAGACAGATCAGAACAGAGAGTGGCTTTTGTAGTTGCGGGAATGAGGCTGGAAACAGAGAGGCAGATGGTCTCATCCCATAAAGAGAAGACTGTCATTGGGTTTGTGTTTTTAAAAAGTAAACCTTGCCATTGCATGGGGAAAATTTTGAGGATGAAAGGCTGGAAAGAGCTGAGACCAGCTCCAGAATAGTTGATACATCACAGGGAGAAACAGAATTCAAACTGAGGCAGAGGTGAGGTCTGAGAAAGGAAGGGACTAACCTTAAGAACATCTCAGAGGGAGAAGAGACTCAGCTAGTTGTTTTACTGTTTGACTGTTGAGGTGAGAGGGAGAGAGAAATATGGGATAAGTCCAAAATTTCTGGTTGCACCATGGGAAGGGTTGGGACAGTTCACTGTAATGAGAATTACATGAAGTAGATGATACTTAGAGAAAAGAGGAGGAATTTGCTCTTTGACAGGTAGAAATTGCAGGTTCCATTATAAATACAGGTGGGTATATTAGCACATACCTGGAATATTGCCATGGAAATATGGGCTGGGAAATATTAACACAGTCATGAAAGTAAAAGATGCTTGCTCCTTGGAAGAAAAGCCATGACAAACATAGACAGCATATTAAAAAGCAGAGACATTACCTTGCTGACAAAGGTCTGTATAGTCAAAGCTATGTTTTTATAGTGGTCATGTATGGATGTGAGAGTTGGACGTAAAGAAGGCTGAGCATTGAAGAATTGATGTTTTTGAACTGTGATGTCGAAGAAGACTCTTGAGAGTCCGCTGGACTGCAAGGAGATCAAGCCAGTCAATCCTAAAGGAAATCAATCCTGAATATTCATTGCAAGGACTGATGCTAAAGCGGAAGCTCCAGTACTTTGGCCACCTGATGCGAAGATCTGACTCATTGGAAAAGACCCTGATGCTGGGAAAGATTGAGGGCAGGAGGAGAGGGGCCAACAGAGGATGAGATGGTTGGCTGGCATCACCGACTCAATGGACATGAGTTTGAGCAAGCTCTGGGAATTGGTGAAGGACAGGGAATGGGACATTGGGACCATGTCCCATGCTCTTTACATGTCACAAAGAGTCGGACATGACTGAGCAACTGAACAGCAACAACAACATGGGCAGACTGGCTCAGGAGAAGGGAGGAGAGGAGGAGATGGGAGCTCGCAGAGGTGGAGGATACTGATGAGTCCAGGGTGGCCAGAGCCCCAGGTCCCTGGGGGAAACTGAGAACGAGTGGCCAGAGGGCCCCAGCTTGGGAGGAGTAGGACAGGGATGGAGGTGCTCCACTGAAGACCTGCTTGTGGGGAAGAAGGCAGTCCAAGAAGGCAGAAGCTGGACGGGGCATACAGACAATAGAAAGGGGTTCCCAGGGATTCAGAGCACAGGATTGGGAGGACAGAGCTTACGACATCAGGGGAGGAAGAACAGTCATATGACCACAGGAGCTGTGTTTGAATAGTGACAGAGGTTCCTGAAGTTAAATGCCCTAGTGGTGTGAAGGGGACCGAGTGTTCTGGAAGAAACCTTGGGGTCAAGCACAGGAGTGACATAGGGAAGGCTATAGACAAAGGCCTGATGGAATGCGCAGAAGACTTGCTGGCCTTCTGGCCAACTCATTACCGCTTGAGAGTGGCCTCAACAGATGTCTTGCCAGCTGCCTAGACCCTGCTCTCAGCCTGGCTCTGTTGTCCCTGCTCCTCTCCGGCTGGATGAAGCCGTGCCAATGCGTCAGTGACTCCTGAGAACCTGGAGGAAGGAAACCACAGAGATGTTGTAAGAATTAGCAAAAGTCTCTGGATAGATCCTTTATAAAAGTCAAAGGTGTGAAAAAGTCTGGCCCAGAAGTGCTAGTTACCTGCTGTCTTAGCAAAGGAAAGGACTTGAGGACTTTCACCCACTGCTGTTCCTACATTGAAAATATTTGCTCTATAGCCTGGAGCAAAATGGCAGGGAACTTTCTGAGCAACTAGCAATCTGAACAGAGCTCAGGCAGGTGAGAGTTCACATTGAATGGAGTTGTTATAAAGTGATCTGGGACCTTCTCTCTGTTCTGAGGCTCTAACTCTGAACCTCAGTCTCCTAAGCCCCTAACTGACAGAGAAGCCCAAATGCAAAGCCAGTACTGGTCCCAGATTATACCATGACCCTCACCCAGGGTGGGACTTGTGTTTCATTAGTGCCTCAGAGGTCCTAGGGGAGGGAGGAGGTCACAACCAGTGGACAGAACTTGAGCTTTGAAAAGGAAGCCCTGCTGGGCTGTAGGTGTTTGAACCAGAGGGTAGTGCTGTAGTTATTCCTTCTGGATGTTTTCCTGTGAGCCATTCTGCACCCCGGGGCAAATGGTTTTACCAAGAAAAGTGAGGGCACCCAAGTGCTGGGCCATTTTAACAAAAGTGCACCCAGGAAGGTTCAACACCTGAATGAAGTCATTCCAGACCTTGCACAAAGTGTGGGCAGCAAGTGGGTACTGAGGCCCCTGCCTGTGGTTTTGTCACTGTGGCTCCTGCAGTGGGGGCAGGGGTGGGGCAGTGCCACTGAGGAAACCTGAATCCCGAGTTCTCAGATCTGTTGGCCCAGCCAGATGGTGCTGACCCATTGGCTGGGTAGGCGGCGCCGTGGCTGATCTCAGACGTAGGCACCTGGCCCTCTTCCCTCCCTCACTGCCCAGGACACCTTGTCCCGCAGTCCACATGGGCAGTGAGGAAGATGACACTTTCTCTGACCAACATATCACTCATAAGAAAACAGAGACCAAAAGATTACAGGACTCGTCACATTCAGAGCCTTGACCTTGTAAAGCTGGAAATTGTTCCTAACACAGGATGGGCCAGGACAGGTGTCTGCATGGAAGGGAAGTGACTCCTGGCCCCTGCCCTCTCTTCCCTCCGCAGACAGGCCTGTAGGCCAGAAATAAATGAGAGAGAATCGATCAGCTTTACAGGATTAAACATCACCCAGGATGGAAATATTGCTCGGGTATGGCTGAAAGGGGCCTCTTTGCACGGGTCATTTTTTAAATTATTATTCAAGTTCTTTATCTTTTCACTGGCCTTCTGTGCCCCACACTCTGTTTTGTCTGTGTCCCCCCAGAGAGTAAGCTCCATGAAAGCAGAGATGGGTCTGTCTGATTTTACTCTAGCACAGGCCTGGCACTTTAGGTGTTCAAAAGAACATTTCATTGAAGTTTGAGTGCATGAGTCAGCCTTTTTCCACAAGCCACGTAAGCCACTTCCTTCTACCAGAGCCATTAAGACAGAGGGCTCATATAATCCAGGGGCAGTTAATTGCTCAAAGGTCACACTTACATTTGTCATCTGTGGTTGTAAATCCCTTACAATGGCGGTGACAAACACACATGTCCCCTGGGAGCTTTGCACTCAGCTCTGCAGGATGCTTGTTACTGACACAAGGTCGCCCTACACACACTGCGCCTGCACCAAGGGCCTCCGTCAGTCACCTCCAGGCCAGGCAGTACCCCAGAGAGGGGTAAAGAGGCCTCTGACCCCAGGTCCTTCCCCTGCTGGCTCCCCCCTGACTGTAGCTACTTGAAATTCTCTGCTTCCTGCTTGCTGTGTGTGGGCTTTGCATATACTGGGATGCAGCCTGGAAATCAAAAGCCCTCATATCAGGCGTAGGGTTTCTACCTCCTTCCCTTTGTCTCTAGTGAAGTGCTGAGAGATACTAATGTGAGTAAATATGGTAAAGATTCTATATACACATAATAAGTAAACTGGAAAAAAAAGTCAATTTTTTTGATCTTCAGCCTGAAAGGACTTTCCATAATTGTTTCATTACTCATTTGTATTACCCAATTAGATTGTATGGACCCTGCTTTGGCCCTAGCCCCAGAGGCTCTCTGCAGTGGCACAGGAAGAGGGTTCTTTTTCCGCTTCCCTTTGGTTAGAGCAGCCTAATAATGAAACTGAAGCTGAGGTTGATAAAATAACCAAAGAATGGAGAAGCAAGGACTAAGTTCACAGATCAACTTCCCACCCACCAGATGGGAGGGACTTAATTTTTAGGAGTAAAGACAAAGGGAGAAGAAATAAGGCTAATGATGAGGAGACCTGTGCTTTAGTCTATTGGGGAAGGAGCAAGGCTTTTTCGAGGGAGTGTGATGCCACACCCCTAACCTTTTTTTATACTTAATATCCAGTCATGGTCAAGGGTAGGTATGTGATTTAATATGCTAATATAGTAAATATCAGTGTCTGATGAGACTCAGGGTCTGTCGGAGTTCAGATTCATTGCCATTTTGTTCCCAACTGGTTCCTTCTGGTGTTTTTATTTGTAGCTGTCTTTCTTAACTCTGAACCCTTTAACTTAAAGGTTTATGTTAAGTCCTGCTAAAGGTGGGGATTGATGGGTTTTGAGCAGAAACCTGGAACAACTCTAGCAACATTTGTACCACGGAATTTCCAAGTTGATAAGGACACTGTTAAAATGTGCAAAGCTAACACTCATGCCAAGTAAGAGAGAGGAGGTGGAGCTGGGACCCCATTGGGCCTCCCATAGGAACTGTGGCCACATATAGATACAGCCCTACCCACCCTAAGTCAGGTAGAGAAAGGCCAGGAAATAGCACAATGTTCTTCTTCCACCCACCAGTCCTACTGGCCAAGCCAACCATGGTCCAGAAAGCAAGGAATCTCCAACTATTGCAGCAAAAATGTCCTATCCCCATGGTCACAGAGTGGGACAGAAAATGATGGGAAACCCATGAGGAGTGCATGACAGGGATTAAAAATATCTGAAAGAGCCTCTACGATTCAGGACTTTCAGTTCATCCACTAAAAATATTACCATTTCCTTACCTGTATGTGTCCACTGTGTCTTTGGCCCAGAAATCTTTAAGTAATATTCCAAATTCCTTATCTTTATTCTTTGACTATGATTTCTATTTGCATATTAATGAGGTACTCATGGTGATCTTTTTCTTTTAATCATCCTTGTATGCTAATTTTATGTCTCTCAAAATACAGAAGTGAATATAAAGCTAAACAATAAAACATTCATTGAAAATTTGTTAAACGTGCCAAGCACTATTCTAGACACTTCCAACAGCCCTATAACCCACATGCTGAATATGTGAAGAAAATAAGGTGCAAACATTAGCAAACTTACAGAGATAATCACAGAGCAAGCTGGGGTTGGAATCCAGAAAATCTGGCTACAGTATCAGGTTCTAGCCCCTTCTATTTCCCCTCTGGGCAAATTGTGATACAATGTGATAAATGCTATATGTACTTCTATTATAGCACTTAGCACATTACACCGTAATCAGTATTAAGTATAAGGAGCTTTAAAAATGAGTGAGAATAGCTGGCTGGCAGAGATGGGGAAAGGAAACTTCTAGGGAGAGGACCTGAAATTCACAGAAGGATGGCAGATAAACAAACAGATGTCAGTTGTGTTTGACTGCAAAACAGGGAAAAGAAAAGCTGTAAAGGCTTCTTGCACCAGATAGGGAAGGGCATTTAATGGCATCTAGGGACTTTGGGTTTTATCATGAAAATGTCAGTGTATTTTTTTAGGGGAAAGAATGTCTTGAGTAGGTCTAATTCTAGAAAGTCAACTCTGGATATAAGTAGATGAATTGGAGTGGAAATTGGAGGTGTCAGATTTAAGTGGCAGTTCTTTGAAACAATTGTTTGAAAAGAGGATAAAGAATCAAACCAGGGTAGAAGCAGTGGGAATGGAAAGTTATTTCAGAAGAATGAAAAAAGGAGCAAAATTTAGTGATAGACTATAGACAGTGGGTGGAGAAGGAAATGGCAGCCCACTCCAGTATTCTTGCCTGGAGAATTCCATGGACAAAGGAGCCTGGCAGGCTACAGTCCATGGAGTCACAAAAGTCTGACCCAACTTAGCAACTAAACCACCACCACCACCATAGACAGTAAGGGTGTTCATTATATTAAATGTCCCACTTGCATAAAATGATGCATGCAAAAATACCAAGTAAAAAGTTCTCATCTAGTTTGAATGGAGGTATAAAAAACAAAACTGTAAATGTGGAAAGCTCCAAACTTACTTTTATGTCTAATAAATTATGAATAGTGCACAATGCATGTATTTTCAAATCTTTATGCCTGGATAGGAAAGATTCACATTTCAGCTGAAACATGTCCTCTAAGTGCCTTCCCTGAGCACTCAGTTTAAAACAGCCCAGCCAGTTATAACTCTCCAGCTTAACATCCTAACTCATTATATCGACAGAACTTATCACTCTCTGAAATAAACTATATTTTAGATTTATACTGTATGCATGTAACTCTTTACTATTTGTCTTACTATTTATTACTTACTAACTCCTTACTATTTATTTGAGAGAATGAGGTCTTGCTTTCCTACTTACAGTCTTTGCACTTGATAAATATGTGTGAAGGAAGAAAAGGAACAAAGGACAGGAAGGAGAGAGGGAAGAAGGGAGGATGAATGGATGAGTAGATGAGTGGATGGATGGGTGAATGGATGGATGGGTGAATGGATGGATGGATGGGTGGGTGGATGGATGGATGGATGGATGGGTGGGTGAATGGATGGATGGATGGATGGGTGGATGGATGGATGGTGAATGGATGGATGGGTGGGTGGGAGGGGCTGGCTGGATGGGTGGGTGAATGGATGGATAGATGGATGGGTGGCTGGCTGGATGGGTGGGTGGATGGATGGGTGGGTAGATAGATGAGTAGGTGGGTGAATGGATGGGTAGAGGGGTGGGTGGTAGGTGGATCGATGATGGCTAGAAGGAATAATACTCAATTCAAACTCCTTGGTTGTGAGAGCTTCAATCTCATTTCAATTTTTAGTTCAGAATATTTGGGACTCAGAAAAATGGAGATCATTGTTGAGTATCAATTAAGTTTCCACTCATTCTCTCTGAAATCACCACTGAAAATTCTTCATCTGTCTCAATGATTCTGAATACCACTTTTCCCAGAGCAAATCTAAGATGTACTAAACAACTGAAAAAGGTGAACTCTTTTGAGTAAGAGTGCCAGAGTGTCGACGTGCACTGTTCCTTAATGTATCATTTTAAGAAGTCGTTGTGATATGAGTCACTCTTGACGTAATTGTCCGTGTGAGAAGAACTTTCAGAAGCCAGAGTTCGAGTTCTGATGCTGTTTAATCAGTTTCTGTGCAACCACCAGAAGGTCTGAGTGTTCATTTCATGCTGGTGATGGTGACAAATTTAACCTATCAGTATCATAACCAGAAATTCTGGGCCCTCTCAAGCCAGAATTTCTGAGAACCTCTGCTAACTGCAAAGCAGGCTTCTCCCTGTCCTTCTGCCCCTGCCATGCCCTCTCCCTTTCGAAGCAGACACAACCTGGGTGGCAGAAATCTGTTTTCAGGTCTTTAGTAAGAGGAGGAGGAGGCAGGAGGGAGGCCTCTTGGAGCATGTTTAGAGTTTGGCCAAGTGGGTATTAAGTGTAATTGTAGAGTTTTATGGAACTTAAGAAGTCCTGGATAACACACTTTAAATATCCCTTGCTACATCTGCAGAGTCTGAATTAGTAGGTAGAAACCACAGTATCATGAGATTCCATTGAATGTGTCCTGGCCCTTCAACCCCCAAAGGCCCCTCCTGAAAGAATAGCTCAGTGTGTCTTGTTCATTTGAGTCATGGGTCAGATAAGCTCCCCTACCCCCACGCCATCCCAACAGCAGCCCCTGTGTTCCTTCTTAGGCACCTACAAGAACTTCCCTGGTCCCAGCCCTGGCTGAATCTGAGCAGCCTTCCTAGCAATGCCCTAGAGAAGCTCAGTGCACACATTAGTTGAGAAGTCACCATAAAATGTGCATGTCTGATTGTGACTCTGTCTGCTTCTTAACCCAGTTTTCTTCAGAACTTGTGAGAAACCTCTAGTAAAGCTTTCAAAACTATTAAATAGAACACTCTTTTTCAACACTTTCATTATACAGAAAAAGACCTAAGGTTATCTGAGGTTTATATGACAAATATGGCACTTTAATTCAGTTGGAAAAGAATGGACTACTCAGTTAATGATGCCAACACAGCTGACTGTGCAACCAAAAAAGGGGAAAAAAAATAGGTTAAATTCATCTCTAGTTTAAAGAACGTGTAAAAATATGACAGTAAAATTTCTTCAAGAAACTCTAGAGGATTTTCTATATATTCTGGAACAAACATTTTTGGGAATAGAAAACAAACTTCAGAAACTTTGAATAGTAGAGACTTTTTCAGTTAAGATTTGAACCCTAGAATCTGCAAAAGAAAAGAAAGATATAGTTAAATGTATAAAAATGAAAATAGTTTTTATGACAAAAAAATACCACAAAGGCAAAAGGTAAGTTTTGATTTTGAAAAATAATCTTTGTAAATCAGAAAAATCAGAGATTGAAAATCTATAATATAGATTTCAAAGAGCTCTTCTAATGTGAAAAGAAGAGAGAAACAACGCTAGAAAAATCAGCAAAGAAAATGAAGAAAACTGCTCAGAGAAGAAAAATTCAAATAGTCAACAAGCCCATGAAAAGAATTTCAGCTTTACCAATGGCCAAATAAAATGACAATGATGTGTCACTTTATAACAATCAAATTAGCAAAAATTAAAATGAATTATACCTTTTGAAGTAGATATGGGTGAAAGATTATTCTCCTGCATTTCCAGTAGAAACATGACTTTTGGTAGCTTTTTTTCAAAACACAATCAATGATATATACTAAAACTTTGAAACCCATATACCCTTTGGCCCATGATTCTATCTCATAGAAATAGAAGCACTGCTATAAGGACTCTTATAATAACAGTTAATATTTGAGCCTTCATTATGGATCAAGTTTCTTTGTAAAGGCTTTGCATGAGCTGCACATGCTGTTATGATCCCCCTATTTTATAAATGAGGAAACTGATACCCATACAGGTTCAGTACTTGCCCAAAGTAACACAACTGGTAAGTGGAAGAGCCAGGAATCCAACCTAGGCACATGATTCCCCAGTGTAAACTTCTAAAAGCTGTCCTATCTTCCCTAACAAAACATACCAGGATGTATTTCAGCATTATTTGTGAAGACATGAATGTAGAAGCATCCCAAGTATCTATCAGCAGAGACCAGTTAACTTCATCACAGCAGTTCCACACTGCATAGTGACATGAGGTGTTAAAGGGCTGAGTTAGATCTTACCAGATGATGGAGGGGGATTAAGATTTAAGATATTGTTGAGGGAAGAAAAGCAAAAAAGTATGAACAACACGATTTAAAAACTGAAAAATAATGACACAAAACCTGTATGTATATAAATATAGATAGATATATAAATACAAATAAATTAGTATATGATCAGTTGGATCATAGAAAAAGCAAGAAAATTCCAGAAAAACATCTACTTCTGCTTCATTGACTACGCTAAAGCCTTTGACTGTGTGGATCACAACAAACTAGAAAATTCTTCAAGAGATGGAAATACCAGACCACCTTACCTGCCTCCTAAGAAACCTGTATGCAGGTCAAGAAGCAACAGTTAGAACTGGACATGAAGCAATGGACTGGTTCCAAACTGAGAAGGAAGTACATCAAGGCTGTATATTGTCACCCTGCTTATTTAACTTATATGCAGAGTACATCATGAGAAATGCTGAACTGGATGAAGCACAAGCTGGAATCAAGATTGCTGAGACAAATATCAATAACCTCAGATATGCAGATGACACCACCCTTATCCAGAAAGTGAAGAAGAACTCAAGAGCCTCTTGATAAAAGTGAAAGAGGAAGGTGAAAAAGCTGGCTTAAAACTCATCATTCAAAAAGTGAAGATCATGGCATCCAGTTCCATCACTTCATGGCAAATAGATGGGGAAACAATGGAAACAGTGACAGATTTTATTTTCTTGGGCTCCAAAATCACTGCAGATGGTGACTTCAGCCATGAAATTAAAAGACACTTGCTCCTTGGAAGAAAAGCTATGACAAACCTAGACAGCATATTATAAAGCAGAGACATTACTTTGCCAACAAAGGTCTATCTAGTCAAAGTGATTATTTTTCCAGTAGTCATGTATGGATGTGAGAGTTAGACCGTAAAGAAGGCTGAGCATCAAAGAATTGATACTTTTGAACTGTGGTGTTAAAGACGACTCTTTTGGAATGCAAGGGAGATCAAACCAGTCAGTCCTAAAGGAAATCAATCCTGAATATTCATTGGAAGGACTGATACTGAAACTTCATACTTTGGCCACCCAATGCAAAGAGCTAATTCAGAAAAGACCCTGATGCTGGGAAAGATTGAAGACAGGAAGAGAAGGGGACGACAGAGTATGAGATGGTTGGATGGCATCACAGACTCGATGGACATGAGTTGGAGCAAGCTCTAGGAGATGGTGAAGGGCGGGGAAACCTGGTGTGCTATAGCCCATTGGGTCACAAAGAGTTGGACACGACTGAGTGACTGAATAGCAACAAAGAATATGATTAAATGATTTAGATGAAAAATATGGAAGCTACATCTTAGTCAACATGGGTCCCAGGAGATAAGATGAGGAAAGTGCCACCAACTGAGCTGACTGCTCAAGAAAACAAAACCAATGATAATGTTTAAAAGCATCCACGAGCATGTTAATAAATTGATATAAAAATTGTAACTGTGTGTAAATTTTTAAAAATCCCTAACAATTAAAATTCCATTTGGTTCAAATTGCTTAGCTAAGTTTTAGAGAGAAACAGTTGTCTTAGACATGAATTCCTAAATGCTCCCTCCGATTTCTGAGGACCCAGTACTGTATGGTGAGACTCTGATGTATTAGAAATGCCACATGACTATACTGCCACCTCACTCACTCCACCTCTGGTGTCTTCCATCCTCCATTCCCATTTTACCAGCCCCCTCCCTTTACTAGATCTTCCCTGGTAGCTGGGACAATAAAGGATCCACCTGCAATGCAGGAGACAAGGTTCAACCCCTGGGTCAGGAAGATCCCCTGGAGAAGGAAATGGCAACCCACTGCAGTATTCTTGCCTGAAGAATTCTACAGACAGAGGAGGCTGGTGGGCTACAGTCCATGGGGTTGCAAAGAGTCAGACACAACTTAGTGACTAAACAACCACTTATACATGTATATCCTGCACCTCTGTGAAGATAAAGGATTTTTCTATCACCTCAAAAGTCTTCTCATGATCCTTCCCAGTCTGTCCTTGACCCTTCTCAACTCCAGAAAACCACTGAATAAATCTTTTCAGCACCTGTTTTCTTTGTGTGTTCTAGAAATTCCAAGAAATGAAATTACATATTAGTACTCTTTAGGAGTGATTCTCTCACTTGCTTTCATCATTGGCCTCCTGGATTCAATCAGGAGCAAAACTTGGCGCCAAGTCACACCCCTCAGGAATCAGGATTCCCATGGCTTTTCTGGGTGGTTGGAGGCAAGGAGTGTTCAGGCAGGTGGTTCTGTCACCTGCCCAGCAGCAGGCCACCCCGCCTCTCCCTGCAGGCCTGCATGTGCTGGAGGACAGATACCACGCCTCAGTCTTCCCACAGATGAGGAGGGAACAATTACAGAGCAAACCACTGGCAGGAATGCCAGGACAGAGCCGAACCCACTATTAGCTGTGGAGATGGGAGACTTGCTTAGGGCTAAACCCTGAACTCAGCAGGCAGGAATGTGCACCCAGCAGAGGGAATGCAGACCACGATGGGTGTGGCATGGGAGCAGGGAAATATCATTCTCCAAGTAGAGGGTACTGCAAAGAATCAAGACTCCATTTCCCAAGGGCTAGCTCCAGAGCAGCTCCACAGCAAGGATGAACTTATTGTTCCCACCTGCACCGCCCCCCTACCCCCGTTTGTGCTGTGCTCACATTCTAAAGGGAGCTCTGCATGGTTTCATTTGTATTAGCCACCCATTGCCTGATCACTGCTCTTTCTGGAAGCTCAGCTGTGTGGGGCAGCCCCAAGGGTGCAAGGTTTTGAGGAAACAATGTAAGAAGAGAGGGAAAGATTTGAATTATAAGAGGGGACAGAAATTGATGGGAGAGGAACCCCGGGGAGGCAGGAGGGAAGGTACTTGCATTTAGTCACTCAGTCGTGTCCGACTCTTTGTCACCCCATGGACTGTAGCCCGCCAGGCTCCTCTGTCCATGGGATTTTTCAGGCAAGAAATACTGGAGTGTGTTGCCATTTCCTTCTCCAAGAGGGAAGGAGGTCTATGGAAAAAGTGAAAAGAGGAGCCCCGAAACCTGAGCAGCCCTTCTTCCTCTGGCCTGAAGGGAAGTCCCTGGCAACTGTCACTGCTTATAGGCTGGTGACACAAGGACATTAGCTTAGGAAAGAAAGGAAGAGCCTCTCTTCTATGCAATGGATCAGGAGAAGGCATGCATGCAGGTCGTTGCGCTGAGAGGAGGACAAGCAGGACCCTCACATCCTCTGCTTTTGGAGGAGAGGTTTTTGAACTCCGTCCTTGCCCTCAGCAGTGAAAGTGTGAAATCCTAAACACTGGAGCACCAGGGAGCTCCCCAGACCTTTTCTTTTCCTATCTTTAAAAAGGGGTGGGGGGATGAGGGACCTGGAGTCTGTGGTTCTCAAACTTTAGTCAGTAACCGCAGAACTTGTTTTAAAAGCAGATTCCCAGAACCCACCCCACAAAGCATCTAATCTCTGGGCACTTGTATTTGAACAAGCATCTCAGGGACCCTGATGCCAAAGGAAGGATCGCCACCCTTGGGAAAACATTGCCATAGATGCTGGCAGCTTCATGAGCCCCCCCGACCCCCTGCCCCACCCAGAAAGGGTCAGAAAAAGAAAGCTAGATATTGGTGCAGTTTTCACACAAAGACATGAAATCACCCCAGGCAGAAATGATAGATTTTCACTTCATTTACCAATATGTGAGAAGTTAGAAAACATGAAGATCCAAAAAGGAAGGCAGTAATATTGGATAAAGCATGGAAACAGGCATGGTGTGGGAACCTCATATTTAATGCACTCAAATAATGAGGTTGAGAAAGGATAATTATTTTTAATTAATCAAAGTTATGAGCATAAGGGAAGAGGAATATCTTTGAGATGGGTTTTTAAAATATAATAGAAGTTAGCAATTATAAAGTGCTTTTTCATCTTCAAAGAACCTATTAACATTAAATTACTCTTTTCTAAAATTCTCCCTCGAGGTAGGTAAGCAAAATTGAACATTATTATCCCTTATTTGAAGATGGGAAGAGAAAAGTGGAGAGGCCAGGACATGCCATGTAGACCTAACATTGAAAGGATTTAAAAAAAAAAAACAAGTTCCCACTGCAGAGACTGTGGAGATCTGGGTTTTCAGGCTATGATTTCCCCATTAGCTCTCCTGTATGCTTATATTTTTGGGAAAGAAGTCACAGCACAGTTTGTATAAATAACCACTGGCGAAGGCATGGGAGAAGCTTCCGTGCTGTGCTGAGATGGGAGATGTCATTTCCTGGTTTTCTAATATCCCTGGTTTATTAGGATTTAAACTGAGGAAAGCTTTCAAGAGAATCAGAGTTAATTATTATTTGACCAGACTTTCTACATTACCTTACTTAAGCATCCTAACATGTAACATGGGGATTAAAAATTATGCTTTGATTATGTAACTCAGACTCTGTTTTGTGAATACATTACAACCTGATTAAATAAATGGAAATGGTTGATGCCCATCTTAAAAATTTGCTTTGAGGACAAAGGAAATAAAAGTAGTCTGTAGTAACAATACAAGCCTGAGGATAGATACAATATGTGGTCAATATCAGGGCTGAGAAATTCTTAGGCTTGACTCTAAGTATAAAAATTTAAAATATTGGAAATATTGGATAAGTCACTGAAAGATGCACTTTCCATGAGATGTGTTCATTTTCTGACTTGTTTAAATAGAACTAACAGAGTCAGCAACATCTCATCTTCAAAAGACTTTCTATCAGAAAAGGTTTTTAAAATGTAAGTTATATAAAGGTTTATTTTCTGTTTCGCATCAGTTTCATCAAAGGATACATATGTTCAGAGCAATGGGAAGGGTGAAGAGTTTGATCGCAATAGAAATTGGGATGACTGGAGGGCCAGGGCCAGTGTCAACCACTTGGAAAGGATTTCCTAAATTGAGAATAGTAAAGCTGTCTGGGAAAAGTGTTGAAAGGAACATTTGCACAGATGGACCAGAGACAAAAGTTCAACCATAATCAAGTTGAGAACAGGAGCAAAGTACCCAAATGGACATAGGATCTGAGAAGGGTCATAACTGGTGGAGACATGTAAATCTAACGATCAGTAATATGTATGTGAAAGATACATGGAAATCACTCTAGATTTCTAAGAAAGTGTGTGACATAATCCAGGAGACAAACCCTTAGGCACAGGCTGGGAACAGATCAGACAGATGCCTTGGGACCTCTGTGGGCACAGACAAGAAGGGCTTCCAGTTTTCAGATGATGAGTAGCAAACGTGGGCTCCAAGATTGGCTTTCCCTACTATCCAGTCTTCTAAGGACTTTCTCCTTAGAGTCTAATCTCAAAGAATATCAATTAATTCTATTATATAAAGAAAATACAATCAGTTGATAAATCTTCAAAACCACAAAGCTGAATAGAACATAGTTGCAAGCTCCAACATCATGTTGATTTATTATATTGTGTATGCTTCCCATCCTTCTCCTTCACCAATACAGTTAATTCAGAACCAATTACATATATAGCTTTAAGTATTCCCGGTATCTGGTTGTACCAGTACTTCCAGTATAGCGTGAGAACGTGATTTGTCAGAGCCATCACTATTTCGCCAGTCCTGTAGAAAGTACAAAATGTCATTTTAGCTTAGACTTATGTAGTCGCTCAGTAATTCTAACAGTTTCCTGAGCCATAATGTCACTAGGCTGTATGCTCTTGTCTATTGCACTCTAAGGACCCCAGCAACTAGACAATGCCTCAAAATGGCTTATTGAAACCATTTTCATGGATTTGTTAAAAGACTGAATGGATGGATGGATTTAAAACCTAAAAGTTGGTTAGGTTATATCCAGTTGATTATTTTTTAATCTAATTTGGTTTTCATGTAATACTGTGCATTATTTAAAGATGCATGGACAAGGGAATGGCCTCACCATTAAGGGGTCAGTAGGGCACTGTGAGTTTTGCCTGGAGCACAGCGACACCACTATGCCTTTATTCTCTGGGCTGTGCAGCTCAGATAATCAAGGCCTTTTTAACCTTTACCTTCCTATTTTACCTAGTTGGATGAGGATATAGCAGCTCTCAGAATGTTTTAGTTATCCAAGCAAGCAGCATGTTTTGTTCAATTTCTCTATATAATTCTGGGCATGGAAGCCAACTCTTTGTCTCATTGAGAATAAGATTCTCCTCTTGCATGAAATTAAATATATGACTTTAGGGATTCAGCTTATAAACTCTATAATAATATGTTTAATAATGTTTAATAATCACTCCAGAAGACTAAGGAAGAGGGGTATCCTCTTTATAGTACCCTGCACTAGGTACTATAATGCCTTCCCAGACTTCCCACAATAAATTTTCACAAACTGAGTATTTTCCATTCTGGAAATCCAAAATCAAAGTGTCAGCAAGGGGCTTCCCTAGTGACTCAGTGGTAAAGAATCTGCCTGCCAGTGCAGGAGACGCGGGTTCAATCCCTGGTCCAGGAAGATCCCACATGCTGGGGAGCAACAAGGCCCGCATGCTACAACTATTGAGCCTGTGCTCTAGAGCCTGGGATCCACAACATGTGCCACAGCTGCTGAAGCCCACATGCCCTACAGCCCATGCTCCACAACGAGAGAAGCCACCACAGCTAGAGAATAGCTCTCATGGCAATGAAGACCCAGCACAGCCAAAATAATAAATTAAAATTTTGTAAAAGTGTCAACACGGACTTGTTCCCTCTCAAGACACTAGGGGAGAATGCTTCCTGGCTTCATTCAGCTTCTGCTGGCTCCAAGCATTCCTTGGCTTATGGGAGCACCAATTTAGTCTCTGCTTCTCTTCTGTCTTTTATAAGGACCTTTGTCAGTGGATTTAGGGGCCCACCTGGACAATCTAAGATGATCTCAGCTTGAGATCCTTAATTATATATGCAAGGACCCTTTATCCAAATGAGGTCATGTTCACAGGTTCAGGGTTGAGGAAACAGATGCATCTTTGGGGGCACATTCAACCCACTACAGATAATCTGCACAATGTACTTCTGAAAGAACTTTCTCTGAGAGGGAGTCACCCATTTGCCCCACCATATTGCCACATTGAGGAACAAGCAGCTCTGGTCTTACTTACTCCTTTGCCTTCCCACAGGGCTGATACTAATGGTGGCACTTGGCAGGGACCAGGGCTAGACATTCATTTCAGTTGCTAATTAGCAATCAGAAGGTCATATCCTGTCATTATCTTGTGTTGGCGTCTTTTTCATGACAGATGAAGAAAACTTCAGATTTTCTCAGCTAATTTGCAATGCTGTTTCCACACATAGGGAAGCTAGGAAAGCCAAACATAAATCAGGCAATATTTAAACAGTTTGAGAGGGCATAAAGGAGGCAATTCTTTATCCATTCCTGAATAAAGGTATAAAAAACAGACCTAACTTCCTACTGTATAGCACAGGGAACTATATTCAATATTATGTAATAACCTATAAGGAAAAATTATCTAAAAAACAATATATGCATACATATATATATATCTATGTATAACTGAATCACTGTGCTATACACATGAAACTTACACAATATTGTAAATCAACTATGCATCAATTAAAGTTAAAAAATTAAAGACAAAACAAATATATACTAGTTTGGATTTAACAACAGAAAAAAGAATAGACCTAACTTTCCTAACCCCAGTGGCCTTGACCTACATTCCATTCCAGCCACCTGCTCCCACAATGGCCTTCCCAAGCTCATTATCACCCAGAACTGTGCCATATCTGAAACTGAAACTCTAAAATCCCTACATCAATCATTTCACAATCAGTGTTCCCACCTCCTCCCCTTACCGCAGCTGCTCCCCAAGTTCATTTGCACCTTAGACTCACTATCCACTGCCCATCTGGCATGGCTTCCTTCACCCCAGGCCTCCTACATCCCTCCTGTCCCTGAACACAATTCTCTCTCCCCTCCATGCTTACACTCCATCTGATCGGCTAAACGCCACCTTGGTTCAATATGTAACTCATTCTTCCATGTTCAGGGCCGGAGCTGTTTCCTGCGCCTTTAGTATCAGATCAAACAAGATGATCCTGAGAGATAGTGCAATCCTAAATCATACTCTCTGACCTCAGCAGATTCTACAGCAAAGCTCACCAGTCCTTTGATGCATCTTTCATTCCCTATCTTGAAAGCCTCAACCAACCAGATTCTTTCACTTTGAGAAGATGACTTTAGATCTTGCAGACATGGAAGCACTGAGAAGGATAACCTCAATTTCCCACCACAATTACAAATAGCCCCCCAACCCTAGCACTGTCCCTGCATTGCCCTCCTCCAGTTCCAGGCAGATCCCTCCACTGAGCCTCTGAACCCATTTGTCCCCAACTCCTCCACACCCTGCTCCAAGAGTTTTATCCTTCTCCTTCTTTATACTTTATCCTCTCCCCCTGCTTACAGCTCCTTTCCCTCATCCTCTACTTCACCACTAAAATTTGACTAAAGTATTCAACACTGAAATTGCTCTTTCTTTGAGCAGTAGACACCCACTGGTCACAAACTTAAGGGACTATTATCCCTCCCTACCTTAATGGAAACATCACTGCAGTAGATATGAACTCCTACCTGGAAGTCTCTGGAAGTCTGCTGCCTTAGATCCTGAGACACCAAGATCTTCTAGTTTTCCTTTTATCTCTATTATATGTAAATAAGTATTTATAACATTATCAGTAATCAACATCCATTGTAAAAAACTTAATGGACATGAGGAAATTATTCCATGCAGAAATAAATGCTATTAATATTTTGCAAGGAATTAAGTCCTTCCATGCTATTTTGTTAGATGGATGGATGGATGAATGGACAAATGAACAGACAGACAAATAGATGGAAAGATATAATTTTACATAAAAGACTGCAAAGTACATCATGCAAAATGCCAAGATGGATGAATCACAATCTGGAATCAAGATTGCCAGGAGAAATAGCAACCTCAGATATGTAAATAATATCACTCTAATGGCATAAAGTGAAGAGGAACTAAAGAGGAACTAAACTTGATGAAGGTGAAAGAAAAGAGTGAAAAAGTTGGCTTAAAACTCAAGCATTCAAAAAACAAAGATCATGGCATCCAGTCCCATCACTTCATGGCGAATAGAAGGGGAAAAAGTGGAAACAGTGACAGATTTTATTTTCTTGGGCTCCAAAATCACTGCAGACAGTGACTGCAGCCATGGAATTAAAAGATGCTTGTTCTTTGGAAGGAAAGCTATGACAAACCTCGACAGCATATTAAAAATCAGAGATATTATTTTGCCAACAAATAATAAAAAGCTACAGTTTTTCCAGTAGTCATGTACGGATGTGAGAGTTGGACCATAAAGAAGGCTGAGGCCCATAGAATTGATGCTTTTGAATTGCGGGGCTGGAGAAAACTCTAGAGAGTCCCTTGGACTACATAGAGATCAAACCAGTCAATCCTAAAGGAAATCAACCCTGATTAATTGGAAGGGCTGATGCTGAAGCTGAAGTTCCAACATTTTGACCACCCGATGTAAAGAACTGACCCATTGGAAAAGACCCTGATGCTGGGAAATATTAAAGGCAAAAGGATAAGAGGACAGCAGAGGATGTGATGGTTAGATAGCTTCACTGACTCAGAGGACATGAATCTGAGCAAATTCTAGGAGATAGAGAGAACAGGGGAGCATGGTGTGCTGCATTCCATAGGGTCACTAAGAGTCAAACATCACTTAGCAACTGAGCAACAACAGCAACAAACAGCAGTTGAATCAAAGTTTGCTGTCTTATAAATTTTATTCCATGTCCAAACTATGAATTTTAAATCTGTGTTTTTATCCTGATTTATCTGTTGAGTTTCAAACTGTTACTTAACATCGTCACTTGATCCTCCTCCAAGTTAACATCTAATCTCTCCCAGGAGCCACTTCCTGTCATCCTTCTCTTTCTGCTCAAATAAAGCTTCTCGTCTTATCAATTTTCCCTTCAAGATGTTCCTCACAATTACCTGGACATACTGTAATACCCTCCAATGTGTCCCATTTTCAAATCTATCCCTCACATGGCTGCAGGTAGATTTCTCTAAAATGCCAAACCAAGCATATCACTCCCTTGCATAAGCCCTTCAGCAGGTCCCCATTCTCTAACAGTTTAAAAACTAAACTGGTTGGCTTGGAAAATAAGACCTTCCAGGATCTCCTGCTTCCTCTTTCTTCAGCATAATCTTGCCCCTTCTCCCTCTTTCTGTTCCAATCATCGTGAATTTCTTGCTGTGCTGAACACATTCTGTTCTGTGTCTGCCTGTTTCTTCATATGATCTTATTTTCTTGGAAAGCCTTTCCCTGCCTTCTGAAGCAGACTAACTTCTACTCATTCTTCAAAGTTTGCCTCAGTCATCACCTCCTCCGGGAAGCCTGCCTAGATTTAATCCTTCCCAAGTCAGCTAAGTTTCCCTTCTCTGGATTTGCACACATTCTGTGCACTCTTCTGCAGCATATGTTAGTTACATGGTAATGAAATGCTGCATTGCTAGCTCTCTGCACCTTCCTGACCTGCACATTTTTTGGAATGAACGTTTGCCTTCATATCTTTGCATGCACCTGGCACATAGGAGGCACTCAGTAAATTTGTTGAAATTAAAAATGCATTTAAAAGCAATCCAAGCCTCCTTTGATGTCACACCCTCCATGTATCACTTTGGTTCACTGCTCCACTTTAAAGAAGCGTTCCTACAAAGAGTTATCTGTGCTGACTTGCTCTGTTTTATCTTTTGCCATTCTATCCAGCTCTTCTTCCCCTTTCCTGCTCTCATTGAGGTTGCCTAATCCAGTGGGCGACTCTCAGACCTCCTATTATGTGATCTCAGAGGCATTTGACAGTCCTTCCTGAACAGTCTCCGCACTCCTAGGTTCTCCTTGTCACTCATTGCCTGTTGCTGCTCAGTTTACTTTATCATCACTCCTCATCTTCCAGATCCCTGGATGTTTCATTGCTTAAGGTTCACCTTAACATTAGTCCACCACTCCATCTGCATGCCCTTCCATG
This sequence comes from Antilocapra americana, assembly GCA_007570785.1. Taxonomy (NCBI): domain Eukaryota; kingdom Metazoa; phylum Chordata; class Mammalia; order Artiodactyla; family Antilocapridae; genus Antilocapra; species Antilocapra americana. The sequence goes on from ML660772.1 coordinate 10,698,206, forward strand.
GTGGTCTCATCCAACTTCATGAATTCATGTCGCTCCGTCCATCTCTACCCTGATTACTCCACATTAACATCCACAGCCTGGCCCTGTTCCTAGAAATCCTGACTAATTGGTAAAACTGCCCACTCAACAGCTCCACCCCGATATTTAATAGGCATCACAAACTTAATAGGTCTAAGTTTAGACCTATTAAAGAACTCTCCAGTTTCTCTTCTAAACCTTCTCTTCTTTGGTGTTTCCCATCTCAGTAAGTGGCACGACCATCTGCACAATTGCTCTGGCCCAACACCGTGGACTGTCTTTGATGCCTGTCTTTTTCTTACATCTCTCATCCAGGCCATCAGCACATCCTCTTGGCCCTATTGTGAAAATATATCCCCAAAGTGACCTCATCCCCTCCACCCCCACCACCCCAGTGTACTCTGCCATCACCTCCCACCTGGATGACTGCAGGAGCCTCCAAACTGGCCTCTCTTCTCCCACACTAGACAGCCTCACCTCTCTTCATACAGCATCCAGAGTGGTCATTCCCAACGTCAGTCAGTTCATCCTGTGGCCCCTACAGGAAACCTCCAGTGGGTTCCCATCACAATCTGGATGGACTCCACAGTCCTTCCCACGCCTGCCCAAACCTGCATGTTCTGCCGCCTGGGGAATCTCTCCAGCTTCTTTTTCTCCCATCCTCTCTCTCTCTCTCCTACATCCAGTCCTTGTGCCCGCTTTACGGTTATTCAGACAAACCATATATGTTCCCACCCCAGGCATTGTTTCCCCCCAGCTTGTACTGCTCCTTCTCCTAAAGGTTCACTCAGGTCAGACATCATCGCCTCAGAAAGGATGACATAATCTGGTACATTTGGGAGGAGTTATCCTCCCCTCCTGTCTTTTTCCCAAGAGAGTTGTAGACCTAGAACCCAAGTTCTAGGTGGGAGCCTAAAATGATGTTTGGGGGACTTCCCTGGAGGTCCAGCAGTTAGGACTCCATACTTTCACTGCAGGGGTGATTGCTTCTATCTCTGGTTGAGGAACTAAGATCCCTCAAGCTGTGCAGTGTGTCCAAAAATAAAAATATTAAAAAGGAAAATATCAATAAAATGATGTTTAGTGGAGTAGAAAGGCACACTTAAGAGATCCAGGGAGTGATGAAAACTGTTGAGTGGAGCACAAAGCCTGGAGACTGAGACCCTCATTGCCTCAGAGGGCCGAGGAGAAGCATGCAGTGCCCACGTGTTACAAAGGGGAATGTGATCACCTATTAGGATATCCTGCCCTGAAGAGGGTGGTTTTGTCCCGTACCCCTCAGCGGACATCTGACAACATCTGGAGGCAGTTTTGGTGGTCACAACTTTGAGGGGATGGATGGCACTGGAATCTAGTGGCAGAGGCCAGGGGTTGTGTGAAACACCTTGCAGGGTCCAGGGCAGTAAATGTGAACTGTGCTACAGTTGAGGAACTGGCTCTGTTCTTTTGAGAACCTCTAGGATCTCTTAAAGGACTTTAACCCCTGCAAATCTTGGTCCGTTGCTAAGGAGCAGTGATGGGGGAAGAATACAAAAGGAGCAGGGATGGAAAACATGACTGCTGTGGAGAGAACCTTCTAGAACTCAGCCATCAGTCTGCAAGAGGTAGACCATGCACAGTGTGGGTGTAGTTGTAGACTCAGAGCTTGGGAGGCAGGCCACTGTGATGATGTCTAGGGGACATTTCAGGCCCGGGGCAGTTTTAGCAGCCCTCGGGTTTCATTCAGTGACAACAAAATACTTTTGAGCCCCTGGGATTTGCCAGTGCAGTGCTGGTTCTGACAGTTGTTTGTGCTCCAGAAGATGTTGTGGTGTTTGGAAGAGACCACCAAAGTCTGCAGACTATGTGCCGGCTTTTGAGCAGACCTCAGAGTGCTGCCAGCTGTTCTTATATCTGCTCTAGCCCCTCACCCCTTCCTCAAGGGAAGCAAGAACCAAGTACTCTATCACAAAGTGTCCAGCTCTTTACAGTTCCCTAATACATTGGGTTGGTCAAAAAGTTCATTCAGGTTTTTTGTAAGATGTTATGGAAAAACCTGAACAAACCTTTTGGCCAACCCAATCATATGCCCTTTCCAGGCAGGAAGGCCAGGAGAGGGGGCCAGCTTTGGGCCTTTCAAGGCTGAAGCTGGTACAGGAAGTATCTCTGATGCTGAGTCATGCAGAGAGAGATTGATAGCTTACAGGTCAACAAAACCCTAAAAGGGTCACTGGAACCTAGACACAGTGGGATAATTATTATAGGGCCAAGATTAACGCCAGAGGTTCAAACCAGAAAGACCACAGCAGAACCTTTCAGACTTGAATCGTTGCCTGGGCACTGCTTTGAGGGTGTTATTATTTTTATATTGCTTTCATATAAGAGGATTAACAAGAATCCTTTTAAAAGGGTTTTTTGCTGCACTATCCAAAATGTCCTTCCAGAGTAATTTGGTATTTCTATAAAATTTTATTGAAGTATAGTTGATTTATACTGTTGTGTAATTAGGCTTTTTATTTTCTTCACTTGGCAAACCATCCTACTTCCCCTTTCCTAAATCTGATCTGTGAACAAGAAATTCCTCTCCCAAACATCCTGAATTGTTTGCCATTATGCAAACTGCTTTTGTTTAAACAATCAGTTGAAAAGTACACTGTGAAATCATTACACCTCCTGCTAAAACATGTTTCCATACAAAGTTTTGTTGGAGAGACGAACGAAGGAGAGAGGAAGGGAGAGACCTGCTAGTTCAGCTTTTGGAGGTAAAACATTAATCACATCCATCCATTGACTCAGTGACCTCAAATCTCTGCAGTTTGATCTTTCTGTACATCTTTCTGAATAGAGACCTACACTAGATATTAGAAATGTGAACAATTAGCTTCATTGAGCAGACTTCAAATGGTGCTTCAAAAATTTTTAGTAGGTTTGTACTGAAAAGTACAAAGCAAAAGTTTGCAGTTCTGCATCAGCAGGAATGTGCAGGCTAGTCCTCTGGTCCAATCCATATTCTCATCCTTCAGTCTGGCCTGGATGTGTAGTCTAGGGTCCTGAGCCTGGGATAGGGATCAGACATGCAAGTCTCTGAATGAATACCCAGGTAGGCTGACTCTACTAGTGGGAAGTCTTTCAGCAGTTGCCCTATACAGTAGATGCTATTATGATCCCATTATGCAGATGAGTAAACTGAGGCTCGGGGATGATAAGCAGCTTCCCCAAAGTCACACAGGTCAGAAGTGTTAAACCGAGACAGCCTGACATCAGAACTTTCAACTTTGTCCTCACCACCACACTGCCTTTCTTGGATTATTGACAAATTGCCCAAAGAGTAATGAATCAACAGTAATTCACTGGAGAGTCATGTCTTTGCTGGGCCTTTTAAACCATATGAGAAGATGTGCTAGAAATGTGTCAAACTCCATTGCCTTTGAACGCTCACTACAGTGTACAAAATTCAGATGGAAGTGAGATAAACCCTTGCCAGTAACATTGGTTGCTTTCAGATCTCCTGACATGATCTCTCTCAGCGTTGTTAGGAAAGCTCAAAGTGGCTGCAGTTGTTTTCATCAGAGGTAACTCAAGTTCATCTCCCAGACGTCTGGTGAGGTGTTGATGAGAATGCTTAAAGAGTGACATCTGCCCATTTCAATGTTTCTCCCATGGTCCCAGAGTTGACTGACTGTATGCAGTCCCCACTTCAATACCTGTGAGCAGATGGGTAAAGATGAAAGTCACTTAGGTGTCCATCAGAATGCAAAGGGCTAAACCAAGCACAGGACATTCCTAAAAATGAAATACTTTGAAGTTCATTTAAATTGGATGATGAAAACCTGTGTTTGCAGGTATGTGAGAATCTCTAGGCTGGGCTGTGGTGTGAAATGAGGAAGCTTTAGAGGAACAAGAGTGGGAAGGAGACTCCATTTTCAAAAGCATGTGTGTGGTCACCACTGATACTCCAGGGGAAGGACCCACCAGGGTCAAGGATGTTGCTTTAGGAGATGGAGTTGATGCATTTTTATTGATATTGTCTATGTTGCTTATATTTTTCTTTGTACTAAAAAATACCCAATTCTATTATTTTTCTTTGACAAGAGAGTAAGGATTGGTAATACCAAAAATGAAAACTTGCAGTGTATTGAAAACCAAGAATTTGAAAAGAACTTAGTCCAACGATGTTTCTGCAAACCACAGGGTGGGTGGGGTTGGGTTCAGAAATCGAGCTGTGAGCTTCCCATCTTCCTACTCTGAAGGATGACAGACCAGGCCTTCTCACAAGTCCTTTGTTTGACTAACTGTCAGTAGTGGAGTTTTTTCCTGTTAAATATGGGGTTCATGGTATTTTGCTATACGATCATCTAATTGTGATATCTTAGATCCAAATGGGTTTCTGTGAAATCATCTCTGATCAGTAAATAAATAGAAAGAAAATGGCTCATGGGTTTTTTAAAGTCAGTAACACACCTTAAGATGATGGCAAATCAGAATGTCCTAGGGAGTTTTCATGTTACACCAAGAGGAAGCTAGAGGAAAACATTCGCTTCCACCATCCCCTGCCTTGAGGATTACTGATGGAGAGAGGCCTCCTTTCTGACCCTCCAAGGTGTCATATTCTTCAGGTAGTTAGGATGGGGGAAAGGCTGAGCCCCACCATCTTGTACCAGGGGATGGTCCCAGTGAGACCCTGGTATAGCTACCATGTGGATTTAGACATGCTTGGGACATGCATTTGGGGGACATGCCTTGTCTCCTCATGTCCTCCACATCATGTGTCTGTATCTGCTAATTTACCTGATAGCTGAAGCCTGTCCAGTGAAGAGAAATGGTATGTTGTCCTTCACTAGAATCAGACCCTGTGGGCACATCCCACATGCTTAGGAAGCAGGTGGGGGCCAACAAGAGGCATGCTGCGAGCAGGGCATCTGGGGTTTTCAGAAGTGATGTGATCAAAGAGAAACAGAAGAGTCACCCAACAATGGCCAACAGCACTGAGGTTCAGATGTGAATGCATGGGGGTAGGTGCCTCTTAGCCCTCCATGACTTTTTCAGCCTCAGGATGAAAAGACAGGGAGTGGCCCCGTGAAACCCTCAGGGGCCCAGCAACTCTGCTTTGAGGCCCCTCTGACCCCAGCAGGTCGACACAGAGGAGCTGTTTCCCTACCAGCCCTTCAGAAATGAGCCAAGGCCACTTAGAAGAGCACGTCTTGGGCAGCAGCCTGGGGGCCGGTGGTGGCAGTACCAGAGCCTGCAGCTCAGTAACCATCCTTGGGGGTGTGCTGAGCTCAATGTGCCTTCAAGAATGGTAGCCCCTGACAAAGGAGGAACGGTACCACACTAGGAGCAGGACTTGGCCTGCAGCCTCAGAGAAGACCCCTCATGGATCCCCTGAGAAGAAGAGGTGCCTAAGGCCCTGCAGGTTCACATGGACGGCAGAAGGGGGCTCTTGAACTGGAGACCCTGGGGCCTGGATAAATAAAGTAACACATGCCTGCCATGCACTGGGGAGAAGGAGACTGCTCCTTCTGTAGGAAGTCACTTTCATTGATCCTTAGAACTCTTTATTTGTGCCTAATGACTTAGATCAAAACAGAAACGTTGGGAGTATTTTTTGCTTAAATTATCTGGATGATTTCTCCAATAATCAATCTAAAGTCTAAATAAAAGGACTTTGTTTTCATCTCCTAATTCCTACACATTACCAACCTGTATTGACACCAAACACAATCAATTTCCCAGTAAGTAGTTGTCCAGGCTGGGTGAGACAAAGGAGATGTACAAGCCCTGAAAGATGTTTTCTTGTTCGTGAGATTGTCAAGGCAATTCATCAACCTGGAATGGTTTGCCGTTCCAATCTCTGCCTTCTGAGCTGTTGTTTGGATTTGAATTGTACAGTCCCTGCAGTGTGCTTATACAAACATGTCCCAAATCATAGTTCATCACTCTGGAATATATTTTACTGTATGTACTTGACTGGCTGCAAGCCATCCTGTCTGTGTTTATATAAAGCCAAACAACATCATCATAGATTGCTTGCACAGCTATGAGAAAATATTGAGGACCTACTAGTTGCCCCCATCAGCCTGTGAAACCAATATAATTTCGTCTTTAGAAATTCCATCTTTGCTCAACCCCATTCAAAGCAGATAAACAATTCTCAATGGGTGGTCTGCATCACAGCCCCCTTTGCTAAAAACAACCCCATCTGCCTCCCTCCATCTGATCCCAGAGCCTGGTGGAGAGGCGAGCCATGGTGATCCTGGCTTTAAAGTGCTGAACAAAACACCCAGCTCTGAGCTCTCCTCACCAGACCCTACCTTCAGGTTTGATCCAGGGTGGGCATCCAACCTGAGTTGTACAATCAAACAGTCATGCTGGAAATCTGAACCTAGGTCAGTGAAAGTCAAATTAGTCACTCTAGAGGCTTGAACTCCAAGCTGAAAATCATTAGCATTGTTGGCAGTGGGAGAGAAGAAAGAAGAAGATGTTCACAGAGAGGAACAAAAGGGAGACTTCAGATGAGGGTGGTGTCACCCCAGTATCTGAGCTCAACTGCATTCCTGATGCTGGATTTCTTGAGACACCACTAGAACTTTAGAACAGATTCCTCCTTCTAATGATCACAAGGAGGTGTTGGAAGCCAACATAAAATAATAATAGCAATCACTTGAAGAGTGCTGTTTTCCAGAAAAGGAAATGAAGAATAGGTGGTTAACTGCTGACACAAGGTCACACAGTGGGCAGCTCAGCCCCTGGACTAGAGGATTAATTTTGCTGCTCTGTGGCTCCTCAAAATGGGCACAAAGGAAAAGATTTGGTCTGGCATCAGGCAGAAATGGGTCAGTGTCCTCGCTATACCACTTCCCCAGTGCTAATTATTGATCTGTGATTTCTGGTGGAATGAAGATAGCCACTGTCATAAATAGAATTGTTGCAAGAATCAATGAGATAACATGGTCTGTGTTGGTCTGATAGGCATTTCATGAAAGTTATTTTTAATCTGTTCCCCATTTTCACTTGTAGCGAACTATAGTGACTAGAACTGATAGAATATTGTGAAGGATGGTGATAACCAACATCCTTCTATATCTTTATTGTCAAATATGATGCTGAGATCCATATCCTTTATAATGTAAGGAAACATTCTCCTACTCTTGGTTTCTGCTAAGTCACTTCAGTCATGTCCGACTTTGTGCAACCCTATGGACAGCAGCCCACCAGGTTCCTCTATTCACCAGATTCTCCAGGCAAGAATACTGAAGTGGGTTGCCATTTCCTTCTCCAACTCTTGGTTTACTATGAAATTTTTATTTTTCTTCAAGGAAATTAATGGTGGATCTTTTCAAGAAATTTTCAGTTTCTAACAAAAAAAGGAAAGAAAAAGCCATATGATTTTTGTCTTTTGATGTTAAAATTAATTTCAATGATGGAATGCCTAATAATAAACTGCCCTTAGTTTCCTAGAATCAAGCATCCTAAGTCATTTGGCATTACTTAGGGGATGGACTTGTACTTTCTCTCATGTTCTACTTACGACTTTTTAGTGTATGAGTTCAGTGTCTTTAGTTTTCTTTCCTTTGCTCTTTTCCAGATTGTATTTTGTGATTATGGTAACTCATAATGATGAATTAAATTTTCTACCATTTCCTGGTTTCTGGAGCTATTTAAATATTTGGGGTGAAAATACTCCAGCTATAAAGATACAGGATATATCCTTATAAGGATATAGTACTTTTTCCTCAAAGTTTTCTAGTTTATACTATGGTCGTCTATTTAAGTTCTTATATTTTCTTGAATAGATTAATGTATATTTTGCTGGAGAATTTAGTTTGAGATAGTCCATTTTTTAACATTGAGTTGAAATTATTTTCATGTAATATTTTTATCTGCTCCATTTCTGTGGACACTTACTGCCCACTGAGATTACTGTTTCTCTTTATTAGGCCTTCTGTAGCCACCATTAAGGTAGGCAGGTTCTTGACAGGCATCTCTGTGTTGACATTTGCTCTCTTCCCACATTGGGTGGTGTTGCCATCTCCCACACATGGCCATAGCCCCACATCATGTTAGGAACATCGTTGTGATGCCTCAGAGTCCATTGGAGTGGGTAAGCCTGCATGGGGTAGGGGTGAACCGTGCTTTTAGACACAGGACTGTAGCTGCCAGGTTGGGGACCCGTCAGTTATTGGGATATCAGGAAAGACCACCAGGCAATGCAATACTGATGGCACAACCTGGCCTCAAGGCCTGTAAGCTGTTCATCTGGTCCATGGGCCTCCCCATCCACAGTGCCCCTATAGCACCTGTACTGAGGTTCTGCTCACCTCTCATCTCTCCAGAGTCAATAATGTTTGCATGTTATTTCATGCAAAAAGGATGGAGGAGCCTGGTGAGCAACAGTCCATAAGGTTGCAAAGAGTTAGACATGGCTAAGCAGCTTCACTTTCATGCAAAAAGAATAGACTACTTTTTCAAATAGATGGCAATTTTTTTTCAAATAGATGGCAGTTTGAAGTTTTATTTAGGATTGCACTTATTACAGGATCTGATAATCTGTTCTTTAAATCATTTTCATAGCAGTTACAGAGTACGAACTCTTTTTAGTCTAAGAAGAGCCTCATGAAAAGTTGTGGAAATGATTTAATTGGAAATTCCAACAGGGGGGTCTGAGAAAAGTCACAGCTAAGTCTATGTTTAGGTGAAAATCTAGTTAGATAGGAAGAGATAGCAAAGACCCACTTAGGTCTCGGCAGAGCCCAGGGTAAGGGAGCCAGTGGGCTTGACCAGACAGAGGGAAGCTGATTTAAGAACAGGGCAACAATGGGACCAAGCTCTTAGGAGCTGCAGCATGCAGCTAGGCAGTTTGCCAGCAAAAAATGCCAGAAAGCTGTTTGCTCCAATAAGGATTTAAATCAGTGAAGACCCTTACATCTGGAGGTGGCCAGGTCTATACAACCAGTTCTTCCCAGAAGAGACCTTGTTCTTCGTGTGTGGCCATGTAGGCTCCATGTAGGTCATGTAGCCATGACCGCTTACCACACTGGCATTCCACACACCTCACCTCTCTGACCATGAGCATGATCACCATATGTGAGTCATGTTCAAGTTCCCCCACCTTCCAGCATAGGGTCAGGTACACATGAGACCTTTGGGTGGTATCTATGGAATGCTTGAATGGGTATGAATGCATGGTGCAAAGAACTTTCCATATCCTTGGGTTCAGCTTCTCAGGTTCAATGCTGGTTGTTTGTCTAGGGTCCCAGAATTCCCCTTCACCAGCTCTTTTCTTCTCTTGGGTCCTTATATAGTCAGATCTGAGAAGAGGATTCCAGTAAAATGCCTCTATTCGGTTACTTGAGGAGTATGTTCATTTAGTACACACCAAGTTCATAGCCATCATTCATGATAAAGTGTAAAAAGAATGGGTGCCTCTCTTGAGTCATCACTTGGCAAGTTTTTGAAGTGTATCAAATAACAATACATGGCTCTGCCCTATCTGTGTTCTAGGTTCAGGTTCAGTGGTAGAATCCTAGGCCTGGCTCTGATCCATCAGTACCTTCTGGATGCTTTCTTCACAAGACCCTTCTATAAGGCGCTCCTGAGACTGTAAGTGTTCCCCCAGCCCTGCCTGCAGAACCAGAGGCACTGACCTCCCAGACTCCTCTGGCCCTTTTGTCCCTGTTTTCCCTACTCATTCCTGTTAGGTTTATGGTGGTTTACTTTTCTGAGTGCTTAGCTATCACATAAACCTTTTAGTCCAATAAAAAGACATTTGGAGATTTTATATAAGCATAAGAGAACATCATATACCAGATATAAATCAGTTTATATAAATAATTATAGTAGCATTACAGTGTATGAAACTACTAAGTAGAATTGATCTGTCCTTGTATATAAATCATTATGCTGTACATATAGCACTCTATATGGCAATTACATCTCAATAAAGGTAGAATAAGATAAAAGAAAAAATTGATGTATAACTTGGTTATTTTTAAATGATACTCTTCTCCAATGGCCATGGAGAGTCCCTGAGTCAAAAATTATTTTGTGGTTTGTTATTTTAAACATTTTAATACTTTCTTTTCCAATTATTGAATGAACTAAAGATTCATCGATGTATTCAAAGGTGTCAAATCACTAAAATACACCTGTGTTGCTTTAGCCAAGAGTGGAATAACCATATTTCAGCATGAGGTCTGAGCAGGTGTTTAGTGAAACAATCTGTTTGCCTTTCTCCCTTTGAACGCACTCCAGGCCCTGTGATTTGAGTGACCTGGAATATCTAGATGAGGAATTCCACCAGAGCTTGCAATGGATGAAGGACAACAACATCACAGACATCCTCGATCTCACGTTCACGGTTAATGAAGAGGTTTTTGGCCAGGTTTGTGAGATGTGGGGCTTGGAAAAGACACTTTGAGTCTTATTGTGGAAAAATTGTATGATATGAAATGTACCATCCTAACCAGGTTTACAGTTCATTCAGTGTTGTTAAGTAGATTCACGTGTTATGCACCCCATCTCCAGAATGTCTTCATCTTGCAAAACTGAAGCCACATCCATTAAATAATAGCTCCCTATTTTCCCCTCTCCCCAGTCCCTAGAACCATCCCACTTTTTCTTTCCAAGAACTTGTCTATTCTAAGTATCTCATATTCAGTGAAATCATACAGTGTTTGTCTTTTTGTGATTGGCTTATTTCCCTTGGCATAGTATCTTCAAGGTTCATCCATGTTTTAGCATGTGACAGGATTGTCTTCTTTTCTAGGGCTAAATAATATTCCATAGCATGTAAATACCATATTTTGTTTAGCCCTTCATCAGTTGATGGACACCTAGGTTGCCTCCACCTTTTTAGTGTTGTGGATAATGCTAGTGTGAACACAGGTGTGCAAATCTCTGTTCAAGTCCCTGCTTTAAATTCTTCGGGATATATACTCAGAAGTGGGATTGTTGGATCATATAGTAGTGGGATTTTATGTTTAAAAACAAGGACTGTCATTTATTCAAAATATAATTCTTTGAGGACTACTGCCTTTATTAAAGTTACTCATGTCTTCTTTTTCTTGTTTTGACATGAATCTAGTTTATAGAGTTTTTTGAAAATCAAATGTGACAGTGGATCAGAAAGCATTTTTGTAAAGTGTGCAATATATCTGTAAGATATTTCTCTTATCTGTGCAACTACAACAATACTTTTTATCACTTGCATCCAGATATTTACTCCTCCAAAATGTATGTATCACAATAGCATTTAATAAAAGAAGCTTCCCATTTTTTTCATCCAGTATTTATATATTTATATTGAATCATCTGGCTTATAGTTTTATCAGACCAGCCTGATAGCCTAAGCAGATTTAACAATTAAGGTTTGTTGAACATCATTTACAAGAGATTCAAAAGCCTATGACATGTAATTTTTGTGACAGAATGTTATAAGAATTAAGCTGGGATACTTTATAAGTACCTTCATGACTGTGGGCAGTGTACTGAATCTGTGGGTGATAGTTACCCACTGAACCTTGCAGACCACCCATCACCCACATCTCAATCAAGAATCTTGTTCAGGTCCTGGAAAATGTTGGTGTTCTGATGCACTGTCTTTGTATAACAATACCTCTGAAGATACTCTTTTCTGCATTTAAGAAAAAAATTATTGTTTCTTACATCTACAGAGAGTATATTTAAATATATTCAAGAATATATGATTCACTTAACTGTCCTCCCCCATGTACTAGATGAACATGTAAGGTATACTATTTTTTTCTGCATGACTACTTTTAGCCCATCCTTCACATTTGTCCTATGGTAGGGTTAATTTGTAAAACAAACAAACAAAAACAACACGATTATTTAGCAAAATAGATCAAGACAAATGGGTACCCATCTTAAAAAACTGAAGTTAGATCCCAAACCTAACTTATTATGCTTAAATAAATTCCACATGGCTGAAAAAGCTCAGTGCTTAAAAGAACAATAAAAAGATGAAATGAAAGAATTTTTCTTTTTAACTTGCAGGAAGAAATGCTGTTGTAGATGTGACAAAGTCATGAAAGAAAAGATAGACGTAGTCAACTAAAATTATTTTAATACCTCATGTCAAAACTACACCATAAACAAAGTAAAAATGGTATAATATTTGCTACATTTTAACATATAGCACAGACAAAAGTCTGTGTCTTTCAATATAAGAAGAGATCCTGCAGATCAATAAGAAATCATGAACAACACAATAGAAAATTAGCAAAGAATATAAATAGATAGTTACCAGGAAAGGAAATATTCAATATCATTCACAATTTTTTTAAAATATAAATTAAAAATAGAATGAAATACCATTTTCCCTCATGAGAACATCAAGAATCAGAAAGCTTAGCAGTATTCTATTTTGGAGATGGTGGAGAGAAACAGGCACTCTGTACAAGAGTGTAGGTGGAAGGAAGCAGAAGTTTGTTTCACTGTCTATGAAAGGCACCCTGTGATACCTATCCTCATTCTAAATGTACCTGCCTTTGACTCAGCATCTCCATCTAGAAATTTGACCTACAGATACATTCACATCTGATTGAAATGACTAATGGATAGGAATCTTCATTGCAGCATTGTTGATCACCACAAAAAAATCTGAACCAATCTAGATGTTCAGCAGGAGAACACTGATGAAATAAATTATAATTGATTCACACAAGGAAATAGTAGACTAGTAAGATATGTGGTCTGATACTCCAGCCCATCCATTTACGTATAAATCATAAACAATAAGATAGGTAGTGTAACAATAACAAAGAAAGAATAAGACAGGTCTAAACTGGCATAATCCTGAAGGAAATCAACCCTGAGTATTCACTGGAAAGGCTGATGCTGAAGCTGAAGCTCCAATACTTTGGCAACCTGATGTGAAGAGCCAACCCATTGGAAAAAATTCTGATGCTGGGGAAAGAGAAAGGGGCAGCAGAGGATAAGATGGTTAGATAGCATCACTGACTCAATGGACATGAATCTGAGCAAACTCCGGGAGATGGTAGAAGACAGAGGAGCCTGGCATGCTGCAGTCCTTGGAACTGCAAAAAGTCAGACACAACTTAGCGGCTGAATAACAACAACAAACCAGTGTAAAACAATGGCCGATGTGTATCTTTAACTAAAAAAAGAAAAGCTGTGGTGTGTATGTGACCATGATAATGAACAGAGTGTATAATATGCTACTGTTTGGGGAGAGAAACTTGTTTTTCACTGTTTGGCTTTTTATAGCACTTGAATTTTTTTTTCCATGGACACATGTTACCTACTCAAAAGAAATCAAGTAAATTACAAATGACTAAATACATTAAAATTTGAGGAAAAAATAACATTGAAAATAAAAAGAGCAATCCTTCATGTGTGTACAAGGCAGGAACTGAACAATTCAGAGAAAGTTGAAAACATTCCCAGTGATAAAAATAAGGATGTGTTATAGATCTAGAATAATGTATTTCTGTTTAAGCTTAAACTGATCTTGTTTCTTTTCAAATGAGGTCACCAAGAGCGATGATTTGGGCTTTAGAAAACTGAGTCACACCCCTTCTGTTGGCAAGTTACAGAGTGAAGCGCAGACAGACAGATGTAGCTGAAAGACACCACAGGCTTTTCCTTGGTGGGTTAGTTAAGATTAAGTTCAATTGCTAATGAAGAAACCCAATGACCCTGCTTAAATTAAGTTTATTTTTCTCTTACATAAAAATGTGGAGGCAGGCAACCCAAGGCTGCAATCCCTACAATGGCCCCCTGCACCCACAACCCTGATGCATATGGCACCCCAACCGGCACATCCATGTCTGAAGTAGCAGGACAAAGGAGAAACAGCCCTGCTCTGTAAAGAGACCTCATGAAAGTGCCATACAACACCCTCACTTGTATGTCACTGGCCAGAATTTAGTTACATCACATACTTAGGGTCAGGAAATAGTTTCTAACTGGGCAGGTAAAAACCAGAGGCTCCAAAGAATATGGATCTTTGGTGGTAATTATTATGTTATAATTGACCAATATTTCATATTTACCAAAGTCACCTAAGTGATCAAAGAATATAATCAGCAGACTTCTATAAACTATTTTGTTTGGGTATATTGCCCATGAGTGCCAAATATATACGTATATTTTTAATCAATAACTAAGTACATCTATGGGCTTCCCTAATGGCTCAGTGGTAAAGAATTTGCCTGTCAATGTGGGAGACACATGTTCGATACTTGGGTCAGGAATACCCCCCGGAGAAGGAAATGGCAACCCACTCCAGTATTCTTGCCTGGAGAATCCCATGGACAGAGAAGCCTGAAGGGCTATAGTCCACGGGGTTGCAAAAGAGTTGGACATGACTTAACAATAACTAAACAATAACAGGCATAGTTATGCCTCATTTTTCTTATATTAATCACACTGAGCAGTGAGGCGAACCCCTCAAGCAAATTTAAGATAACTGATGCTTCTCCCTTCAAACACCAACACTTTTTGATAACAGTGTCTAATATGTTACCTGCCTTCTTGCCTTTCAAAACACTAAAGCACAGATAACTCTTTTTATTAGCTTGTCCTAACAAACATGCATCTCCATACTATGTGGCAACGTCATGCTCTCCTTTCTCAAGGTCGAGGTGTCACCCTTCAGCCACTGTTACACCTACTGCAAAACCACTCTCCCACCCTTCATTACTTTTTTGCCAATGATCTGCTGTTGGTGGGGAAGATTTGTTTGTTAAGAATGTGATGTAATTGGGATTTGGGTATAGTTAAGGACATTCTAGTCCATTTAGGGGTAACCAGAGGCATTTTTCTTTTATTTCCATTATGCCTCTTAAGTTGAAGAAGCATACTTCCTCTTTATGTAACAAAAATGCAGCTTTTCTAAGGTACTGATGTATCTACTTAGAACAACCCAGAGCCTTTCTAGTAACTTCCAGGAAAGGAAAGAACCAAGGAGGTAGTGATGCTGAACTCGTGTAAAGAGAACTTTTTACAAATAGTTCATCCTCTTAAAACTAATCTGTTTCACTGCAAGGTAAAGCAAGTCAACAATCATCATGATCTTTGTTTCCCCACAAGGTAACAGAGAGGGAGTTAAAATCTGGAGGCGCCAACACACAGGTCACGGAGAAGAACAAGAAGGAGTACATCGAGAGGATGGTGAGATGGCGGGTGGAGCGCGGCGTGGTGCAGCAGACCGAGGCACTGGTGCGGGGCTTCTACGAGGTGAGACCCACCCGCCTGGCAGCTTGTTAGGAGAAGGGAGAGGAAGAACGAGGCAGGAAGAGGGCTCAGCTCCACTCACCAGCATACAGGGCGGACCCCCTGAGGGTATTGGGAGAGGGGTCAGAGTTCTCTGGGAAACCCAGCTCTTGTGGTCTCACAAAACCAGCATCAGTGTGGCCCTGCTGAGCCGTGCGTGAAAACACATGGCCTGTCCTGCCAAGACGCGTGTGTGTTGCATCCCATTTTTATTCAGTGAGATAAAAATGAGTAAAGTGAAGGCACTAGAGGGAATTATCCACTCTGGCTAGATTTTTTTATTTTCTTACAGGCAGATCTCTGAGATATCGTAGGTTTAGTTTCAGACTTCAGCAATAAAGCCATTATCGCAATAAAGTGAGTCACATCAGTTGTTTAGATTCTCAGTGCAATAAAAGTTATGCTTATACTATACTGTAGTCTATTAAGTGTGCCACAGTATTATGTCCAAAAAACCAATGTACATACCTTATTTTTAAAATACTTTATTACTAAAAATCTACCCATCATCTCATGACCTCAGGTTGCCGCAAACCTCCAATTTGTGAAAAATGCAGTACCTGCAGAGTGTAGTAAAGCAGAGCACAATCAAAGGAGATATGCCTGTGCCACATAATCCAGCCAGAGGTGCTAAATCAGGACAGTGACTTATGAAATAAGCTGCATGAAATCACATGTGAAACTTTTGAAAATTAGAAAGCACTATAGAATTTAAATAATCTATCATTCAATGAAAAAGTTTTTTAAAAAGCATCAGAGATCAGTAATATTTTTTTAAAAAAAGAGGGCACTGACATCTGCTAGGCTTCCTGTTTACCAAAACTTGACGTAGTTAAATGTTTCCAGTTTAGAAACAAGGGTTTGGATGTTTGAAGGTGTTCTTTGCTGCTCTGCTGGAGATCAGAGTGGGTGACTGGCTGGTCCACCCATGTGATTAAAGGAGGTGTCTGCTGCAGGTGTTCAGTGGTACCACATATATTCGACAACAAGATGTAAAGCCAGAGCTCAGAATCCTCTAATCAAGCAGGTCCTCCCAGATCTTTGAAGGAGAGAGGGAAAAAGTGAGGGGGAGAAGGAAAGAGAAAGACAATTGTTTTAATATATAAAGTCTATTCCCAGGAAATCAGTCCTAGTTTGTATGTGGAAGAGAGGATTCCTTTTAAGGGAAATGATAGCACTAACAGCTACTGAATCACTTCAAAGCAAATTGGACTTTTTACCTTTAAAAGGTAGTGTAACTGGGAAACTTAAATGTGACTACAGAAAGGCAAGTCAGTCTTGCCTCATTCCAAGAGGGAACATCAGGAGACCTTTTTTGAGTTCCCGGTTCATTAAGGCATTGTGCTTCAAAATGTCATAATTTTAAACTTAAACGTGATAACACATTGGGAGGGGGGAAAAGGTTATGAACAGTGGTCAGCTTCCCAGCTTAGCCCACAGAAGTGGTAATGATGAATGTAACCTCTCGATAACATTGGGTCTGTAGGCTAAAGCTTAATTTGGATTTCAGGTGGTGGACTCGAGGCTGGTCTCCGTGTTCGATGCCAGGGAGCTGGAGCTGGTGATCGCTGGCACAGCAGAGATCGACCTGGCTGACTGGCGGAACAATGCCGAGTACCGGGGAGGTGAGCAAGTGGGGCCTGTGATGGCTCAGCTCCCACAGACACAATCTATCACTTCTTAAAAAACATCATTGCTTTGAAATTGACATAACAAAATTAACCATTTCTTTTCTATGTTACATTTTATCGTTTTATTTTTTATTTTTATTGAAATATAATGTAGTTTATCTACAATGTTCTGTTAGTTTCAGGTATGCAGCAAAGTGTTTCAGTCGTATGTATATAATTATATATTCTTTTTGCCCATCCTCCTCCAATACAGGTTATATAAGATATTGAGTATATAGTTAAAATTAACCATTTTAAATCCACAAACAATAAATGCTAGAGAGGGTATGGAGACAAGGGAACTCTCCTACACTGTTGGTGGGAATCCAAATTGGTATAGCCACTATGGGGAACCGTATGGAGATTCCCTAAAAGAGCTAAAAATAGAGTTACCATATGATCCTGCAATTCTACTCCTGGACATACATCCAGAGAAAAACACGGTCCAAAAAGATACAAGCACCTCAGTGTTCATTATAGCACTGCTTACAATAGCCAAGACACGGAACCAACCTAGATGTCCATCAACAGTGAAATGGATAAAGAAGATGTGGTACCTACAGACAATGGAATATTACTCAGCCATTAAAAAGAATAAAATAATGTCATTTGCAGCAACATGGATGACCTAGAGATTGTCATGCTGAGTGAAGTAAGTCAGACAGAGAAGGAGAAATATCACATAACATCCCTTATATGCGGAATCTAAAAAGAAATACAAATGAAATTATTTACAAAAAAGAAACTGACTCACAGACTTGGAGGACAAATTTATGGTTGTCAGAGGGGAAGAATGGGGAGAAGAGATGGTTAGAAAGTTTGGGGTCAACATGTACACTCTGCTGTATTTAAAATGGGTAACCAACAAGGCCCTACTATAAAGCACAGGAACTCTGCTCAGTGTTGTGGGGCAGCCTGGATGGGAAGGGAGTTTGAGGGAGAATGGATACATGTATATGTTTGGCTGAGTCCCTTACTTATCCACCTGAAACTATCACAATGTTGTTAATCGGCTACTCCCCAATATAAAGTAAAAAGTTAAAAAAAATAACCATTTTAAAGGGAACAGTGCAGCAGAATTTAGTGCATTGTAGATGTGGCACAAACCATCCCCTCTCACTAGTTCCAAAACATTTTCTGTTCCCCAAGGGAAACCCAGGACCTGTGAAGCAGTTCCTCTCCGTTCCTCTCCCCGCTCCCCATCCCCAGCAGCCATCAGTCTATGCGGAGTACCATGCTGGATATTTCATATAAATAGAATTGTACTGTTTGGCCTTTGGGGTCTGGCTTCTTTCACTTAGTAAGGTTTGTTTGTGTTGTAGTATGACTCAGTGTTTCATTCCTTTTTATGGCTGAATAATTTTCATATGTGTGTGTGTGTGTGTGTGTGTGTGTGTGTGTGTGTGTGTGTTTCATATGTTCAGTTCATTTCAGTCCCTCAGTCGTGTCCAACTCTTTGTGAGCCCATGGACTGCAGCACCCCAGGCCTCCCTGTCCATCACTAACTCCCGGAGTTTACCCAAATTCATGTCCATTGAGTCAGTGATGCCATCCATCCATCTCATCCTCAGTTGTTCCCTTCTCCTCCTGCCCTCAATCTTTCCCAGCATCAGGGTCTTTTCAAATGAGCCAGCTCTTTGCATCAGGTGGCCAAAGTATTGGAGTTTCAGCTTCAACATCAGTCCTTCCAATGAACACTCAGAACTGATCTCCTTTAGGATAGACTGGTTAGATCTCCTTGCAGTCCAAGGGACTCTCTCTCAAGAGTCTTCTCCAACACCACATTTCAAAAGCATTAGTTATCCGGTGCTCAGTTTTCTTTATAGTCCAACTCTCACATCCATACATGACCACTGGAAAAACCATAGCCTTGACTAAATGGACCTTTGTTGGCAAAGTAATGTCTCTGCTTTTTAATATGCTGTCTAGGTTCATCATAACTCTCCTTCCAAGGAGTAAGCATCTTTTAATATCATGGCTGCAGTCACCATCTGCAGTGATTTTGGACCTCCCAAAAATAAATTCAGCCACTGTTTCCCTATCTATTTGCCATGAAGTGATGGGACCAGATGCCATGATCTTATTTTTCTGAATGTTGAGCTTTAAGCAAACTTTTTCACTCTCCTCTTTCACTTTCATCAAGAGACTCTTTACTTCTTCTTCACCATATGCCATAAGGGTGGTGCCGTCTGCATATCAGAGGTTATTGATATTTCTCCCAGCAACTTTGATTCCAGCTTGTGCTTCCTCCAGCCTAGTGTTTCTCATGATGTACTCTGCATATAAGTTAAATAATCAGGGTGACAATATACAGCCTTGACGTACTCATTTTCCTATTTGGAACCAGTCTGTTGTTCCATGCATGTCCAGTTCTAACTGTTGCTTCCTGACATGCATACAGATTTCTCAAGAGACAGGTCAAGTGGTTTGGTATTCCCATCTCTTTAAGAATTTTCCACAGTTCATAGTGATCCACACAGTCAAAGGCTTTGGCATAGTCAATAAAGCAGAAATAGATGGTTTTCTGGAACTCTTGCTTTTTTGACGATCCAACAGATGTTGGCAATTTGATCTCTGGTTCCTCTGCCTTTTATAAAACCAGCTTGAACATCTGAAAGTTCACAGTTCACATATTGCTGAAGCCTGGCTTGGAGAATTTTGAGCATTACTTTATTAGCATGTGAGATAAGTATGTAGTGACAATATAAATATAAAATAATATCACTTTTGAAGACTACAAAAAACTTGGCCTTATTTCAGTACATGTGCAGAGTAGGTTCTAATCCATGTCTTCCCCGACTCCCCCCTCCGTTTCCAACCTCAACTTCCCTTTAGGCAACAGTAACCCCCAGGTCAACTCTGGCGTAACTCAGTGTAGGTGTGTACCAGAGAACACTGCCAACCACGGGCCAGCTCTGGAGCTGGGTCACGTGCTGCCGGGAAAGTGTGTCCCGCTTCCTGTAGAACTGAACCCCTCCTCACCTCCATCCTGATTTGTTGTAATACAGTTCTGTCATCTCTCCAAATCCAATGTCTAACTCCTCCTAACTCTTCACCTTCACACTGCCAAACCAATCTTCCTGAAACATTCTTTTCATCAGGCCATTTACCAACCCACAAAACAAGCAAGCTCCTTATCGCTTAGAGAAGAGGTCTTTGAAAGATTTTTTATGCTCAAAACCCTTTGCTCATGTAAAATATTGCAGATAAAGTCCTATCAAAGTGATAGAGGGTGAGCCAGGAGCACACCATCTCAGCCCCTCTGGTCTCCCCGATATACTCAGCTATGTAGGAGGAGACCTCTGTGGATCTGCTAGGCCCTTCCTGGTTTGGAAGGAAAGCCACCAACCTGAGCAAATATCCTATTCATAGAGGGTTTTGTTTCTTCGGAACCCCAAAGATCTCTGCCAAGCCTCACCACTCATTGTGTACATTTATCTCAGGCAGGAAAGTGACTCCTGGGGGCCCCGCTGTTTAAATAGAAAGCAGACATCTCTGAGGACATCCCTAAGAACATAAAACCTTTTTGTAAAATGCCTCTTTTCTCAATTGGCTTTTGTTTTTGAACTTGACTCAGTTACACAAATCATTTCAGACTTACCTAAAGGCCACCACTAGAGAAATGGGCAGATCTAGAGCAGCTGTTGGATTCTTAGCATGTCTGATGTGTATTTCATCTCCCCCCAAACCCCTCCTTCCCTCTCCACATCCTCTCCATCTCCCTCCTGCTTCTGCTCAGGTTATCATGATGGGCATCTCGTGATCCGCTGGTTCTGGGCTGCGGTGGAGCGTTTCAACAACGAGCAGAGACTCAGATTACTGCAGTTTGTCACAGGAACATCAAGTGTGCCCTACGAAGGCTTCGCAGCCCTGCGAGGAAGCAACGGGCTTCGACGTTTCTGCATAGAGAAATGGGGGAAAATTACGTCTCTCCCCAGGTATGGAGCTCCCACCCACCTTCAGGAAACCTGCTGAAGAAGGCCAAGTACACTGTGTTAGTTGAGCTTGAGCGATCATCCGTTGGGATGGAATTCTTTCCTGGTGCCCAGTGTATTGTTCTGAGTCATTAGTGAAAGGTGCTGGGGAGAAGTCTCAGGGAAGTGCATTTAGGTGATACTCTTAGTCATTTTTTGATGATTAATGGTATTGGGGCTATTGGTTTCATGGTCCATGGGTCAGTCAAATGTGGCCCAATTTAATTTAAAGAGGAACATCTTGCCTGGGGGACAGGGGATGCCTAGAGGCCGGAAGCCCAAAGTGGCCCTTCCAGCACTGAATCTGCACTTCTGTTCTTACTGACCAAGGTTCTTGGACTCTTTAATCTATAGAAATTATAGGAAGAGACTAGAAATCTATAGAAAGAGACTAGATGAGAAATTCAGGCAGAGGCTCCTGCTGCAGCATGAAGAAGTGAGAGCAAGTAACAGGTCCCTTTGCTCACTCCACCAGGGGGGTGAGCTGGTCCCTTAAATGGCTCAGTGGGGGGGGCTGATGGGTGGGTCAGGCTGGAGCAGTGGCTTAGGTGGTCTGCCCACCCCCTTGGCAGTGCTGTGTGCCGTCCCCCACTTTTGCTCTCAGCACCTCAGAAGTGGCAATTGGGTTTTGGCCTTTTTGTATCTTATTGTTCATATTAAACCCCTGGCTGTGCATATGTGCAGTTATTTTTAGTTTCTTGTGTTCTTTTGCTCGAGGAGATGTTCGTCCAGGTGCAAGTATTGAAGTAAATGGTTCCAGGTCCCAGCCTGTCTCACTAGGGCATATCACTTGATACATGGGGAGTTATGTACATATTGTGTTTTTCTACTATGTTTTAAAACATGTGCAGACAAAACTCTGTGTAGCTTAGGTCTCTACAGTGGCTTCGGTACAGTAAGCTATCAGGGGAATTATTGTACGATAATGCAGAAAAGGAGGCACTAGGGCTCCAGACAGCTTAGCAGAATCATTTCCCTGCGCCATGAGTTTTCATCCCAGCACATCCTCCATGCTTTTTGTTCCACTTTGGATAGCATATTTTCCTGCTCAGGGAAACAAGGAGCACTAAAGAGAGGCTTCTATGTAGCCACTAAAGTCATAAATCCTGCTCAGCAAATAGAAGAAAAGATCGATCCACATTACTCTCTTCTACTATGGTATTTTCTAATTGTAAGAGAAGATTCATATTTAATTCAGCTCTATTTCTACATGGCTTCTGAGATGCTTTGTTAATTCCTTTTGTAGAAGGATTTATTGAACTATAATTTTTATCTAGCTTTCCTAGACTTTATAGCATCCTGGAGATAATTCATGGTGAGCATAGGAGGCCCAGGAAACAGAGCACATGCCCAGCTGGTTAATAACAGGCTGAAGCCTTGGGGCTCTTTTCAGTCCTGTCTTCACCCACTTAGATCAGCAGACACCCAGTGCTCATTTGCATGGTTCTGCTGACAGCTGAGCCTCCTGAATGAAGTCTGGCAAGAAAATCAGGCTCAAAAGGCAAGATTTCCATTTATTGAGTTTATTGATAGTTTTAGAGAATGAGGTTCTTTGGAAGCATTTTGCTCTTTAAAGAAGTGAGTTTGGGTCACATTTGGTGATGGCCTCCTCCCAGAGTGAGCAGCTCAGTGCGCACATGGACAGGGATGGGGGGGCGGTGGGGGGGCTGAGCTACCCAATGCACCTGCCCAGAGGGGCTGAGTCTAGGGAGGAACAGAACCCGATGGTGAGTAGTTACAACCTCAGTTGGAATCAGAGGAGAGCAAAGAAGAGACAGTAAAAGCAGGGATGTTATGAGGTTGTAGGACAGAGACCTAACCCTGACTGAACTGACAGGAGAAGATGTCACAGAGAAGCTGGCATTCAGGTTAGCCATGAGAGGCAAGGAAGGGTGGAGGGGATTCAGGCTGGAGCAACAGCAAGAGCAAGGCCTGGAGGTGGAAGGGCCAGCTGTGTTCAGGAAGGAGCACCAGGTGGGCATGGAAGACAAGATGTCTAACGTGACACTCACAGGGGATTGAGCAAGTCATTGAGAGAGCAAGTTTGGTGGGCTCTCAGAGAGAAGACCCCATTGAGGAGTCTGTACTATTATTTAGGAAACAGAAGTCATTGCTTTTGTCATTGAGGTCAGAAATTGAATCTAATTACATATGTGTTCTGGGAAGCTTTGGAATTTGTATTATCCTATCAACCCACACAGAGAACTAATAGGGTGGGCATCAGCTTATGAAAAGGAAATGGCAGCCCACTCTAGTACTCTTCCCTGGAAAATCCCAACCTAGTCTATGGGGTCTCAAAAGAGTCAGATATGATTGTGCAACAAGAACAGCATTGACCTTCTGAACAGGCTCTGCACGTCTGGGCTAAGGCGTCTCTAAAAGAGTTGCTGTGCTTCGAGCCCCAGAGAGAGTTCCTGGGGGGAGCAGGGACTTCATCCTGGGCCAGAAGGGCCCCAGGAAGTGCTGAGAGGCCTCCAAGAGGACAGTGAAAATGGCCCTCTGAGTATGAACCCCCAGCTAGTCTTCCTTGTATCTTCTGAAGATTCAAGAGCTTGGAAAGTGTCACCTAGGGTGGAGAGAAAGAAATAGCCTCTGAATTCCAAGAATGGTAGTTCAGAAAGACCTGGCCAGGCCATGTGGCAGGTGGCAAAAGCCCAGGCAAGCAGGAGAGCCAAGCTCCCGGGGTGACCCGGAGCTCTCCAGAGACTGTGAGCCTCAGGTGTGCAGCCCACACTCTGAGGAGAGGTGCTCCAGGCTGCCTTCTCCTCAGACCTTCCCCCTAGATGAGGGAGCCAAATAGCATCACACAAAGCCGTGCGTCAGTCCAAGTCCTTGCCTTCTAGAGTGTGGGGGTTAGAACCAAGACTCTGGGGGCAGGGTTTATAGTTTTACAGAGCCTGGTGGAGAAACTTCATAAATCACTGTCACTGGAGCATAGGAGGGGTGGGATGGTCACTGTGGCTAAGGTCAAGGAGCTGGCAGGCCAGGGCTCTGAACAGTCAGCCATGTGGACTCAGAAGCTAACACAGTATGGTGGGAAGATCTAAAGTGGAAAACGTTTAAGCCAGTTACCAGAAATGTTAGCAAATATGTTCCTCAGGAGGTCAGAAGGTGTGGAAGGTAGATCTAGATCCCTGATGGTCAAACGTGCTTAACACAGGGAGAGGGTCCCTTTACACCCCAGCCTAGTAAAAGCAGGCATACTCCTGAATATGTATCTGAAATACTAGTTCTTCAAAACAGTTGGTGTTTAGTCGTTAAGTCATGTCTGACTCTTTTGCGAACCCTCGGACTGTAACCCATCAGGCTCCTCTGTCCGTGGGATTTTCCAGGCAAGAATACTGGAGTGGGTTGCCATTTCCTCCCCCAGGGAGTCTTCCTGACCCAGGGATCAAGCCCACGTCTCCTGCATTGGCAGGCGGGTTCTTTACCATTGAGCCACTGTGCCTCATCCTTATTATCTGTAGGTAGTACTCTCTGTTTTCTACCCTGTCCTAAATAAAATGCCAAACAAAACCTGTAGTTTGAAGGAAAAATTTACCTAAATAGCATGAGATTCAGGGGAGCAGAAAGTTTTGATCAAAAATTGAAAAGTAATGATCTAGAATTTGATCAAAAATTGAAAAGTAATGATCTAGAATTGGCACTGGGGAGTGAAAAAAACTATTCATCCATCCACAGCCCAGAATGCAGCCAGGTGAACAATGGCTGTCTCCACTCGTGAGGGCAGAGAATGCTAGGGCTTGTAGGCCAGACCAAGAGATGGGAGAGTTTCCTTATTGTGGAACTTGGAAAGGAAAAGCTTAGAAGGAAAGAAGACTTGGGAGCTGGTCAGGGTAGACACAGCACAGGCAATATGGAAATAGAGTAAAGGAGAGGAGGAAAGCTTAGGGGGTTAC
The DNA here is from genome assembly GCA_007570785.1 of Antilocapra americana. Classification (NCBI taxonomy): domain Eukaryota; kingdom Metazoa; phylum Chordata; class Mammalia; order Artiodactyla; family Antilocapridae; genus Antilocapra; species Antilocapra americana. The sequence continues at coordinate 10,723,004 of ML660772.1, forward strand.
ATTTCAAGGAAGGGCAAGAAAAACAGAATTATGAATCAGAGGCAGGTGAACTGGACTAAAATTCCAATATGAACATGTTTCACTGCAGAGGCAAACTGAGCCCAAGCCCAGGATGGAGGTGGAAACCTGGTTAAATTAGTATTGGCTTACTCTATAGCGATGGTTTGTGAGGGTGGAGGCAGGAAAGGTGGTTTTGTCCCGCGATGGGACATTTAGCAATGTCTGGAGACATTTTTGGTTGTTGGGTAGGGGTTCTCCTGTCCTCTATCATGGAGAGGGCAAGGATGCTGCTGAACAAGACACAGGACAGTCCCTCCTGGTGAAAAGTCCTCAAACTCCAAGTATGTGTGGTGCCTGAAGCCCTGCATTCTACGCTGATGGGCTACAAGGGAGGCATGAGGGAGCCATTGGGAGTCCCTGTGAGAAACTGACAGCCTCTGAGAAATTGTCCAGAAGTGAAGGGAGAGAGATGTTCACGGGAAGAGCTGTCAAATGCTTTCAATGAGCTTGGGGAGGTGGGCATAGAGAATGCAACTCTGGATGGGGAAATCAAGAGGTTATTGACAAATTTGGAAAAGAGTAGATTCAGCAGTGATAGAGTGAGAACCTGCCTGGTGACTGAAGCTGTAGTTGGGAAGTGGAGGAAGCTGACATGAAAGGGAGAGAAAGAGACTTCCCTGGCAGTCTAGTGGTTAAGACTCCACACTTCCACTGCAGGGGACATGAGTTTGATCCCTGGTCAGGGAACTAAGGTCCGGAAAGCCAGGTGGTGGGGCCAGAAAAGGAAAAAATAAAAAGCAAAAAAGACACAGCTTAAATAACTGACCTCACAGCTGGCTATACAGCCAGCTGCAGTGGGTAGTGATGCTGCCACTTTTTGTTATAATGTTTACTCTTAACCAACCTTAAAGTGGCCTCTACTGCAGAGGAGCAAGTCTGACTTTGGCCCTATCTTGGTTCACATTTTGACCAAAAACTTGGAAAACATTGAGGAGACAGGGAGATGAATTGAGTAGATGACACAGATTAGAAATATCACAGATAATACTGTGATGGATTACAATCCAAATCCAGCATAATCTCAAAATGCTTGAACCCCAGAATAACACTGACAGAGTGCAGTTTGACCCAGCACAACTGATCAGATCCAGTGGAGTTCTAAAATGTCAGCTGCACAAATACGAGATGAGGACAGTTCATTTGCCAGCAAGCAGGTGGAAGAAGCCAAGAGTCTGAAGTCCTCACAAGGGGACACAATTCTTAAAATCATGATTGCAACTGTGTTTGTATTATTAAGAAACTCTGATGCTTAAATGATGATTCATGGTTTACGAAAGGCACTTGTGTATACTCTGTTCTCACACCAACCCTCTGATGTGTGCAAAGCATGTATTATTATCCCATTTTACAAGTGAGAAAACTGAGGCCCACAAAGATTCATTGACTTTCCCAAGGTTGTAAAACTAGTCAGTGACTGGACTGCGATCAGAACAGAGGTCTTCCAAAGTCTGATTCTGTGCTCTCTCCATGCCCCACCTCACCTGAGAGCACTGGGTGCAGTGCCCAGGGAGTGATGTACTCAGGTCCTCGGTGCTGTCAGGACCACATGGAGGTTAAGGAGGACTTAGGAATGCGGAATCCAATCATGATTTGATACTGTTTATTCATCCTAGGTTGCTGACTAAGATGTATCAATATTTAAGAGCTAACCAAGGCTATAGATGAATGCAGTAAGAGCAACTCTTGTTCAGACTAGGTCTTGAAGAGGTGCCCTTTGCTAAAGTTTCAGTTTATTCCAAGAAATTAACTTTTATAGACCCAATCTGATCCCACCTGATTTGTAAATAGATGATTTTTTTCCTGTATTATTTCCACTCATGAGTGATAGTTAAAATGACCAGATAAAGAAAACCAAGAAGATGCTGTCTGCCTGTACCCTGCCCCTGGCTTTTAGAATTCAGCCAGTTCCAAAAGTACACTCGGCATTTTTCTGTTCCTCTTAACTTGGTTGGGCCTCCCTGGTGGCTCAGTTGGTTAAGAATCTGCCTGCAATGTTGGAGACCCATGTCCAAGCCCTGGGTTGAGAAGATCCCCTGGAGAAGGGAATGGCTACCCACTCCAGCATTCTTGCCCAGGAAATCCCCTGGACAGAGGAGCCTGGGCAGAGGGCTACAGTCCATGGGTCACAAGAGTCAAGCCTGACTTAACAACTACAGCAGCAGCACCACCACCAATTAAGTTGGTTAGCAGGGTATAGACCTGGTCCACACATTGGCACATGGCGGGGGAAGCCATTCTTCATCTAGGCCAGACACTGGCCCACAGAGATGGGCCTGCAGGATGAAGAACGTGACAAAATAAGCAGAACCCAGGGCAGGTGGCACTGGGATGCTGCTGGCCCCCAGGAAGGATTATCCCACAAATGCAGCTGTTCTTGGAAATGCAGCATCTTTGCTCCAGGTTACACAAGCCCCACTGTGAACTGTAAAAGAGTCAGACCATCTCCAGGACACACCTGCCTTGATGGAGCGTCGGATCTCAGAGTTCCAGGGTGTCCATTGGCACCTCTAAGTCAGTACACAGGTTTACAGAGGCTCAGAAATCAGAGTTGGGCAGGGAGACTTGGGAATATGACTCTAATACTAATTATGTTTTCTGCCTCCTTCACCGAGCACATCAGCTTCATCTCTTAATTGTAGAATGTCACTGGTTTGGTAGTACAGTGCTAGTTTAGTGTGGTTTGCTTCCAAATGCAGACTCCCCCAGTTCTAGGTATTCTAGTCCCGTAACTGTTCTATTCACATCTGGAAGGTTGTGGTTCTTTGCAGCGTGTGCATGATGGTGCTAAAACATAGTTCCACTCCCTTTTGATTCGCTTTTTGATTCACAGATCCGACTGATCACAGAACTAGCCAAGCCAGTGGTATCACTGAAACAAACCCCTTGACCAGCCTTTTCTCCCCCATTCAGGGCACACACATGCTTCAACCGATTGGATCTTCCACCTTATCCCTCGTACTCCATGTTGTATGAAAAGCTGTTAACGGCAGTAGAAGAAACCAGCACCTTTGGACTTGAATGAGAAACTGGCAACTTCCCTGACATTTTCCTGGCCAGTGACATCATCCTTTCCCTTTCCCTGAATCAACTCTCCTTTGATTTTGGTATTCTGTGATTTTCATTTTCAAACCAAATCAGGATTGACGAGCTGTGCATGAAGAATTGCCTTCTTCTAAGACCTAACCTTCAGGCTTATCTCCTCTACTTTCAATGAACTGCTAGCCTGTATGCAATATTTAAAAAAACAGCTGTCTCAAGGTCTGTGTATATCTCCACATACCTCCATTACTAACAATGAAATATGAATGCAAGTTATGCTACACTTGACCAAATGGTAATAAATGTTTACTTCCATTTCTATGATTTAAGGGGAAATTTGAGCATTAAGCATTCCAAGCTTTTCTACACCCATGTCTTCTGAGCAGAACCACGATTTTTTTTTTTTTATAATTTCTAACAACCAACTTCAGAATAGGAGCTGATCAACTCTTTCTTTTCTTCCCATTCTACTTTTTCCCGGGCAGCCAATCCATCCAAAAACAGCAGTGGCTAAAACCGAAATTTTGATATATTCAACTCATGATTTGTATGTGGCATCGGCCCCATCGACTGGAACTAGCCTAGACATATGGTGCAAATATCACACTTTCCAACCAATAATAACAGCAAGAAAAACACCTCCTGCTGATGCAATGCAGGGCATCCCAATGGTTGTGGGGATTGTGGTTCGACTTGAGTTCAGAGAAGTCTGGGGGTGGGGACACACCCACCGTGGATGGGACAACACCCACCACCCAAGAAGCACAAACTTGTGCACACATCCAAGAAGGAGATCACATTATGTAGCATAAACAACGAGGCTTCTGCCCCCATGATGTTGTATAGAAGTGTTGAAGCAAACAGGAGAAAGGGGAAAAGGACATCAGGACGTATTAGAAGGACATATTCAGTTGCTCTGAATACCTGGGTTCTGTACTGTTTTATTTTGCTTTGTTTGATCACAGGTCTCTTTCCCAGAGGGGGAAAAAAATGTCCTGATAATCTCATGACTTTCGGTCAAGCCAAGTAATTACTTGTTTGGCAAACAAACTTTCATTTCAACTTCAATAGCATTTTTATTTTTCATGTTTACTTTTCGGTTTTCCTTCACCATGGTGTTCAAATTCCTCACATCTGATTGTCCACAGGGACCACACTAAATCAGAAGCTGCAGAGAGTGATGGTGCTTGTTAGGGATCAAGGGCAAAATAATACATCTATAATACATCTCCTTCCTCCATAGAAATCCTCCTGGAGCAGAGACCTAACCCCCCAAAGGCACACCAATTTGTGTCAAATAGGGATCCAGTTTCTTTTAGAATTCAGTGAAGAGATGTCTCAGTAAACGTAGTGTTTCAGAATAATAGTTGCAGGCTCCAGAGACAGCCTGACCTCTTGATTACATTTGAAAGAAACCCAAATATGATGGTCATTTGCTATTTTTCTAACGTTGTTATCCATGTCGTCTGAAATATGTTGTAAATGAAAGTGTTTTTCTTCACTGGGAAAAGAAATGTTGAAATGTTACATTGTTGTCCTTCAATATATATTAAACAAGGGAAAAATGTGAGAAACATGGGCAAGTTAATTTCATCTGGAACCATGTCTTGTGTTCATGTTGGTTTGTGTCCAGACAATGCATTGGTTGTGTTCCCTGCACTCCATGAGCAAACAATCCTTTAGCAGGAATTAGAATGCCCAGCACCCCTTGCTGCTGTGTACCTGTGGCCCATCAAGGGATATGTATGTTACAGAAATCTGGCCTTCTGTTGTTGTCTACAAAGAATATTTACTGACATAGGATGAGGGATTGTGTAAGTTCCGTAATGCAGAATCTGAGGGATCTATATAATTCAGGACATGTCTCAGCATCTGGAAAGTCATAGATTCCAGTGGAGCTATTATTTATGAAATCAGGACCTAAGGATGATGCAAGTCATTTCATCATCCTATATAGAATAGCATCTTTAGTAAAGGGAGCATCTTTCACTTTTAGAACTTGGTGTTAGATATATGTAAATACTTGTTAAGTCAAGCATTCAGTTGTTTTTTTTAGGACTCATATGTTACGCTTTGGCAAGGGAGAAAGCTGGTCCAAAATGGAGCCTGTTCCTGGGAATCTTCATAATTTACACAAATATCTAATTAATCTGTTACTAGATTAACTGATGTCTATTCTCCCCAGTACAGAAAGAACAAGGTATCCTAGAAGATATATGTAGATAGAAAACTTAGATATGAATTGGTTTTCAACTAATTTCTCCTTATTCCTACTACCCTGCCAATGCCATGGTTCAGATATATCCCAGAAACATTACAGGAACAGTATTTCATAAGAACATGAAATTCCAGAAAAAAATACTGGTGTCAGAGTCTCTGAAAGAATGTGAAGTGTGCTTAATAGGGTCCCAGTTTCCCTTACAGCCTTGCACAGGCTCCCTGAGGAAGGAAGACAAAGACGATAGGCAGTTGTTGTGGAAAGATCTTTATTGCTCTTTGTTTCAGATCATATTTCTTTACTTAATATATGTATAACATAATATATGTATATATGTGCAATTACATGTATAAAAAAACAGCTATATGACTCAATTATGCTCTTAATTTTACCATATGGAGGTACAAACCACCCCAAATCATATAATTTATAATGAGCAAGATAGATCTCAACCATTTGTTACCATGTATAATTTATCTTTAAAGTACTTGTTTTCTCCATGGAGGTACATTATACAATTAATCACTTTTAAACCACTCTTTGCCCAAAATAAGATCTTTTAGAGCTATTTTCAGTAAGAGTATATTACCTTTAATTGGGGGACAAAAAAAGTAAATAAGAGAACACTTATGTGTCAATTTGAAAAATGCTTCAAAAACCATGAAGTATTATAATAATTTTGTGTATATTCCACTTTATTCTATTATATGAAAATGAAAATATAAAAATAGAAATGGAGTTGCAGAGTCAAGAGAAGTACTATAAAGCTACTGATTTCTTTGTAATTCCTATGTCTGTAAGTTGACCATGGTTGTGAAAATTTTTTACTACCATCACAATTGTCATTCAAAGAGAAAATTAAGAAAAAGAGGTATACGATTTGTTGACAGGCTTTAAATATACAGAATCTCTATCTTTTCCTCTTCTAACACATGATCATATGTCATTTAACAGTAAGTGAATTTGTATGACCAGCCCGCAAGCTGGACCTTCCAGAAGAGTTCTAATGTTAGGTCTGTGGCACCATCAGTCAATGTGTCAAACCATGAGTCCCAAAGTTGGGTTCAGAAAATCTCTCAGTTGTCACAAATGTTTTCCCAGTCAAGGTAAAACACTTTCAAATGAAAGTAGTTAGAACTTTACATAACAAATGTGGTGCTTTATTATTATTATTATTATTATTATTATTACTATTATGTACTTCAGTGTTCATTCTTAAAACTACTGCAATACTATATCATCAAGGTCTGGGATGGATGTTCCAACCATCGTAAGGTCCAAAAGAGAACGTGTTATTTTCCTGTTAGTGACATGTAGTCCCTTTGTTCTAGTAGGAAAAAAAAAAAAAAAAAACAGGTGCCTAGAGGTAGTATTTAGAGTAAATATTGTTCCATTAGCCTACTTCCTGCAGCTTCCAATTTACCTAAAGAAATGTCGATAATGATTTTGTTCAAGTCTTTGTTCTAGACAATAGCAGGAGAAGTCCTTGTTCTTGGGCTGATTTTGCTTCCATCGACAAGAGAAATGTCACGTAATACTCAGGCCGAGCTTTCTCTTCCATCCTACCACCTTCAAGGAATGTCAATAAACACTTTGGTATGGCATTGTGTGTGCTCCTTATTGCAAACAGAAGGCTAGGGTCGTGCATGACAACTTGTATCACGCCTCTGCTCTCGTTGAGTATAGGCAATAAAACAACACAGAAGACTACCAGCTGCTATGGTAAGTACTCCCCGGGGAAAATTATTTATCAAAAAAGTATAATAATGTGCTCACAAGCCATGAATAAAGGGACAGGTTTCATAACAAATTCCTGGTGTATGCCATTTAGAATGGCACACAAAGTGTGAAATTAAGGAGTGACCTTTCTGTTGAACCAGGCATCCACTGGCTTATTGATTCCCTACCTGTTGAAATGCTTCTACAAAAGCTTCGGGCCACAGCCTGATACCCAGTGTGACCCCAGGACAAAGTTTAGCTATAGACAAAAATGTTGGGTCCAGTGGCATGACTCCCAATACCACATGATGGTCTCTTCTTATCTCCTTCCAAGTTTCTAAAAGAAAACCATGTGACTCTCCCTGGGTGATCAGAAGTTGATTTATTCTTTGAGAAAAATATATTTTATTCTTAGAAAAAAGTATGGGTATAATTAAGAAAAGAGAAAAACCTGAGAGATCTCGTATTGTTTTTATACCCATGCTAGGTTTATGTTAGACTCATTCAAACTGAAAATAATTTTTCTCTTAAGAAAAAAAATTAGCCTAAACCATCATTGACAAAGAGGGGTAGATGATATTATTTTCTGTTTCAATCTTATCATTATTCTGATATCAAGATTAAATTTCAGATTCCCTGATTTCTATGACCATACCTTTCCAGTACACTGTGCTGATAATTCATTAATTATATACTGTAAAAAAGAAAAAAAACAACTTGACACACAAAGCTTATACTCAAAATATGGTTTAAATATAGAGGACTCTTCTCTAACAGGATAAATGGAGTTATAGAAAATTAGAATCACCTTTATCAGTGCGGTAGGAATCACATTTATAGCTGGGAACAGACACTTGAGACTTTTGTCTGTCTAGTTTATCTTGGAAACAAGGAATAGGAGACAGAGAGGTGATCTGCTCAAGCCACTAAGCTTCATCTTGGGAACAGAAGTTATGCCCTGTCACAAAATATCCCTTAGGGTCCTGGGCTCCTGAAGCTGGCATAACTCTTAAGAAATTTGCCAGGAAAATAGAAGACACAACCAAAATCCACCGTAGTGGATGTCAGGAATCCCCAGCCGATGAGTAGGCATCTGCTGTGTGAGTCCGCTGGGGCTGCTGTAACAAAGGAGCACAACCAGGTGGCTCAAACACAGGCGTCCAAGAGCAAAGTGATGGTGGGGTGGTTCCTTCCGAGGCTGAGAGAGAGATTTTGTCCCATCCCTCCCTTCCAGGTTCCAGTGGTTTGCTGGCAATCTTTGTGTTCCTTGGCTTGGAGATCTCTGCCTTCATCCTCGGTGATGTTCTCCCCTGTGTATTTGTGTGTGTCTGCGTTTTAATGTCCCTTTTACATAAGGACACCAGCCATATTGGCTTACAACCCACCCTGTAGTCTCATTTTTTAAACTCGATTATGTTTATAAAGACCCTAACTCCAAATAAAGTCACATTCTGAGGTACCAGAAGTTAGGACCCCAGTCAGCTCCCGTGGAGGACACAATTCAACCCATACCATCCTCCTTCCTGCCACATTAGTTGCTGTCATCAGTCCCAACAGTAATAGTAGTAATAAATAAAGGCTAGCATATTTGGAACCATGTGATTCACCATCAATTTACTAAAGGCTTTTTAATTGCAATGATAATTAATTAAATTATATTTAATATGATATATAATTTATATAGTTTATTTAATATAATATTTATAGGTAACAACAAATTTATTGTTACCTATAAATTACTTCTTCCCTGGTGGCTCAGACGGTAAAGCATCTGCCTACAATGCGGGAGACCTGGGTTCAATCCCTGGGTCGGGAAGATCTCCTGGAGAAGGAAATGGCAACCCACTCCAGTATTCTTGCCTGGAAAATCCCATGGACGGAGGAACCTGGTAGGCTACAGTCCATGGGGTCACAAAGAGTCGGACACGACTGAGTGACTTCACTTTCACTTTCAAAATAGTTTAATATAATCAACTATATTTCAACTTAAATTTTTTTAATAAATATGAATGACTAAGTTCTATTGGTCCCTTTCAGCTAAATACTTATGTTTTTGCTTTTCACAGAAGTAAACATTAAAACATTTTTATGGTCGTTTTTGCAGTATTTAAGTAGAAGTACCTTATCCATAATATAAAATAAAATAGCTTAATATAGTAAATCAATGATTAATATTACAGAAAATTCCCTGGTGGTCCAGTGGTTAGGACTCTGAACTTTCACTGCTGAGGGCATGGATTCAATCCCTGGTTGAGGAACTAAGATCCTATAAGCTGCAAGATGTGGCCAATAATTAAATAAACATCAAATATCCACTTTTTAAAAAAATAAAATCAATATCATAGTATTTGTTTAATCAGTGGATTATGATGATGACTGGGATCACAATAAATTTTTCACTACTTTAAAAAAAAAAACAACTGGTACTTTTCATGTATTATCCTAGCTACATTTATATCCCCATTTAAAGCTATAGAGAAGTAAATTTTCTCAAAGTAAATGTATAGCCAAGATTTGAACAAGGAGCCTGACTTCTAAGTCTAAATACTCAACCACCAGTACCCATTGCCTTCATTCCTTTAAGCACTTTTGAATACTTATTACACCCTGAGCCCTGTTCTCAAGAGTCTTTGCCCTCAGGGATTCCATGGCCCAGGCTATGACACTGCATTCTTCCCCTTTGTTTGAAATTTGGCCCCTGTTTTTAATATGCACAGCCCCTCTCCCACTCACCACCCCAGCTCTTGTGTAAGATGTGATGTCATTGTAAAATAATGATAATAAATAAGCAAAATGCTATGGGGAAAGTGAACAGGAGCCATTGGCTGTTTTCTGCTGGAGAGAAAAGACAGACAAAGAGGTGTTTAAAATTGAGACAGTATTTGAGCATGTATAAAACTGGGGAAAGTGACTTATATTTATCACCAAGAGGGAAACATGTTCTTACTGAAACAGTAAACAGAGAAGGACCTAGAAGTGAGTAAATCAGCCTTAAAACTTCGCATCTTGAGGAGCTGGGAGAACATAGCTGCAAAGAAATTTTTTTAAGTGTCTGGAACCTCTTGAGTGTCAAAACTTGTTTCATTAGGCATCTCCCAGGATGCCCAAGAACTTGTATTTCTTTTCATTCTGTTTCAAGGAGTGTACATTACAGAGTTTTCTTTTTGCCATTATAGTCATGTAATTTATATTTTCTTTCTTTGTATTGAAGTATAGTTGGTTTACAATATTGTGCTACCTATTACTTTTTAAATGTAATAAAAGTTGAGTCCTGACTTTTACCCACACTTTTATATTTGTCCATGAAAAAAGTTTCTCTTCTTTCAAGCTTATTCAGCACAATAGGGAGTATCTCTTTTCTAAGATTATAGTAGGTATCACAAAATGGCCTCAATTCCTCACTTATAGCCACAGCCTTTACTACACCTATAACTCTATCACCTCCTGCAGGGAGCAAGCATTCTGAACTCTAACTCACCTGTTTTGGCCAGCTTACTGCAAACAGAGGCTTATAAAGCACTTGCAGAATTGAGCTTGACCTCTCTCTTTCTCTCCTGCTGCTCTCCTGTCCTGAGGAGTGTATGCCTGGTATAAGAGGAGGATAAGAGACAAAGGGAGAGCAGCTGAGACCAGGCTAGACAACCAACAACCAGTCAATCCCCAAGTATTTGGGCAAACTCAGCCAAAATCATGAAAGCCACCCAGCCAAACTCCAGCTGAGGCATGATTATATGCCAGTGGTATTTTATGATTGTTGTACATCATGATGATGGCAATAGATAACCAATTCAAAGATCATTAGGCATCCTTTCTTTACTGGGATAACTTTTGAAACCAAGTACTGAAAGTTTAGTTTAAACTTTCGAGTGAGTCCACTATTCCTGGTGGCCACTGCTTAATTCAAATTAATGATGCTGAAGCGAGAAGAGAAATCAGCATATTTATATGAGCTCATCAACAAAAAAATATAAAAAATATGAGGAACTCCACAGCCAGATAGAACAAACAAGAACTCTAAATGATACTGCAATCTAAAAGGTGTTAAGTAATTATTTCTACATGTTCAGACAGACTGAGAAAGTATAGAATATATAAATCAAGGACAGAAAATCATACACTTTCAGAAGCCAAGTATGAAAAGAATAATATTGTGCCTTTTTCTGTTTTTTTTTTTAATTCTTGAAGCATTTAACTTGTAGGAAAATGTGTATCACCTCACAATATTTGACAGATATTGCTTCTAAACTAAGTGAATCTATATTTTTCATGTTCATAAAATGTAGTTTTGTCATAATTGTATGATAAAAGCAAATATTGCTCAGTTGATGTTTTAAAAATATTTATTTATTTGGTTGTGCTGTGTCTTAGTTGCAGCATGTGGGATCTAGTTCTCTGATCAGGGGTCAAACCTGGGCCCCCTACATTAGGAGTGAGGAGTCTTAGCCACCGCACCACCAGGGAAATCCCAGTTGATTTTTATTTTGTAGATTAAACTATTAGGTTGAGATAAGAACTCTGAACTTCTACCCTGAGAATGCTGAGCCCCAAAAACTTGATGTGTAAGTGCTTATTCAGTGTCATTCAAATCTGTTTTTGTTATAAGAAGTAGAGTTTGTTTCCTTGGTATAGAAACACACACACACACACACACACACATAAATGTGATTTGATTTGTTAATTATTGTTATTGTTTTGGTCCATTTTAGAAATAATTTATAAATCAAAATTCTTTGAATTTGTAATTCAGTAAGCTTTATTTATTTTGAGTCTGTGTATTATGTATATGTAAGTTAATGATGGTTGGGTCTCCTTGATGGCTTATTTATTTTACAAATATGTAATGACCTTCTTACTCCCCAATATTTACCTGCGATTTTGTTCTCTTCATTTTTAAGAGTTCTTAAAAGATTTTATGGATAATCCATATCCTACCTATTGTGTGGATACCCATAAAATCTTTTATCCAGAAAATATGCATTCTTCCCAAGTACAAAAGACTGTTCCTAAATAAAGACAACTCAATGAATGCCAAAGAAGTCATACTTCTACTTTCTTTGAACACAATGCAATGCAATTAGAAGACAATAGTTTTAAAAGTTATTTATTATAGGATAATAAAAAAAGACTAGATAGCCACAATTCATGGATGTCACTAAAATATCTCTTAAATTTTATATCCAACTTGTTCATGAATATCTCTATTCAGTGGGCTGATAAACAGATCAAACTGTATCAATTAAGGTTTTAATCAGGGAAGCAGTCACTCTGAGTGATACAGAATAAGGACTTTATTTTAGGGATAGACGGACCTTACACAGCTCTTGGAGCTGGTAAATAAATCTCTGGAAGCTTTTACAGCCAATGGTTGATCTGAATCAGGAAGAGAAGCCAGATCTGCAGCAGAGGAGGAAAAGGAAGCTCACAGGGATGAACTGAAACCCATGAGAACAAACTGGAAGCCACATCAAGAACACTGGTCCTTGGCAAAAGTATTAGCCCATCTCATGATGGAATTACACACATACCTGATCCAAGACTCAGAGAAACGGCAGAAAGATTCGTTATCTCAAGCTCTTCATCTAATTCACCAGCAATTCCAGCTGGACCCACCTGGAAAGAAGTTCCATTTCTTTTCACCAGTTCCATTGCCGCCTCACTTAGTCCAGCCCACAGTGATCTCCCATTTGTATTATGTCATAGTCTCCTAGCTGACCTTTCTGGATCCAGTTCAGCACCCTACAGTCTATTCTCCACGCTGTAGCCAGAAGAAGCCTTATAAAACATGTGTTAAATCACATCACTCTCCAGTTCAAGCCCTCCAATGGTTTCTCATCAGTATATAAATCCCTACATGATATGCCTCTGGCTACCTCTTACCTCTCTCTCTCAGCCACCCACCCAAACACGTTTTCACCTAAGAGCCTTTGCAGTCATGATTTGCTCTGCTTGAAATGCTCTTCCCTTTCATGTCTGCAAGGTTCTCTTTCTCTCTCCATTAGGTCTCTCCACATCTGTCATCTTCCTAGAGACTTTTATACTCAACATTTCTGAAGCACAGTCCCCAATCCCTCCAATCTCATTTTCTTGTTTCACGTTTTTTCATACTTCTCTCAACCTTTTATCTCTGTTTATTGTATCTCCTCCGTAAGAATGGAAGCTCCAGGAAAACTTGTTTTGCTTACCTTTATAGCACCAAAGCCTGAAACTGTTCTGGCTAAATCTCAATCTAATGAATTCATTTAGTTCATTAATTAATTAATCACTGGATATTTTCCTGAATAAATGAATGAATTCATACAGAGTGTAAAAAAGTAAGACTTTCATTTTCCAGTTCCTCATGTAAGGACTTTATAAGTTATCACTTCGTCCTGATGACTCAGAAAAAGTGAAGATAGGCTGATAATTCAATGCTTCTTGGATCCATAAGAGAGAGAAAGACACCAAGCCAACTGTGGCCCCAAGATTGGAGAGACAGGCAAATTTCCGGAGTAGTGACTGATCAGAGCAAAGACTCAGAAATTGCCACAGGAGCCAGTGCTGGAGGAGGAAACTCAGTGTGAACAAGTCTGAGAGTTAAAAACTCCAGGAGGATTTAGTCATAGGGAGGTCCCCACCATCTTGTGAGATTTCCTTCCAGGAGTTTAACCAGGTTCCCACAGTAATTATCAGAGAAAAATACCCTCAAGCTTCTGGCTGGGGGAGGGGAAAAGGAACCATTTTGAAACACGCCAGAGCACTTTGTTCTTTTTAACAAGTCCAGCCTACAGGAGAAACCAGTCAGACAGACCCTAACCTGTTGGGGTATTACCAGAGCCTGACTGACTTCAGAAAAGGGAAATACCAAACTCCAGCACACTCTGGTCATACTCTCCCACTTAAGGAAGGAGGAAAAAAACTGAGCAGCCCTTGTGAGGTTGACAGGCCAGAGGCAAAGGCTCAATAAAAGACTGAGACCTGATTATGGGTCTGAAGAATGCTTCCGTTCCCCCCACACCATCGTGTGACTAAATTCCCTTTTACAGCACTTCCTTCTACACAGCACCTCATCTCTTGTTATCAAGAAATACATTACTAGACACACCAAAAGGAAAACAACAAGAACACTATTGAAGAGACAAAGCGAGCATTAGAACCACACACAGCAAGGGTGTTGAAATTACCAGAATGGGAATTTAAAACAACTATGATTATTATACTAAGGGTCTAACAGATAACGTAGACAACACACAAGAACAGATGGGCAACGTGAGAAGAGAGTGGAATTCCTAAGAATGAGACAGAAATGCTGAGGAAGATAAAACACAATGTAACAGAAACGAATGCCGTTTTATAGGCTTATTAGTAGACTAGATGTGGCTGAGGAAAGAATCTCTGAAATTGAGGATCTCTCAGTAGTAACCCTGAAAACTGAAAAACAAAGAGAACAAAGACCAAAAAACACTAAACAATATCCAAGATCTTTGGGACAACTCAAAAAGATATATATGTAATGGGAATACCAGAAAGAGAAGGGAAAAAGCAACAGAAGACATACATGAAACAGCGATGACTGAAAATTTCCCCTAGTTTCATATCAGTCCAAACCACAGATCCAAGAGGTTCAGAGAACCAAAGCAGGGGAAATTAAAAAAAAAAAAATAGTCTTAGGCATATTATTTTGAAATTACAGAAAATCAAAGATAAAAGAAATGATCCTGTAGCCTAGAAGGGGTAGGAGGACACCTTACCTATAGAGGAACAAAGATAGTAATTATGTCCAACTTCTCCTCAGAAATTAAGAGAGTGGAGTGAAATGTCCGAAATGTTGAGAGAAAAAAGTCCGCTAACCTAGGATTCTGTACACTGCAAACTATCCTTCAAAAGTGAGAGGGGGACTTCTCTGGTGGTCCAGTGGTCAAGACTCCATCTTCCAATGCAGGAGTTGTGGATTCAGCCCCTCATTGGGGAACTAAGAGCCCTCATGCCACAGGGTTAGGTCAAAGAAAAAGAAAGCAATGAAGGAGGGAAAAAAATTCTCAGAGAAAAACAGGGAATTAATCACTGATAGACTGCCATGAAAGAAATGTTAAATGAAATACTTTAGATGAAAGGAAAATAATATAGATCAGGAACTCAGAACTATATAAAGATAGGACAAATAAATGAATGAAGGTGAATAAGTTAAAGTTAAATCCATGTCCACAGAGGAACAGGGCTGCTTCTGCTTCACAGCTGGGACCACAGTCACCAGGCCTGCCAGCGTGCACCAGCCTGCCTTATCAAGGTGGTCCTCCTTGGTCTTGGGCTGCACTGAGTTCTTACATCCTCCTTCCTAGATCCTGGGAAATGTGGGCTGGGAACCTTCCACTCCACCATATTGCTAATATCACCAATACCACTCTATCTTGATTGTCGTCACTTTATATTAACAGTTTAAGTCTTAAAATTCGGTAGTGTCAGTCCCCTGACTCTGTTGCTTTCCTGCAATATTGTGTTAGCTATTCTCAGTCTTTTGCTTCTCCATATGAATGTTAAATCTGTTAGTTTGTCAATATCCACAAGATAATTCACTGGGATTTTTATTGGGATTATGTTTTTATCTACAGATCGAGATGATGTATTTTGAGGCCTCAAGAAAGTACAGGTAAATTTTTTTAAACACTGCCTAGAATGCCTTAGGGATTTAATAAATGTTATTTCTGGCTAAACAACCTTATCTGCATAGGAAATAGAACTTAGGAATGAAAGCATTCCTATGTTGGGCCAGTTCACAACAATTACTTCTGTGTTTCCAGAATCTTTGCAGACTATAAAAGGCTGACCTTGACTTTCATTTCCCAAGAGGAGATCATCAGAAAATATTTTATAAGCATGTTAATTAATCAAATTAATCTTGTTTTCTAATCTGTGTCCTCAGACCTCAGAACTATAAATCGTAGAAACTAATCCTAGAGTCTATTATATGATCGTTCTTTCTTTTCCTTTTATTTTCTAGAGCTCATGTGGTTATTTCCTCTAGGCATCTTCTTCATGAGTGTTTAAAGGAGAAGTTAGGAGATAGGATCTAGGCTCCTATGCTGCTGATGCTTCCTGAGATGTGGAGGCTCTTTTGATGATGCTGTTGCCTCTTGCTCAAAGCTTTCCATCAATCTATTATGTATTTTGCAGAATAATGATAATTCAAAAGTTCAAACATTACAGTCAGTAAAGTACCAGTTATATTACATTTTCAACCAATCTGAAGTGGATCCACATCTTCTGTCTTGAGCTGACATGTTCCATTTAGTTTATGCTATAAAACATAGAATTACAGACAATTTCATTCAGTTCATGAATATATTCCTTTTGCTTTTCATTAGCTTATCTACATGTATTAAGATGTTTAATTTTCTTTCTTTTGAATTGGTCAACTATTTTATTTTTCAGAGGTTTATTTTATTTTACTTTATTGAAATATAGTTGATTTATAATGTGTTAATTTCTGCTATACAGCAAAGTGATGCGGTTACACATATACATATATTCTTCCTCATATTCTAAAGTGTTTAATTTCTTAATCAAGAACATCTCAGAAGTCATATAGAAAGTTTTCATTTGGGAATTGACTTGCCCCTTTACCAATATTCAAAGCATGTTCAATTCAGTTCACTTCAGTCGCTCAGTCGTGCCTGCCTCTTTGTGACCCCATGGACTGCAGCACGTCAGGCTTCCCTGCCCATCACCAACGCCCAGAGCTTGCTCAAACTCAGGTCCATCGAGTCAGTGATGCCATCAACCATCGTATCCTCTGTCTTCCCCTTCTCCCACCTTCAATCTTTCCCAGCATCAGTTTTCCAAGGAGTCAGTTCTTCGCATCAAGTGGTCAAAGTATTGGAGTTTCAGCTTCAGCATCAGTCCTTCCAATGAATATTCAGGACTCATTTCCTTTAGGATGGACTGGTTGGATCTCCTTGCAGTCCAAGGGAGTCTCAAGAGTCTTCTCCAGCATCACAGTTCAAATGCATGAATTCTTCAGCACTCAGCTTTCTTTATAGTCCAACTCTCACATCTCTACATGACGACTGGAAAAACCATAGCTTTGACTAGATGGACCTTTGTTGGTAAGGTAATGTCTCTGCTTTTTAATATGCTGTCTAGGTCAGTCATAGCTTTTCTTCCAAGGAGAAAGCATCTTTTAATTGCATGGCTGCACTCACCATCTACAGTGATTTTGGAGGCCCCCCCCCAAATAAAATCTGTCACTGTTTCCATTGTTTCCCCAGCTATTTGCCATAAAGTGATGGGGCCGGGTGCCATGATCTTCGTTTTTTGAATGTTGAGGTGTAAGTCAGCTTTTTCACTCTCCTCTTTCACTTTCATCAAGAGGCTCTTCAGTGCCTCTTGGCTTTCTGCCATAAGGGTGGTATTTGCATATCTGAGGTTATTGATATTTCTCCCTGCAATCTTGATTCCGACTTCTGCTTCATTCAGCCTGGCATTTTGCATGATGTACTCTGCATGTAAGTTAAATAAGCAGGATGACAATATACAGTAGCCTTGACATACTCCTTTCCCAATTTGGTTATTCCATGTCCAGTTCTAACTGTTGCTTCTTGACCTGCATACAGATTTCTCAGGAGGCAGGTAAGGTGGTCTGGTATTCCCATCTCTTGAAGAATTTTTCACAGTTTGTTATGATCCACACAGTTAAAGGCTTTGTCATAGTCGATAAAGCAGAAGTAGATGTTTTTCTGGAACTCTTACTTTTTCTGTGATTCAATGGATGTTGGCAGTTTGATCTCTGGTTCCTCTGCCTTCTCTAAATCCAGCTTGAACATGTAGAAGTTCTTGGTTCATGTATTGTTGAAGCCTCACTTGGAGAATTTTGAGCATTACTTTGCTAGTGTGTGAGATGAGTGCAATTTGTGCAGTAGTTTGAACATTCTTTGGCATTGCCTTTCTTTGGGATTGGAATGAAAACTGACCTTTTCCTGTCCTGTGGACAAGAAAACTGCTGAGTTTTCCAAATTTGCTGGCATATTGCATGCAGCACTTTAATAGCATCATCTTTTAGGACTTGAACTAGCTCAGCTGGAATTTCGCTAGTTGATAATTTCATTAGATTCCACAACATTGACCAAACAGCTGTTGAATGACATTGTGACATTGTGTTTCATTTCTGTTCTCGCAGATCCATGTGCTTTCAAATCTCTCAGATCTGCAAATGTGTGTGAGTTTATCTGCTCTCCAAAGTTATCTTATATAATTTATATAACCCTGACAAAACTTCTGTCATTCTCTCAAATGTTGACTTTACTTAGAAAGGCTAAATGGCCAAGGAAAAGAAAGGAGAGATGATCCTGTGAGGTGATTCTTCCTAAGCTAAATACTGAAAAGTGGTCATACATAGGACCTAAATGCTATGTAGTTTGGGCACCCACATGAGAAGTACAAGTCAATCTTTCTTTGATAGGAGATGTCAAAGGTTACTTATTTGAAATGCTGGTCTCAAAGGCATATGCATCCTCAAAGAGCTTAGATCTATATAG
This sequence comes from Antilocapra americana, assembly GCA_007570785.1. Lineage (NCBI taxonomy): Eukaryota > Metazoa > Chordata > Mammalia > Artiodactyla > Antilocapridae > Antilocapra > Antilocapra americana. The sequence goes on from ML660772.1 coordinate 10,741,547, forward strand.
CCTACACGTAATTTCCCAGACAGTGCTATGGTATTTTAAAAATAACCAAAGTTTAGACATACAACAAGCTTTAATTTGAAGTAGAATAAAGAGAATGTGACTTAATCCCCCATCAGTAGATGGAAGGACAGGGAGCATCCAGGTAGGTATGAACTCTGTTTAAAAAAACCATATTTCATGCATGGATGGCTCAACTATGGAATATTTATTTTAAAAACAAGGCTTAAAAATTTTCACTTAAGTATAGAATCAATATATAACCAACCAAAGACATTTGGAAAATACAAAATATAAAAGAAAATTACTCAATGATAACTCAAAAAGAATCACTATTTGAATGTAATAAGGTCAGCTGTTTTCAATATACTTTAGAAATATATACTATACAGTAGAAACAATTTTGAATCATTCTTTTTTTATAGCTGTCATTGCAAGACAGCTTTATCAATTTGCATTCTAAGTGTATTAATTTCTATTTTCCTAGAGAGGACAGAGACCATTTATTTCTGTATCTCAGTATGTGTACGGAGAAGGCAACAGCACCCCGCTCCAGTACTCTTGTCTGGAAAATCCCATGGATGGAGGAGCCTGATGGGCTGCAGTCCATGGGGTCGCGAAGAGTCAGACAAGACTGAGCAACTTCACTTTCACTTTTCACTTTCATGCATTGGAGAAGGAAATGGCAACCCACTCCAGTGTTCTTGCCTGGAGAATCCCAGGGACGGGGGAGCCTGGTGGGCTGCCATCTATGGGGTCACACAGAGTCGGACCACAACTGAAGCAACTTAGCAGCAGCAGCAGTATGTGTAAAGTGGACCTCCATAAATATTGGTAAATAAATGTGGTTGAATTGAATATGCAACACTCTGAGTGTCTCCCTGTAGGAAATAATTAATGAATTGTCATTGCAAGGAGGAGAAGGATACGACAGAGCATGAGATGGCTGGATGGCATCACCAACTCGATGGACATGAGTTTGAGCAAGCTCCAGGTGTTGGTGATGGACAGGGAAGCCTGACATGCTGCAGGCCATGGGGTGGAAAAGAGTTGGACACGACTGAGTGACTGAACTGGACTAAATAATACTGCACTGTTGTCTTGCAAGTCAGTTCAGTTCAGTCGCTCAGTCGTGTCCAACTCTTTTCCACCCCGTGGACTGCAGTATGCCAGGCTTCCCTGTCCATCACCAACGCCTGGAGCTTGCTCAAACTCAGGTCCATCGAGTCGGTGATGCCATCAACCATCGTATCCTCTGTCTTCCCCTTTTCCTCCCACCTTCAATATTTCCCAGCATCAGGGTCTTTCCCAATGAGTCAGCTCTTCACACAGGGTGGTCAAAGTATTGGAGTTTCAGCTTCAGCATCAGTCCTTCCAATGAATATTCAGGACTCATTTCCTTTAGGATGGACTGGTTGGATCTCCTTGCAGTCCAAGAGACTCTCTAGAGTCTTCTCCAACACCACAGTTCAAAAGCGTGAATTCTTCAGCGCTCAGCTTTCTTTATAGTCCAACTCTCACATCTCTACATGACGCCTGGAAAAACCATAGCTTTGACTAGATGGACCTTTGTTGGCAAAGTAATGTCTCTGCTTTTTAAAAGGATGTCTAGGTTGGTCATAGCTTTTCTGCCAAGGAGAAAGCATCTTTTAATTGCATGGCTGCACTCACCATCTACAGTGATTTTGGAGCCCCCAAATGAAGTCTGTCACTGTTTCCCCACCTATTTGCCATAAAGTGATGGGACCAGATGCCATGATCTTAGTTTTCTTAATGTTGAGCTTTAAGCCAACTTTTTCACTCTCCTCTTTGACTTTCATCAAGAGACTCTAGTTCTTCTTCGCTTTCTGCCATAAGGGTGGTGTTATCTGCATATCTGAAGTTATTGATATTTCTCCCTGCAATCTTGATTCCACCTTGTGCTTCTTCCAGCCCAGAGTTTCTCAGGATGTACTCTGCATATAAGTTAAATAAGCAGGATGACAATATACTGCCTTGACTTACTCTTTTCCCAGTTTGGAACCAATCTGTTGTTCCATGTCCAGTTTATTAAAATTTCTGTCAAAGTATTGCATAATGAACTATCAATAAATATATCACAATTCAGTAATTATTTCCTACAGAGAGATATTTAGAGTGTTGCATATTCAATTCAATCACATTTATTTATCAATATTTATGGAGTTTCACTTTATACACACTGAGATACAGAAATAAACGGTCTCTGTCCTCTCCTGGAAAATAGAAAATTATACTCTTAGAATGTAATTTGATAAAGGTAAGTTCAGGTTGATATGAAAGCAGGTAGGCCAGACTCTATCTTACACTGGTATTAACAGAATCAGGTTAGACACTCTGTAGAAAGTTGTACCTGAGTTCTTGGAAAGGTGCAGAAAAATACAGATTAGAAGAAAAGAAAGAAAGAAAAAACATGTATGTTTTTCTTCCTTCTGTCTTTCCGTCAATTATTACTAATGATGAGCACTGAATTATCTTAAAATCTTTTGATAATTTACTGGCAAAAATTGAGCCCCAATTGTTAACTTATATTTCTTTGATTTCTAGCAAATTTAAACATTTGATATGAGTTTACTGTATTTATCCCTTTAAAAATCACTTTTTATTTTCTTGGACCTCTTTCTAGCATAGTATTGCCATACTGCTTATTGGTTTATATTTTTTTATATACTAGGGTGTAATTTTTGTTTTAGGTGGATAAATGTAATAAATTCATATGAAATGTTCAAATTTGCTAGAAATCAAAAAAATATAAATTGACTACTGGGGTTCCATTTTTGCCAGTAAAACTTTTCCCAGTTTGTTTGCCTTTTTGTTTTGTATATAATTTTAAATATATATACAAGAATTTTGAATTTTTAGGTAGTTAAATAGTTTCCTTTGAGGTTTTTTTCCATGGCTTTAGAAATTACTTCTCCTGTAGAAATCAGTTAATCATTATATACAATTTATTTCCAGATTTTAATGCTTTTATATTTAGGTAATTTATTTTATAATCAATTTAGTTAATGATTTAGAAAATTTTGGATCTGTTTCAGTTTTGTATGTAGAATAACTCAAAACTATGCATTCTATTATACTGAGCTGTCTTATTAAATAATATATTTTAGTGTCTATTAGAACAATTCTCATCTTACAAATCTTCTTTTCCAAAAATTTTCCTAGCTATTCACATTTGAAAATTCTTCACGATAAACTTAAGGATAATTTTAATAAATTCCAAAATAAATCATTTGGTGATTTATTAGAATTTTGTTAAATATGTTGATTGATTAACAAAGAATTACAGAATCTAAACTCTTCATTGAAAAACATGCTACATATTTCTATGTCTTCTTTTATGTGTCCTAGAATAATTATGTTTATATAGCTATAAAGTAACATGTATGCTTTGTGCTTTTTTGTTAGAGTTGTTTCTGCATGCTTTATTTTTCCTTCTATTGCAAGTAGAAAATTCCCCCTTTATCCTTATTCCTTATATTGTTTTTATGTATGAAAGCTGGTATTTATTTTTATTATATTTAACCACCTTTTTCTAATTTTTAATTTTCATATTTTCCAGTTGATTCTTCTGGGTATTCTAGAAATGTCCTTGAAATGTCTATATTCAACAATGTTACCTTTTCCTTCCTGACCATTTTCACTCTTCCTTTCCAACAAGAACCAGTCTGGTTTTCCTGTAACATTAAGTAGGCGTCACAAGAGCAGGTGTCATCATTGTACCCCTGACTTCAATTATAATGCTCCTGCAAGTTTTGAGACATGTCTTATTAAGTTTAGGATATTCCTTTTTATTTGAGGTTGCTAAATCTAAAAAAAAAAAATTACCCATGAATGGGTACTGAATATTATAATATTTCCCAATATTTATTAAGTTGATGGAATTTCTTTCCTCCACTAATCTGAACATGGAGTGAAACACCTTGAGTTGTCCTGGGATAAAACCTACTCTGATATAATGTATATTTTTATACATTGCTTAAATTAATTTTGTTTAATATTTTTGAGCCCATGTTTTTCTGTTGGTTTGAAAATTTCTGTGAAACAGAAGTTTTTATTAAAAATGAAGTGTAATTTAAATAATGCATATATCCATGCAAGCCAGAGTAAAAATAGGCTATTTCATCACCCCAGAAAGTCTCGTTTTGCTCCTTTTCAATCTCCTCCACCCTGAAATCAACCCCTCTTCTGATGTCTATCACCATAAATGAGGTTTCCAAGCATTTGTGATTTTATGGAGCTTTCAGTTGTGGTCTTAGCTGTATGCCAAGTCAATGGGTAACATTTGGTTTCTTGTTTAATTCTACTATGATCACAGAACATAGTACTCTGTAGAACTTCAGTCCTTCGAAATTGTTGAAATGTGCTTTATGATCCAGTGCATAATAAATGTTCTCCTTGTACCAAAATGATGTATACCCTGCAGTGTTTTATTTACATCAATTATGTTGTTTGTTCATTGTGTTGTTCAAACTGCTAAAAATGTTTCTTTGTTTTTTATGTTTGTCCTATCACATAGAGGAGTGTGTTAAAAATCTCAGGTTCCATTTATATTTATTTCTCCTTTTAGTTCTGTCATTTTGCTTTGTATATATCAATGCTATATTTTTAAGGCCATACAAATTTAGAATTTTAATAACTTACTGATGGATAGATCCTTTCATCATTAAGAAATGTTGCCCTCTACCTCTAGTAATGCCTCTTGCCTTAAAATCTTCTTTGTCTAATATATGCATAACTACACCAATTTTCTATTAGCTACTATTTATATGGCATAAATCTTTCTATCCTTTTAATTTCAACTTTTCTGTAACTTTCTATTTAAGGTGTCTATTGAAGCACAAACAACTATTATTTTTTAATCCTGTCTACAACCTTTGTCTTTTAATCTAGGGTATATCAATTCCATTCAAATTTGCAGTATCAGTTCAGTCGCTCAGTCGTGTCCGACTCTTTGCGACTCCATTAACCACAGCATGCCAGGCCTCCCTGTCCATCACCAACTCCCAGAGTTTACCCAAACTCATGTTCATTGAGTTGGTGATGCCATCCAGCCATCTCATTCTCTGTCTTCCCCTTCTCCTCCTGCCCCCAATCCTTCCCAGCATCAGGGTCTTTTCCAATGAGTCAGCTCTTCGCATGTGGGGGCCAAAGTATTGGAGTTTCAGCTTCAACATCAGTCCTTCCAATGAATATCCAGAACTTATCTCCTTTAGGAAGGACTGGTTGGATCTCCTTGCAGTCCAAGGGACTCTCAAGAATCTTCTCCAACACCACAGTTCAAAGGCATCAATTCTGCGGCGCTCAGCCTTTTTCACTGTCCAACTCTCACATCCATACATGACCACTGGAAAAACCATGGCCTTGACTAGACAGACCTTTGTTGGCAAAGTAATGTCTCTACTTTTCAATATGCTCTCCAGGTTGGCCATAACTTTCCTTCCAAGGAGTAGGCGTCTTTTAATTTCATGGCTGCAATCTCCATCTGCAGTGATCTTGAAGCCCCCAAAAATAAAGTCTGACACTTTCTACTGTTTTCCCATCTATTTCCCATGAAGTGATGGGACCAGATGCCATGATCTTAGTTTTCTGAATGTTGAGCCTTAAGCCAACTTTTTCACTCTCCTCTTTCACTTTCATCAAGAGGCTCTTTAGTTCTTCTTCACTTTCTGCCATAAGGGTAGTGTCATCTGCATAACTGAGGTTATTGATATTTCTCCCTGCAACCTTGATTCCAGCTTGTGCTTCTTCCAGCCCAGCGTTTCTCATGATATACTCTGCATATAAGTTAAATAAGCAGGGTGACAACATACAGCCTTGACATCCTCCTTTCCTATTTGGAGCCAGTCTGTTGTTCCATATCCAGTTCTAACTTGCTTCCTGACCTGCATACAGTTTTCTCAAGAGTCAGGTCAGATGGTCTGGTATTCCATCTCTTTCAGAATTTTCCTCAGTTTATTGTGATCCACACAGTCAAAGGCTTTGGCATAGTCAATAAAGCAGAAATAGATGGTTTTTTGGAACTCTCTTGCTTTTTCAATAATCCAGCAGATGTTAGCAATTTGATCTCTGCTTCTTCTGCCTTTTCTAAAACCAGCTTGAACATCTGGAAGTTCACGGTTCATGTATTGCTGAAGCCTGGCTTGGAGAATTTTGAGCATTAGTTTACTAGCTTGTGAAATGAGTGCAATTGTGCAGTAGTTTGAGTATTCTTTGGCACTGCCTTTCTTTGGGATAGGAATGTAAACTGACCTTTTCCAGTCCTATGGCCATTGCTGAGTTTTCCAGAGTTGCTGGCATATTGAGTGCAGCACTTCACAGCATCATCTTTTAGGATTTGAAATAGCTCAACTGGAATTCCATCATGAACTCCTTATTGCCAAATTCAGACTGAAATTGAAGAAAGCAGGGAAAACCACTAGACCATTCAAATATGACCTAAATCAAATCCCTTGTAATTATACAGTGCAAGTGAGAAATAGATTTAAGGGACTAGATCTGATAGACAGAGTACCTGATGAACTATGGACGGAGGTTCATGACATTGTACAGGAGAGAGGGATTAAGACCATCGCCAAGAAAAAGAAATGTAAAAAAAGCAAAATGGCTGTCTGAGGAGGTCTTACAAATAGCTGTGAAAAGAAGAGAAGTGAAAAGCAAAGGAGAAAAGGAAAGATATTCCCATCAAAATGCAGAATTCCAAAGAATAGTAAGGAGAGATAAGAAAGCCTTCCTTAGCGATCAATGCAAAGAAATAGAGGAAAACAACAGAATAGGAAAGACTAGAGATCTCTTCAAAAAAATTTGCAGTAACTGCTGTTTTAAAAAAACAAACAACTTCAGTTTGCTTAAACATATCATCTTACTATGCGTTTCCTATTTGTCTGTTTTTACTTTATGATCCTTTGCTTTCTGTTCTTACTTCTATTGTGTATTTTTATTATCCCATTCCCTCCCCACCATTAATTTGTTATTCATTCTTTTTCTATTATTTTTTGTTGCTAATCTAGAGATTATAATATTCATTCTTGATTTATTAGAGCCAGGTACTTTTACCAATTCCCACTCAATGCTAGAACTTTAGCATATTTTCATTCCATCTCTTTTTTTGTGCTATTTACTCCCTCTCTTCTTTTGTGCTATTATTGTATATATTTTAATTCTGTATCTATAAATATTTAAATTCAGATGACATCGTTTTTATTGTTATATACCATTCCTATTTATTTATATCTAGCCACATAATCTCTTTATTCTGCATCCCTTCAGACATCCTCACAATTTTATCTGGGATTATTTTTCCAGCTATGTAAAGAACTCCTTTTCAAATTTCCTTTAATGTAGTTCAGCTGATGATCTTAGTGTTTGTTATAAAAATGGCTGTATTTTACTTTCAATTTTGAAGAACACTTTTACTGAATAGTATATAATCTAGATTGGCAGCTAATTTCTTTTAGGATTTTGAAGATATCTGAAGATAGCTTGAGAGTAAGCTCTTGATCTCACTGTTGCTCTTTTGCAGATAATATATATCTCCTTTCTCTATTTTTTTTCAAGATTTTTGTCTTCAGTTCTTAGTAGTTGACTATGATCTGCTTAGGTATGATTTTCTTTTCTAGAAACCCTGCTTGATATTCATTAAGTTTCTTGATTCTCTGAGTTGTTGTCTTTCATTAGGTTTGAATAATTCCTGGCCACTATATTTTAAAATGTTGCTTCTTTTTTCTCTTCCCTCTCTTTCTGATACTTCAGTTATATGTATGTTAGAACATTTTAACACATAGTAACTTAGGTGCTTTAGTCTCTTTTCTGAACATTATTTCCTCTTACCTCTTGCGTTTCATTTTGCATATTTTTTGATCTATTAAGATCCCTAATCAGGTTCACTAACTCTTAAGCTTCATAGCATCTGTTATGAAACACATCTATTCAGTCCTAGTTTTAGTTTGTGGGTTTTCCCCCCAATTCTAAAAAGCCCATTTTATTCTTTGGATTTCTCAGTTCTGTGCTGAAATTCTCTATCTTGTCATTTAATTTCTGAAGATATTAAACACAATTATTTAAAATGTGTCTTTACAATTCATTATCTGCATCTTCTTCTTGTTTATTACTTTTTCTATGTTCTATCTTTTTCTCTTAGTTTCTAAGATAATTCTTCTTGTGTGCCCCCCTTTTAAATTAAGTGCCCGACATTGTGTATGAAATATTGTACAGATAATGTTGACCTTGGATGATGGTGTTTTCCTCCAGAGGGGATTTTCTATTGCATTTTGAAGCTGTTCTTCAGTCCTTGTGAGAGCTTGTCTATTTCCCTTTACCAGTACTCCTAAGATGTAGCACTTTAGGGTGCCAACTGCAAGTCTAAAGTGTCTACCAGCTCCTTCTTCTTAGCAGATCCCTAAACTCCTATTTTTTTTTTTTTTTTGGTCTCTCCAGCCTGATGAGATGCCTAAAGCCCTGCTTATTTTCTCACCCTTTCAGTCATTGCTTTGGAATTATCAAATGCTTCATGGGAAAGGGGTGCCATTCTAGGATGCCCTTCTTGTCAGGATCTCAGTGTTTCAAGTTCTTGCTGCTTTTGAAACTCTCTGATGTTTTAAGTAGAGGACTATCTGATTTAAAAATTTTACCCAACTTTCTCAGTGAGAGTATTGATCATAGACTAACTCATCATTGCCAGAAGCAAAACTCTGAGTAATGACATGATCTAATTTAGATTTTTAAAAAGATTACTCTGGTTGCCTCTAAAATAAACGATGTGGAATTGAGGAGGAAGAGGGATGGTAGCAGATAGCCTAGTTAGGGAGCTATCACAATAATCCAGACAAGAGAGAATGGTAGTTGTGGTCAGGTGGAAATGGAAAGGAGTGATCAGATTCTGGATATATTTTGAAGATAAAGCCAAGAGGATTTACTTACAAAACGGATGAGGGGTATGAGAGAAAGAGAGGAGTCAATGTTGACCCCAAGGTTTTTGGCTTGAACCACTTGAAGGATGGAAATGCCATTTATGAGGTGGGGAAACTTGGTTGGACTGCATTTATGAAGGATGATCAGGAGATGAATTCTGCTCGTTAAATTTGAGATGCTAATTTGGCATCCACCTGGTGATGCCAAGTATATACTTTGATATATGGGTTTGAAGTTCAGAGAATGGTTGGAAGCTGGAGATAAAAATTTTGTAGTCATGAGCATACGGATGTAATTAAAACCACAAGACCGGATGAGAGCACCTTGAAAGTTAAATATAGATAAGACTGAAGGGCTGGTATGCCGGCTTAAAAATATTTATCCATCTCTTGCCTTCACGTCCTCCTCTCAGTGTGGGAAGATACCAGATGCCCCAGGCAACTTCCACGTGCTGTACAGCAGCCCTGGTCTGAGTCTCATCACCTCTCCTGACCCGCCCAAGGGAAGGGATCGTAAAGCTCTGGCTGGCAGCTCCTACGCATTTTTATTAATGCAGGGCTCAGATCTGCTACACTCAGAGGCTCAGCAGGTGCGTAACTGGCTGACGCAGCGGGTCCTCCAGCCAGAAGGGTGGTGCTGTCGGTCGCCTGCAGACTGCCGGGGCCCGCCGCGGGGCCGCCCGCCAGGCTGCACCTTCTCCCCCTCAGCTGCAGAGGGCGCGCGTGAGGCACGCGGCGCCCAGGACCCCACGGGGGCTCCGCGGGGGGCAGGGGAGAGGCGGGGCCGGACGTGGGGCGGGGCCGGGCGGCGCAGAGGCTGCCGGCCGCAGTCGGGGCGCGGCGCCGGGCAGAGCGGCAGGCATCCTCGCGCCGGCTCGAGGCAGCTGGAGGCGGGGCCGTTACCCGCCGGGAGCTCTGGGCCAGCCGGGCGGCCGGCAAGAAAAGCACGCCGGAGCGCCATGATCCCTCTCGAGAAGCCGGGCAGCGGCGGCTCTTCCCCGGCCGCCGGCTCCGGCTCGGGTCGGGCGGGCCGGGGTCCGAGCACGCCGCGCCGGCCGCCGCCCCCGACCCGGGCCCGCGGGCTGCTGACGGAGATCCGCAGCGCCGTGCGCGCCGAGCCCTTTCAGGACGCCTACACCCTGAGCCCCGGCCGGGAGCTGGGCAGGTGAGACGGGCGCGCGCGCGCAGATAAGTGCGGGAGGCCGGCCGGCGAGGGCGCGGACAGCGCGCGGGGCCGGGCGCGGACGTCGGTGCGGGCGGCGACCAGGGCTGCGGGGCCGCGGCCCGCGCGCGGTGCCCCCCGCAGCCGTGAGGAGGGCTCCCCGCGAGCTGTGACCCCTTCCTCTCTGCTGCGGGCGTTTCCGCCCCCCTGGTCCCTGGTGCGGCGACTTAACGAGGCTGCGTGCCAGCCGCGCTGCGAGCCTTTCCCCGCGGCGGCGCGTCTGGAGTCAGCACAGGTGTCGAGGCAGCGTGGGTCTTGCCTGCGAACTTGTGGGTTCCTGCTCCTCCCGCTGTGTCTGCGGTAGAGGGGCGCAGAACCCCGAGCGCCACCGCTCCCTTCGCACCAGCGCTGGACCGGTTTCCGTCAGCCGCCTTCTGCTGGCTCCAGTTGCGGTTTCTTGGGTTTGTGCTGTTTGCGTTCTGAAATACTGAGGTCCGTGTGCCTTTTTTAAGTTCAGATCGGTTTCACTTGTGGACTCTGGGCCCTTGTCTGGCTCTTTCTACGCCGTGAGACGGGCCTTGCGTTTTCTTCCGCATCCCGTTGTTTTGTAGGGGTAGGCAGCGCTTAGAATATCATTTGTTTTTAAAATCGCAAAAGTTGAAGGCTGTTTGGATACTTTACGTCTTGTACGTTGAAAAGGGGTCACAGACTGATAAGTTTTGTTGTTTGGTTGTAAGTCATGTCCGACTCTTGCAACCCCATGGACTATAGCCCACTAGGCTCCTCTGAGTATGAGATTTCCCAGGCAAGAAAACTGGAGTGGGGTATTGCCATTTCCTTCTCCAGGGGATCTTCCCGACCAGGGATTGAACCCGCATCTCCTGCATTGCAGGTGGATTTTTCTTTTTCTTTTTTTTACTGCTGACCCACGGGGGAAGCCCAGTAGAGGTTTGGGGAACGACTTTTTCTCTGAGAACAGTTTGGAGAAATTGTCAGAAGCGCTGGCTTTGGGGTCAGACCCGAGCTCAGATCCCCACTCTGCTTACTCTGCGCCTTTGGAGGGTGACTTAGTTTCCCTAGCCTCCCGTTTTCCACCCATAAAATCAGCAGAGTGACAGTACCTCTCTCATGGGGGTGTCAAGAAGGTGCAGGGGCTGTACAGCTCAAACCACTGGTCCTGGCACACAGCATTTGATAAATGTTAGCAGCTGTTGCAGACATTTATCAAGGTTGCAGAATCTCACCATGTTGTAATGGGGAATGAGCCTGACAGTTATAATAGCCTTCATTTGAGGGTCTTGGGAAGAGGTCTTGTAACAGTGATTACAACGTTAAAAACAAGCCACCTTACAAATATTAAGGTAACCTTTAAAAATCTTTTTTTTGGCAAAGAAACCGACCTTAGAAGTGTCTTATTTCTTCCACATGTGAAAAAGAAAAATGTCTTCCAGGGCCAAGCTTTACTTCACTCTGCTAGGTGCTAATTAACTGGATCTGTGTGCACTTTATGACAAAAGAAGACAGCTACTGACTCATCTAGGTATTCTAATTGGTGAAAATTCCAGACATTCTGAAGTAACTGATTGCTTGAAGAAGGAAAACTAGGACTCCCCATTGTTTGGTTGTCTGGCTTCATTCCACAGAAGGGAAAACACATTACACAACTGAAAAATGTCTTCAGGTGGCAAGCACTGTCTTGTAGACTTCTTAATAGATGATTTAATCGGAAAACAATTGATTTGCTCCCTACTAGGTGTTGTGACAATCCCTCCAGGAACCAAGGAGGTTAAATCAACTTTCGTTTTAATCTCTATTATAAAATTAGTTTGTCTGTAAAGTTGTGTTCATTTGCTTGAAGGTTATGACATCTTTTGCATATCCTATATGAATTTCTTTCCATAAGCACAGAACAATACAATTAGATAGGTACTTGATATAAGAGCCTAAAACTGAAAAAGAAAATGAATGTATTTGTTTCTTTCTGGTTCCCTTTTCTTCATGGAGAAGTGTAATGCAGTGGTTAAGAACATGGACTTAGGAGTCAGTCAGTCTGTAATAGAATCTTGGCTCTTACTGATTATGTGTACTTGAGTGAGTTACCTAACCTCTGATTAACTCCCAGAGTTGTAGAGAGAATTAAATAAATTAACAGCACATCTGTAGCATAAAGGCTGTACTTGACTTAGGGCATGCGCTCAAACACCGGAATGTGTTGGGTAGCTCAGTGAATGGTATTTTACATGTAACCACAACGCAAAAGCAGGAAAACCTGCACAACCTCAAAATGTGCTTCTGTCTGTTGCAGAAGTAGAAAACCTCATTGCAGAAGACTAGGCAACTGTTTAGAAGTCTCAGGAAGTGAAAGTTCTGTTTTGTATTAGAAGCAGTTTCTGTTTAAGGTTTATCAGTTTTGCCTGAATGCTGTAGTTTTGACTTGCGTTTTTTGTGTAATTCTTTAGTAGTAAGAAAAGTAGCCTCTTTTCCTAGGTGTTGACTTTAGTTGCATTTCTGATATAAGGAATTGATCTCATACTGATATAGAACTTTAAAATTACTCATATTATACTTTAATGATGTAGTATGAAAAACAAAGGTCTATTCATTTTGTTCTCTGGCCTTTTATTTAGTGAAAATTTTGAAGAGGTGTGAAGAGCTAACTGTTCAAAGAAATCAAGTTTTTGCAGGCATTCCCATTATCTTATAGAAATATAAAGCTTTTGGTGAAATGGTGGTTTGGAGAAGACATTTTAAATGATCAGTATTGATTCTCTAGTAATGAAAGGATGTAATGTTGATTATTTTAAGAAATACCGCATTCTTTCATGTCTCCAGCAGAATCCATAACAGCCTAAATGTGGGTAAATATATGATGTAAAGTTTTCTTTTATTGCTTGAAACTTGACTTGTTATTCCTGAGGCTTGTTACCTTTCTTTTGACTCAGGATATGTGCCAGTGTAAACCACAGTAATGATTCAAGGTGTAGGAGACATGACCTGTGTTCCAAGAATTTTTTCAAAGAGTTGACTTCCCTGGAGGTTTTATTGATAGGATAGGAACAAAAAAAATGTTTCTAGAAATTTTAAATTATACTAATTTCACATCAAATGATTTGCCTAGTCTTCAACTTTTAACATTTTTTGATATATTCATAAATTTTATCTTAAAGATATTTTTAAAAACAAAAGAATATCTTGTTTTTTATACTGTTACATATTCATAGTTAAATTTCCCTGTGAGGAGAAAAGGTGTAAATAAATCCGAATTCTCTGTTGAAATGGGTACTTCATACATAAGGGCTTTACAGTTTTATAGGGGCTCTCACGTACATTATCTCATTTACTTCTTATCACAAGCAGATTTGGGAAGTCCCATTTTTCAGATGAGAACATCAAGATAGCAGCAGATTGAGTCATATGACAGACAGCTGAGTTGGGACTCCTTGCAATCACTTCCAGTATGCTGCAGATGTTTCTCAAAAAAGAAGCTGTAGTCTGTCTTGTGGCTAAAGCAATTTGCTATCGTTTTTGTAAGAGGACATGTTAATGGGTTCCAAATTGGAGCAAGCACTGCCAAGCTTCAGTGTCATGTGGTTCCCTCCCCGGTTGTGTTACCCACCTGGGTCCCTGGACTCTTTAATCAATAGAAATTGATAAGAGGCCAGATGAGAATTCGGGGAGAGCCTTTTCTGGGACTTGGGCTGTAGTGCAAGGGAGTGGAAACAAGAACCAGATGCCCTTGCTCATGCCCCTGGGTGGGAGGGGAAGGGGGCACACTGGTCCCTTGGATGGGGTAAGGTTAGGGGCTGATGGGTGGGTTTGGCTGGAGGGGGGCTTCAGTGGTCCGCCCAGCCCCTTGGTGTGCAAGCCTCTGCTTTTTCTCCCAGCACCTCAGAATGGCTGTCGGTTTGTGGCCTTTTTCTAGCTCATCGTTCATAACTGACCCCACCTGCGCATGCATGAAGTTACTTTTGAGTCCCTTATGGTTCCTTTGTATTCTGTTGCTTGAGGAGATGTTTGTACAGGCACAGGCACTCAGGTGAAGGGTCCCAGATCTCAGCTGGGCCTCATGGTGGGTAGGGACATCCTAGTTCATTATCCTCAAAGCGGTTGGGAGTAACGGGAACAAGGAAGGATTTTTATCAGAAAATAAGAGGATGTACAAGCTGAAGAGGATGCACAGGTGGAGGTGTTTTAGAAAGTGGATGTTCTTTACCTAGATTCATGTCTGTAGGTAATGGCTTCAGGTTGAGGACCTTAAAACTACTTGAACATGTGTCATAATTTGTAAGTCATAATTTCTTTAGAAATAAAGACCCTTGTTAAATAATGCTATCCATGTAAAAATTGTGCCTTGTTTTAGGAAAACTATTAAGATTTCTTGGCAGTTTATCATCAGTTTGAAAGATATTTACAGTTTCGGGTAATCTGATATTTTTGGATGCGTAAAAACAACTAGCCGTGTTTGTGGTTCAGCATCAGACATTGCTAGGAAGTACGGCTCCTTCTCTGAGGCACGTGCTTCATTAAGTCAGCTATTTTAATTTTGAACAGTTGGAGCTTATGTTAAAAGTAAAAACTTAGTTTAAGTATATTAACTTTCCAACATAAAATAAAAGTTTAAAAATATGTAAACTTAAGGATTTAATGAATTTTCACCACTTTACAAACCTAACAACATTTTATAATATCTGATTATTGAACCAAATGCATTAGGAAGTTAGGTAGTTATAATCATTGGTTCTCCTGTTCAGGAAAGGAACTCAATTTATATAGGAAATACATGCCTCAAGTAGAGAGTTCAAATTAAATCGCCTCCAGAACTCTTCAGGTCTGTATGATTTTTTTTATAAATTATCATAGAGCTGAAATTAATGCCCCAAACAATAAAAATAGCTGCTGTTACTGATTGCAGAGCATTTCCTGGATGTACACACTTTGGAAATGCCATTTTCTTTTGTCTTCACTACCCTTCAGGGTTAGTGTCATCAACCTCATTTTGTAGGTGAGGAAGCTTAAGACTCAGAAAAGTTGAACAAATTGCCTGAATTTCAAACCAAGTCTGGCTTTTGGCTCTACCTGTTCTTGTCACTCATGCTGACTGATCTGATGGACTTGTTGATTTTTACTTAGGGTCAGGTTTGGTTTTTGTTGTTCTTTCAGAGGTAGGGAAAATAGATCTGATCTAGGTCTGTCTTGAACAGAACTTCTTTGCACCTAAGGCTGTACCCCAGTGCTGTTAAGCAAATATTGGACTTGGCATGTTGAGCACATAAGGCTCTTTGGTAGGCTCTGGAAATTGTTCCCAAATCTAACACGTCAGTCACTACTCCTTTTTTGGGCAAAGTGACATGCCACATGGGAAAATCTTGTGGGGAAAACATTTGAGCTGAGCCTGAAAGAATGGATGGAATTTCAGTAGCAGTAGCAATGCAAGACACTCCAGCCATTGGCAGTAAAACAAGCACAGTGCAGAAGAATACAGGGAAAAAGAGAACAGCAAGTAGCCCCATGTGGATAAAATATTAAACCTTATGAGGCTGAGTTGCCATAGAACTTCTGTTTAGCAAAATAACAAGAACAGTGTATGTATCTAGGGTGTTATCTGATGTTGTATTTGAGCACCTGCCATGTGCCAGGCACTACACATGGAGATGGAAAGATGAAGGAGCCAGGTCTCTGAAACTCGTAGTAGGGCCAGGGAGACAGTCGTAGCCAAAAAAACTGTAACATGTCGGAAGAACTTAAATAATAGTATACAGGTGGAAACAAAGTCCTTTACTGTAATCTAGAATCAAACCTTGGAACTCACTTTTGTTTTGCTTCCTCTATATACACTCAAATCAGCACTTCCAGTTTTTTATCTTTGCCTGAGCCTTATGTATTCTAATGTGTGGTAACCCAACACTGGTTGTGTTTGGAATCCATCTGTTGGTAAATAAAATTCTTTTTACAGAGAAAGGCACCTCAGACTTCTCCCATTCAAAGCCTAAAACATACTCCCCTCCCTCCACCCTCTGCAAATCTGTTACCATTCTTCTGATTTTTCCTCTCAGTGGATGGTACTACATTTCCCAGGACCCAGGATAAAGATCTCCAAGTCTTCTTCCGCCTTTCCCTTGTGCCCCAAGCTCAGTCTGTCTTGACCTTGAATGCCTTGTAAATACTTCCTCTCTTACCAGCCTCGGCTGCTGCTACTTTAGTTCAGTCAGGCCCCTTACCTTGAGCTGTTTTCTTGGCTTCCCTAGTTTCTAGTTAACACTTGGCAATACACTCAGAATTAGCTTTTTAAAACATTTATCTTAGCTTTTTAAAATTTTTACTAAGGTAAAAGCCTCATAGGTGCCCATTCTTACCTTGAGAAATAAAGCACCAGCTACTCAGCCTGTCATACCTACCTACCTACCAATGTTCACTGAGCCTTCCTAAGCTTTTCCAGTTGTGCATGGGTAATACGGAGATCAGTAAAAACCCAGTCCTGGTTCCGAGGAAGCTTAGACTGGTGGGTCTGACTCAAATGTCTCTTCCTGTTGTTATCTTTGTTTATCTTTCCTGTCTACCCTGGAGTGTGTTATCATTGTTATTCTGAAATGTACTCATTTCTAACATCCCGCCCCCAAATGATTAATGAAAATCAGAGTTTTCAGTTAAGTGTGTAATAGTGAACGATAGATATTTGTGAAATGGGTGAAGAGCTCTGGAACTTGAAACATCCTGATAATCTAGGAAGAATTTTGCCTAAGTCAGCTAAGGAGGTAAACGCGAAACCAGACGTCTTACGTCCTTTGAACCTCATCAGCCTCAAGTCCCTGCATATAACTACGGCCCCGAGAGTCAGAGAAACATCATTTTTATTTCATGCTTTGGAGAGGCCTCAATAACTTAAAGAGTTGAGATACAACCACAGTTTGTACCATGAAGTTGTGGTAAAGCAGGCATACCAGAGCACTGCAGGGTGTGGAATGTAGGGAAACCGTGACTGTCTAATTCTTAGTGTGTTCACTCGACCCCCGCACCTTGAAGACTGAGTCTCTCATTTCTGTTTGCCTTGTGGCTCTAGAGAAAGAACAGTTCCTGGAAACCTGGCTTCATCTTCTGACTGCCTGAGTAGTTTTAAGGGTTTCCCCTCCCATCGCCCCAGTCATCCTGAGATGAAGGCAGTGCCTGTTTCCTGTGATCTGCTGTCCTGCTATCTACTGGTGTGCAGGATCAGAAGGGTGGAGGAGTTTGCTTCAGCATGGAATAGGGCGCAAGTTGGCCACCCACTGCTGGCTGCCTGTTTTGATGAGGCTCACTAGCTATATAGAATGATCTGTACATTTTTAAATGATTGAAATGTCAAAAGAAGAGTCATATTTAATGACATGGAAACTATGCGAAGTTCCCATTTCAGTGCTGGGAAAGTTGTGTTTTGTGGGGGTTTTTTTGGTTGTTTTATTTTTTTTAAACCCTGTCTGCCCTATTCATTGACCTGTTGTCCGCAGCTGCTTTCACTGTATGGCAGCAGACTTGAATGGTACTGATCAAATCAGCTGGCCAGCAAAACCGAAAGTATTTGCTATCTGACCCTTTATGGAAAGGTTGGCTGACTCCCAGGGTAGGGCATGATGTGGGGGGAGAAAGGGTAAACCTACAGCTGAATGCTTCCTCAAAAACAAGAGTGGTGTCAAGATTAGTGATTGGTGTGCGAACTACTGTGGTGACCCGAAGAAATGGGTGCCTGGCGGGAGACCCAGGGTAAGTACAGGTCTCCCCTGTTTGCTTCTGGCCTCTGAATTAAGCAGTGGCTCTTTTGTAACAAGGGTTCCCAGCGTTTATGGGTTAGGGATCCATTCATCTGTTGTGTCTCTGGCCTTCAGAAACATAGCAATACATTCAGGACAGGTGTGTAAGCAGCAGTATTTTACTATAATTTTACACAGGACTGTATTGCCTGGAGTGTTAGGTGTGGTAACACTAAATACCTATGTGTTTGCTGTGGGAGTTCTTTGAGGGCAGTTCAGCCCAGGCATTTCTACTTTAATAGCAACATGCTTGTCAATTATATGTTGGTCAGTTTTTTACAAATTAGACTTTCTCTTTTTCCTCTTTTGAAACTTAAATATAGGTATAAAAAAATCAAAAGATTAATGATTTTTTTTCTCGTCCTTAAAGAAATCCAAAGATCATTAGGAACCTTTTAAAACTCAATGGAGATGTTATTAGCCTAATGATTTTGTGGGGCTAAATAAAAAGAGGCATTAGCCTGTAACACATAGTTTATTGTTGAATCTCTCTAGTGACCTGAAGAAGTGTTTCATCTCACATTCCTGCTGAGCACAGAGAGCCTTGTTCTGAATTAGGGTTTTATTAGGTAGATTGCCACCTAATTGATCAGCTGCAGGGCTGTCCCTAAGGATTTTTCATGTAACATTTTTATTGTTGATGGTAGCAAAAATTCAGAGGGGATGAACATCATATTTGTGGTTGACAGTAGCAAAGAAGGAAGGATCAGTCCTGAAAATTAATTTGTAGTCTAGAATGCTGGGCCCAAACCTAGAAAGTAGAATTTAACAGCAAATTAAAGCCTTGCATTGAATTTTTTTAAAGTATATTTCTAAAACATAGTATCAAGACACTGGCTTGAAAGAATCCAAGAGGAGGTTTTATTTATGAAATACGAAAAACCTGTCAGGTGTTTTCAAAAGGCATATTAATTTGTATTGGGCCAACCTCAGCAAAATAATAATCATGAAGCACTTGGAGCTTATACTTGGAGCAGTTGCTTCAGATTTGGTTGACACATTTTGCCAGCAGAGCCCCTCAGGGGATGAGGAATGATTGAAAATTGGAAAAGGGAGTAGCAATTAACAGATGAGTCAGCTGTGACCGTACCTGATAGACTGTCAGGTCGGTCCTTCTGTATCGTTCAGCAAAGAATGTGGACAACAGCTCTTCTCTTGAAGCCAGGTTTAGGCTTGTAATGAAAGCCTTTACTGAAATAATGTGTGCCCACAAGAGGAAAAGACTACCTCACAGTTTGAAAGAAAGACATTGGCTTTGGCATTTGGCAGTAGATTAAAAAAAACAAAAAACTATTTGATTTCTAAGTTGCCTTCCAGCTTGAGTATTGGGTGTTTATGGGTGATAATTGTTACAGCTCAGTGATTTGTTTGCTCCATAACATTTTATTGAGTATGTGGCAAGTACCATGCTAAGCAGTTGACATGTATTATATTCTTTAATTCTCACAACCCTGTGAAATAGATTCTGTTTGTGTTCTCCTTTGTAGATTAAGAAAATGAGATTTTTCTTAAGTTAGAGCTTAAATAAATTGCCCAAGGTTATGCATCAAGTGAGTGGATGGAGCTGTTCTTTGGGATTCATGCCCAAATCTAATTCCAGACCTTATTCCATAATCAGTATGCTGTGCTGATCCCCTATGTGACTTATTAGTGTAATAACATGGCAATAGAATGTATCAAAGAAGGCTTGTTTTATCTGTCTTTATGGAAAAGCTAGACATTTCCAGCTGATGCTGTAGTTGAAATGATGTCATACAAACAAGATCCTTACCTTTAAATAACTTTGGAAGGTGATTGTGTCTTTTTAGAGTCAATTAGTGACAGTGAAATTCATTATTTTAGAAATTTTGATAACCAGTTTCTCTTAAGAAGTCAGATGGCTTTTTTAAGGTTCAAATTATTTTATGTATAAATGTATAAAAATTAAGTTATATATATAATGCTGCAAAGAAATATTGGCTTAAATATTTGGTTATCCTCTATTTAGAAGAATGAATCTTGCAGATTTGCCCATTACATTTTATTTATAGAGAGGTGTTTCCCAAGTTATATTGCCACTTGAGTGTTTGCATATGACCTAAATTTAAATATCCACTGATGACTGTTTGGAAATTTCATTAAAATTTATTACCTCTGAAAAGTCAGCTTTAATAGTGACTATGTTTTGCTTAATTCTAGAGGGAAATTTGCAGTGGTGAGGAAATGCATAAAGAAAGATTCTGGAAAAGAATTTGCCGCCAAGTTCATGAGAAAAAGAAGAAAAGGCCAAGATTGTCGGATGGAAATAGTTCATGAAATCGCTGTACTCGAGCTAGCCCAGGACAACCCATGGGTCATTAATTTACATGAAGTCTATGAGACACCGTCTGAAATGATCTTAGTTCTGGAATAGTAAGTATTGTCCTCCTTACTGAGTTTGTTTGCTAGTCCACACTCCTTTATACATGCCACCCACCTGTGATAACCTGGCAAGCCCTGGTTCTCTGGAAATCTGAAGATTTTCAAAACCTTTTTCGTGTACTTATTGACTTATCCCAAATTTTCAAGGATAAATATATGTTATGTTTTTCATCTTCATTCTTTAGTGAAATTCTTTTGAAAATAAGTTATCTTACGTTCTTATTAGAGTCCTTCTTAAGGAGGTAACTGGTACAATATTAAAACAAAAGGTATTTGGTATAATTTCTTATATGTCCATATGGTCGAAGTTAATAATCCTTCTTTCAGAATAATTGTTGGGATTCATACCATGCTTTCAGTTTGGGTAAGTAGGTAGGGACAGCAGAGAAAACAGCTTTGGAAAATGAAGGACAGTTTTTTCTTCTTAAGAAATCCTGTCAGACATAGAGAACAAACAGACGGACTCCAAGGGGGGAAGAGTGGAGTGGACTGAACTGGGAGATTGGGATTGACATAAATACAGTGCTATGTATAAAATATCTGTGTCAACCTAGAGGGGTGGGGTGGGGAGGGAGATGGAAGGGAGTTTCAAAAGGGAGGGGATATATGTATACCTATGGCTGATTCATGGCGAGGTTTGACAGAAAACAGCAAAAGTCTGTAAAACAATTATCCTTCAATAAAAAAAAATTTAAAAATTGAGAGCCTATTATATAGCACAGGAAACTCTGAGGAAATACGTGTGTCTGTAGAACTGATTCACTTTGCTGTACAGCAGAAACTAAAAGCAACTAAACTCCAATTAAAAAAAGAAATTCTGCTTTCCTCTCTGTTTCTCCTGCCAGAGGCAAAGATTTGATAGATTTGAATACATTCAAAAGCATTATTAGTAAAACACAGAATGAAAACACAAACTCAGGGGAAAATAGTTTTAATATCTGTTCATCCAAAATGATTTCTCTAAATATATAGCTAGATCCTACCAGTATACACAGAAGCATGAACCTCTTAGTTTAGAAAAAATGGACAAAGGTTATAAAGAGAAATACCACACAGAAGCATATATGTAAATAGCCTATACATACATGGAAAATATTGATTCTTATTTTTATAATATAAAATAAGTTGGCAGTTTCCCCCTATATAAGATTGGCAAGCATCATAAAGAAAAGTGATATTCATGGATTGGATCATCTCATTTATACTACAGTGAGAATATTACCTGTTATAACTCTCTCAGAGGACAGTGTGGAAATGTGTATCAAAAGCCTTAAAATATGTATATACCCTTTAACTCAGGAATTTCCTATACATTAATTTTTTCACGAGATAATCAGGCAATAATGCAAAGAAGTATTACAAAAACATTTAGCACAGTAGTATATATATAACAGAACAGAAATACTCTAAATGTTTAATAGAGGTTGATTAAATAAGTGATCATGTCATAAGATGGATCACTGCAGTCACTTTAAAAAATATGGTAGATAAAAAGCACTGACATGGAAACATGCTTTAAAATTTTAAGTTAAAAAATGTTACAAAACAATGTGTGTACTGTTACCTTATTTATGTTTAAAAGTTTATAGAGGGAGACGTCTAGATGGCTAATATAGTGTCTTCCTCTTGATCATATAATTCTGGAGCGTTGTGTTTATATATTTCTTTAATTCAGTAATTTCACTTGTAGGAATCCTTTTAAAGAAAAAAAGTTAAAACGTGAACAACAAAAAGCGTGAACATGTTTTCCACTGTGAATTTTTCATTGTAATAGAAATAGCCAAAAATAATTGCATGGTTAAGCAATGTAGTCTGTGTGGATTATATCTCAATGAAGTTGTTTTTCATTTTCAAAAAACCTTGGTTTAGAGGTTTCTGGTCTTCAGTTTGTTCTGGAGAGGGTTGGTTAAAGTTGAAAATTGATCCGAAAGGGACTGTCTGAAACGTGATGCTCTGATCATCATCTTATTTCTCTCTCGTTCTCACAGAACCTGCTCTTACCCTTCCCTCCTCTCTCCCCTTAGTCCTCTATCATCTCCTGCCTTCACTTCCCTTACATTCCCTTCACTTCTGGGGTAGTTACTGCAGCTAATCCCTCACCAGTGCCTCACATGATGCCTTTCTTCTCCTTGTTCTTCCTCTGCAATCCATTCTGCCAGTTTAAAACGTGGGAACTAAGCTGTTGTCCCTCCTCCTCCCCATTCTTGGGAGGAGTTGCATGGTCTTCCATCTGCTTATTACACAAGGAAGAGTTCCATCCTCAGCTGGGCTCTTGGTGTAGTTTTGTAATTCTGTACCTAATCTCTCATCCCCTTCTTTTAACATCCCCAGCAGGAGGGCAGGAGCTTATGAAATCCTTGATCACGCAGGCTGTCACCCCCTTCCCACATGTTAGATACCTAGCCTTCTCTTCCTTTACTGAGAAAGTAAAGGCCATCAGGTGCACACTGCTCAGCATCACCCACTCTTTACACTCTCACCACCTTTCCTCTGTTTCCAGGAAGATTTCATTCCTTAATTCCAAGGCTAAAACTTTGACTTCTTTAATTCTCTTCCTGCCTTTTCTAGGACCTGTGTTTTACTCACTTTATCTAACTTCTCTGAGAGTCCCCCCGCTCTGCTCCCCAACCTCAAGTGATTCTTTTCCATCCATCTTCCAGTAATTCAGTCACTTCTCTCTTCAAATTCCTGGTCCTCAGCTTGGGCTCTTTTGAACTATTGTCCTGCCCTTCTCTTCTGAATTTACAACTTTCCTCACCTTTTAGTCAATTTTGTTCCACTTCATTGAACCATCCATTTGTTTAGCTGCCAATACTCCATCACTTTTCAATCTGATGCCATCTGCTCCTCTAAAACTTTCATGAGGTCATCAGCCCTGTTTACGGGAATCGATCTCCTTGTTTTAGTGTTCATTCTGCTGCTTACGCTGTTTAAACACTCGATACTATACCATCTTCATTTGAAATTATGTTCTTCCTTAGCTTTCATGGCTCTCTTTTTTGTTTTTCTTTAAATCTTAAGAGCCTTTTCCCTTCTTCTACTATATAAGTGCTCCTCACAGTTCATCAGTATTACTCTTGTCATGCATTTATGATCTGCACATTTACCCTGGATGATAACTCTCCATTTTTGTGGCTTCAGCTATTATTTACATGCTTGGTGTTTCCAAACCTTTGTCTCCCACGTTAGACCTTTCCCAAAGCTCCAGCTGCCTAGTGCATATCCCTTAATCCACCTGCACGTTGCGACCAATGCAGGATCAATGTGTGTGCACCCCTGCATTGCTGGGCTTCTAATGCCTGTGTTTGGTTCCCCATTTCCACTGGTGTCCCTATTTATTTCATCACTCAAATATAAACCTTGGCTCTATCCTTGATTGCTTTATCTCCTTTAATGCTCTTGTATAATGAATTACCAAGTCTTCCACTTAACTCTCCCCTGCTGGTGCCTTTTTCCTTTGTGCTTGCTGTTTTTCCCCTGTGCTGGGTCCTCACTGCCTCTGCTGTGGACTTAACGCTGTAGCTGTTTAGCTGATCCCCGTGGCTTCAATCCTAGGGTGTCCCTCAGGCTCCCATTGGGGGTGGGTAACCAACACAGAGATGTGGTGATAACTGTTCCCTTGCTTAGAAACTTTTGGTGGCTTCTGTTGCTTTTATGGTCATGATTCTAAAACCACAAAACCATATGGTTTGGCCAAAATTTTTTGTGTTACACATTTTTCTTGGAGAGGAAGTCTTAGAATTAGGCTTTAGACATTGAGGTCTTAAAATTCTTGGCCATATCAACAGATTGTTGTTATGGAAACAGGTTCATGATTACTGTACTACCCATTCCGCCCGCCATGTGCACTGGGTACTAACAGGTGGTGGTGATAGGAAAGTGAAGACAGCATAACCCCTTCACTCCAAAAAATGTTTAGTGAAAGAGATCATTTTTTAATTTTCTCCAGCTTTACAAGATATAATTGAGATAAAATATGTTGTAAGTTTGAGGTCTGTGATGTTTTGATATACTTATATCTGGCAGTATTAGAGCATTAGCTAACACCTGCATCACATAATTACTGTTTCTTTTTTGTGGTGAGAACATTTAAGATCTGTTCTCTTAGCCACTTTTAAGTATATAATACAGTATTATTAACTATAATAATTATAGTTACATTAGATCCCCAGAACTTATCTTCTAACAAGAAGTTTATACTCTGACCAGCATCTTCCCTATTTCCCACCCTCTAGTCCCCAGTAACCACCATTCTAATCTCTGTTTCTGTGGGTTTGGCTTTTTTAGATTCCACGTATAAGTGACATACGGTATCTGTCCTTCTCTGTGTGACTTGTTTCACTTAGCATAATGCCCCACGTCCCATCCACATTGTTGTGAATGTAGAATGTCTTTCTTTCTCATGGCTGAATAATAGTCCATTGTGTATATACTGCATCTTCTTTATCCATTCATGTTTTGACAGACTCTTTAGGTTGTTTCTGTATCTTGGCTGTTGTGAGTAAGGCACGGGAGTGTAGATATCTCTTTGACGTCCTGTTTTCATTTCTTTTGGGTGCATACCCCAGAGTGGAATTGCTGGATCATATGGTAGTCCTACTTTTAATTTTTGGAGGAACCTTCACACTGTTTTCCAGAGTGGCTGCACCAATTTGTGTTCCCATCAGCAGTGCATGAGGGTTCGCTTTCTTCCACATCCTTGCCAACACTTGTTGTCTCTTGTCTTTTTGATGACTGTCATCTTAACAGGTGTGAGCTGACAGCTCACTGTGGTTTTGATTTGCATTTCCCTGACTGTTAGTGATGTTGTGCACCTTTTCTCATGTCTGCTGGCCATTTGTACATCTTCTTCGTGAGCATGTCTATTGTTCCTCTGCCCATTTGTTTAAAATTGGAGTATTTGGTTTTTTGCTATTCAGTTGTATGATATCTTGCTATACTTTAGATACTAACCCATTATCGCATATATGATTTGCAGATATTTTCTCCCACTTCATAGTTGCCTTTTCATTTTGTGATGATTTTCTAAGTTCTGCAGAAGCTTTCTAATTTGATGTAGTCCCAGTTGTTCATTTTTGCTTTTGTTGTCAAATCCAAAAATATCATTGCCAAGACTGATTTTAAGGAACTTACCCCCAATGTTTGGGAGTTTTATAGTTTCAGGTCTTCCATTCAAGTCTTTGAACCATTTTGAGTTGACTTTTGTGTATGTGTAAGATTCACTCATTTGCATGTGAATATTTAGTTTTCCAAACAGCATTCATTGAAGAGACTCTTCTTTCCATGTTTTGTACTCTTGGCTCCTTCATCATAAATAAAGTGATATGTTGTGCATGTTTTTATTTCTTGGCTCTCTGTTCTGTTCCATTGATCTGTATATCTATTTCTATGCCAATACCATACTGTTTTGATTACTGTAATTTTGTAATATATTTTGAAACTGGGAAAATGCCACCAGATTTGTTCTTTCTCAAGATTGCTTTGGCTTTCTGGAGTCTTTTGTGGTTCCATACAAATTTTGGGATTGTTTTTTCTGTTTCAAAAATGCCATTGAAATTTTGATAGGAATTGCATTGAATCTGTAGATCATTTTGGGTAGCTTGGATATTTAATGATATTAATTCTTCCAGATCATGAGCAGACTATCCTTCCATTTATTTGTGTCTTCTTTAGTTTCTTTCACCAACATCTTAGTTTTCCATGTACAGATGTTTGATTTCTTGGTTAAAAATATTCATAAGAATTATTCTTTTTGATGTTACTGAAAATGGATTGTTTTGCTGATTTCTCTTTCTGATAGTTCATTGTTAGTAGATAAAAGGAACACATTGACTTCAGTATACTGATTTTGAATGCTGCAACTGAATTTATTTACAAATTTTAGAACAAGATTTCAGATGTGAGAAAAATATCAGAATGATAATTCAACCTAAGATCACACTACAAGTAATAGAGCCAAGATTTAGCACAAGAGTGTGTGAGTCCAAAGCCTTTAGCCTTGAGCTGTGCACCTTTACTCCAAGGGAGAGGCTTGGGAGTGCCCTTGGAGGAGACATTTAGCATTATATACTAGCCATCATGGCCTTACTCAAGACTTTTCAGGTTGTTTGAACCACATCCCATGCTTTTCTGTCTGACTTCTACCTCGTCTACTGCTGGTACTCCTCCAACCTCACCTTCCATTCTGGGCACACTTTTTTCTCAGTACTTTAAGATGTCATTGTACTGTCACCTGCCTTACATTGCCCATGATGAAGTCTGCGTTGATTCTTAATTCCCCGGTACATGTGTGTTTTTAAAGATTTTTCTCACCAATATTCGAATCATAGGAGCCCCAGAAGAAGAAGACAAAAAGAAAGACCATCAGAAAATTCTTGAAGAGATAATTGTTGAAAATTTCCCTAAATTGGGGAAGCAAATAGCCACTCAGGTCCAAGAAACACAGAGAGTCCCAAATAGAATGAACACCAAACGGAACACCCTAAGACACATATTAATCAAATTAACAAACATCAAATACAAAGACCAAATATTAAAAGCAGCAAGGGAGAAGCAAAAAAATAACTCACAAGGGGAATCCCATAAGGATAACAGCTGATCTCTCAACAGAAACGCTTCAGGCCAGAAGGGAATGGCAGAGCATTCTTAAAGTCATGGAAGAAAACAATCTACAACCCTGATTACTGTACCCAGCAAGGATCTCATTCAAATTTGAAGGAGAATTCAAAAGTTTTTCAGACAAACAGAAACTGAGAGAATTCAGCAACACAAAACCAGCCCTACAACGAATGCTAAAGGATCTTGCCTAGATAAGAAACACAAATGGGGTAGATAATCTGGAACCCAAAACAATAAAATAAATGGTAACGGGATCATACTTATCAATAATTACCTTAAATGTAAATGGGCTGAATGCCCCAACCAAAAGACAAAGATTGGCCGATTGGATACAGAAACAAGATCCCTATATATGTTGTCTACAAGAGACCCACCTCAAACCTAGGGGCACATATAGACTGAACGTTAAAGGCTGGAAAAAGATATTCCATGCGAATAAAGACCAAAAGAAAGCAGGAGTGGCAATACTCATATCAGATAAAATAGACTTTAAAATAAAGGCAGTGAAAAGAGATAAAGATGGACATTACATAATGATCAAAGGATCAATCCAAGAAGAAGAAATAACAATCATAAATATTTATGCACCCAACATAGGAGCTCCACAATATGTAAGGCAAATGCTAACAAGTATGAAAGGGGAAATTAACAACAACACAATAATTGTGGGAGACTTTAATACACCACTCACACCAATGGATAGATCAACTAGACAGAAAAGTAACAAGGAAATTCAAACTTTAAATGATACAATAGACCAACTAGACCTAATTGATATCTATAGGTCATTCCACCCCAAAACAAGGAATTTCACCTTTTTCTCAAGCGCACACGGGACCTTCTCCAGGATAGATCACATCCTGGGCCATAAATCTAACCTTGATAAAATCAAAAATATTGAAATCATCCCAAGCATCATTTCTGACCACAATGCAGTGAGATTAGATATCAACTACTGGAGAAAACCATTCAAAACTTCCAGCATATGGAGGCTTAACAACACACTGCTGAATAACCAACAAATCACAGAAGAAATCAAAAATGAAATTCAGTCATGCATGGAAACGAATGAAAATGAAAACACAACAGTCCCAAACCTATGGGACACTGTGAAAGCAGGGCTAAGGGGAAAGTTCATAGCAATACAAGCTCACCTCAGGAAACAAGAAAAAAATCAAATAAACAACCTTACTTTACACCTAAAGCAACTAGAAAGGGAAGAGATGCAGAACCCCAGGTCTAGTAGAAGGAAAGAAATCTTAAAGATCAGGGCAGAAATAAATGCAAAGGAAACAAAAGAGACCATAGCAAAAATCAACCAAGCCAAAAGCTGGTTCTTTGAGAGATAAATAAAATTGACAAACCATTAGCCAGACTCATCAAGAAACAAAGGGAGAAGAACCAAATCAACAGAATTAGAAATGAAAACGGAGAGATCACAACAGAAAACACAGAAATACAAAGGATCATAAGAGACTTTTATCAGCAACTATATGCAAATAAACTGGACAACCTGGATGAAATGGACAAGTTCCTAGAAAAGTACAACTTTCCAAGACTAAACCAGGAAGAGATAGATAATATTAATAGACCCATCACAAGCACGGAAATTGAAACCGTAATCAGAAATCTTCCAAAAAACAAAAGCCCAGGACCAGATGGCTTCACAGCTGAATTCTACCAAAAATTTAGAGAAGAGCTAACACCTATTCTACTCAAACTCTTCCAGAAAATTGCAGA